>LPNX010421800.1:133272-254503 GCA_001517045.1 Pseudotsuga menziesii
ATCTACACAATAGTACGTCAATAAACCATAGGGTTGCATCTAGGACATAAACCCTAGTTGTGGACATAAAATAATAGAGAAATGACTAAGGAATTCCCACAGTCTCTTGTATACCATGTTGAGGTTCGTAAGAGACCGCAAGGATGAAATTGAACCAACCAACAAACCCTAATTCCTGTGATAAACAAAGAGAAAAACAATGTTAGATTAGTACAACATTACAACATAAGAAGTGTATTAGCGATGGTGATTTATGGGTGCACTATAGGGAGAATCCATAAGTGTGTTAGAGAGACGATACAAACCAATAACGAAAAAATTTAGGGTGCTCATAGTCTAAATCACTTCTATTCAAGAGATAAGGAAGTTCACATGAGGCATGGGTCCTTTCCTAGTTTATGCCAAATGTAAAATTGTGTCATTCTAGGATTTGGGAGGGTTTTAGTTCTAGTTATGATACATTCCGGATTATTCATTGAGTGAATACCTTAGTATAGTTGTTGTATTATAGTTCTAGAATGTAATATTTGCATTTCTTATTTATAATGGAACTAGGATGAACAAAATTTATTACATCTATTAGATTTCAAAATCTAATTTTTTCTACAAGCTAATGCAAAAAATGAGTTGGTGATGTTTTTTTAATTCACAAGTTTGTTAGCAAAATAATGTAGTATTTACTTTTTTTGAATATATGTTCTATCTCTTATCATCATTTTTCATGGTACTAATAATATTTGTGATATGATGTAGTTGTGAGGGACCTTGCATGAGGTCTTGAGTCCTTCCAAATAGAGAATCTCTAGAGGATCCTAACTATACATCTCTAGGTTTAACAAAAGCTCAAGTAAGGGTAAGTTCAAGATACCACCACTTCTTGTAAATAGGATGCTAGTTTCTGAACTTTTCCAATTCTTGTTATTATCTTTATATCCCATGATTACTCATATTTGGTGTAGGATATACAATACTTCTACTGCCCAAGTTGTAAGCATAAGAAGCATCGGTGCAACTCAATAAAATGGTATATTATTTAAAGTAACACATTGCATGAGTATATTCATGTGAACATATATAATATATATTCACATGGTGTGTGGAAGGTCCCATATATAGCTTCATCCTTGGGGGTGTCAAGCTTGGCACAAATTGTCATAAAGACCTGTTTGACTGGGTCAGTATACGACTTAAACAAAACTTAAAGATCAACTTGATGTTCTACAACGTTTGACTACAATTTATTGTTTTTTCATTGCATTGAAATCAAAATATGCTAGTGAGAATGTTGTAATAGGAATACTATAATGAGGTTGTTTTGTGCTGTACAGACTATACTCCATCGGATCTAGAATTCTTGTATGAAAATAAATCAAATGAAAAAGAAGAAATATATTCAATACAAACCTAGAGAAATAAAAGCTATCAATGTTTTTAATCGCTTTTTAGCATTTCCCATCAATCACCCCAAAATGTACTACATTTATATGCTTCAAATTTTGTTACACTTTATTATCATGACGAGAGTTTAAGGTTGTGAAATGGCAAAAATATATGTGTAGTGGAAGTGCATTAATGACTTCTATCCCACTGAAATAATTTGATTACAAGAAGATCTTAATAAAGTAGGCACACTTATCATGAAAACTAATAAAAGAATAAACCAATCACACTAATTAGATATATTTGATCACTCGATTGATGTTTATTAAAGTGATATTGTAAGTATAGATCATGGTCTTTCAACTCATTTAAGGACCTCAATTGTTCGTGTAATAAATTATGAGCAAATTAGTTCTTCAACCTTCAATGAGTAATTGATTTCTATAGATGATCAACACACTTGTTAATGGAAATATATGAAGACATGTGATGGAAACTTGCAAATAATATTCAGAATATGATTAAGCTACCAAAAATTAAGCTTACTAAATCAGATATGAATATCGTTACTCCATGATATTTTCATGACCTGTAATGCATCAAAATATCCCTCTTCCCCTAGAAATGAACTCGACCTATGCACGAATTCATGTATAAGAATAAAGTTGACTGGAAGTTTGATTGATAGCACTATGTTCATTTAGCTTGGAGACTATTGAGCAACACAAAACCATCTTAGGGAATCTAGAAACAAAACCCATGTGCAAGATGTTCTCTTGGAGAAGCCTTAATATTCCAATCGATGATAGGTTACCAGATCTATAATGGGGTTACAAGATCTGGAACTATTATGACCATCATTGGTAAAACCGATTCTAACTCTATAGCTTTATTAAAAAAAATAGAAAATCATGAAAAAAAGACAATTTACTACGTTTAGATTTCTTGAGTTTTTTTCCATGTATCCTTTGAAAAGTATAAGTAATTATAGCAAGAGTAATGATACGAAGGTGAAATATGAGTAAAAGGTCAAAAAGGGCATCACTAAGAGTGAAAAACATATCAAAACTCATGCCCAACACTAATTAATTTTAATTTTTTACATATTATTATTCTTATTTTATTTATCACATGGGAAAATTGGTATATGACACATGTGTGTGGAGAAAACATAGTAATGAAGAGAATAAATACAATCTATACAAAATTAATAGCAGGGTTTCCAAAGGGTTAAAACTAGAACAATATGTCCCCTCCCTCTTGTAATAACATTTTCCATGGTGTTCTCATTTCTTCAATAGTACTTTATGTGTTCATTCTTCACTTGTATTCACAATGTCATGCTCGTCACTGCATTGACACACCTCCAAAAATTTTAGGATTCCAACATATATCTAAGAGAATCATCAAAGTAAACATGAAGATATTAGCATTTCTATGCATTAATTATGGCATGCATATGATTTCCAATACATAAATTTCAAGTTCTTAACCAAACCAAATATATTCATAACCCAAGATAAAGTATGCAATTTATCCCAATACTTATTTGTATGAATAGGTATCTTCTCCATTTGGCTACTAGTGATGGATATAATGCACTCATGATCATATCTATCATGTAACATGAATATCTCACCATAGATTCATTCAATTATCCTCTTCTTTACAGTGAATCACCCTCCAAGATTGAGAATTCCCTTCCCTACTAAGTAGTCCCTTTGGGAATCCATCATCTGTGAATCTTCTATTGCTCAAGAAAAGTGCAAACTTGTATAATCTTACTACAAAGGTGTCCCACTGTCTTGCTCTAATAAACATAGAATAAGGTGATTGGGGCGTGTTATAGGGCATTTTCTCTCATCACAATATCATTATTCCACACATTTTATCCCAACAACCGTCATTTTCCCTTACTAGATAGATTCATCATGTCACTTGTATCATACAAATACAATTACCATGAGATGTCATCATGAAAAAAACAAACCAACTTTTAAATATGCTTCTTACAAAAATCAGATTTCAGTATTATGAAGCTCTTCTCATAACGTTTGTTCCTCGTGGAAATGGTCATTAGTTTCCATTATGGGATTTCATTGACTTCCTATCCAATACATTCATATGTCCAATCTATTATCCTTGACAAGTCTTTCATTTAGCCAAACAAACTATGAGTACACCCGTGCATATAATCACAGAAGCATATGAAAAGATTCTAAAATTATGTCACAAGATTAAGTCGATCAACTTCAATAATCAACATATTAAATACAATGGAATGTCGTTCACTGCATATGGATTATGAGAACAAGCAAACATTCACACAAGGTGATAAAACAAAACATGAATACATTCAAACAATTACAAGCATTATTGTCATATATTAGGATTAATTCCTTTTTCATACCATGGTAACATTCACATATAGGAATTTTACCCTATTTAATCATCCAAACCCTTGTGATATTTACCAAGAACACAACCTTCAAAAACACCTTTAGTGGAAGCAATTTAAGGTAGGCCAAGTACCATTTTAGAAATCATTTGCATTTTTCCATAATTCAAGTGACCTAACCTACTTTTCTCATGAGAATGAAAAACATAGGAATTAAAAAGGTTGATTTTTACAAGAATTAAAACCAATAAACTTATATAAACCAACATGATCAATAGGACCTAAAGAAAAAATTGTGCAATTACGTTTAATATCATTTAAAACTTATTTATCTGCCCAAACTTTAAATTTATAACTTTTTGGAGAAGCACAATATATAGAAAGAAAATTGATCAGAATTCTTTGAACATGAAAAACATATTCCAATGTGCCATTATGAAATTTAACATTACCATATCCCATTACTCAGATATTGATCATCACTAATTGAAACCTTTTGTGATGTATTCCTATTATTGTCACATGATGTAAATAAAGAAAATGAACCATTCATGTGATTAGAAGAACCAAAATCCATTACCCATTTCATAGAAGAATAATATTTACTAACTTAAATAGAATAGAAATACAAGGCTATGGATTGTTCATTGGGGGATTTCTTCTTGGCTTTATCTAGTTCATGTCTCAATTTAAAGCAAATCTTTTCAAGGTGGTTAGTTTTTCCACAATACTTCCAATGGTTATGTACTTCCTTTTTATTAGATACCATGTGAGAAGAGTCATCATCATTATAAGAGTGAGGGGTTGATCCTTTAATATGTGATTTAGGGTTTTCATTAAATGATATATTAGGATTATTTTTATTATGTGTCATTAGAGCTTTACTCTTAAATAATTGACGAGAATAAATTAATCTATCTTTCTCACTTATCAAACCTTTACAAAAATATTCAAAAGTTGGTTTCGTAGTACCTTTAGACATTTCAATAACTCTATTTGTGGTTTGGATGAACATATCAAATGAAGTTCAAGTAACTTTTGTTCTGTAAGAATAATTAGGGCATTATTATTTTTCTTGTAATCACTACCAAAATTATTTAACATTTAAAAATAAGTTTGAATTTCAGCAACAAAAGGCTATTCTATCAAAATATCTAGGGCTAAACTCATAGATTTTATTTTCAAGAGAGTATGCAGAAACATCAACATTTTTATCAAATAAAGAAGCTAAATTTTTCCATACCTCAATTGGGTTATCCTTCTCCTTAGTATGTACATGTAAACTATCATAAATAGTTTATATAATGAGTCCCCTTGCTTGATCACATCTATCTTCCCATGTATCTAGGTCTTTACCATTAATTTGTTTAGTTGCACCCTGAACTAAGAACCATAGATTCTTAAGGGCCTAAGAATGTAAACCATCTTTCTCTTCCAAGAGAGATAGTTAGTACAAATATAAACTAATTTTAGAGAGTTTTTTCCCCAAAGCAGGGCCGGAGCTCTTTCTCTGTGGAAAAGATGCATGTGCACATATGAACAAACAATAAAGATGCATATGCACATATGAACAAACAATACACGGTGGCCCCAAATCACCCAAAACTAAAAGTTGTGAAAGAAATCATTGTCCTATACAAAAACCTAGTACAAAACACAACCAAAGATGAGCAAACAACTAGATCTACAACAAGAAAGATAGATCTACAACAACTCTTTCAATTAATGTTTCTTTCTACATTTAGAGAAAAATATGGATAAAGCTGCATTCTCTTATTCATAGTTATTTTTAAGATTTAAGGTATCTAATTGTAAAATTTAAATTTTGCTAACAAGTTTCCTAATTCATCCCTAGTGACCCCACTTATGACTAGTTTGGAAATTTTGGAAAGAATGTCTCTTGTTCCCTTGCTATTTTTAACTTGTCCATGAGAATACATCTTACATGATTCATAAATTTCTTAGAAGGTTAGTTGAGACACATCACCTAATCCCAACAAACTAGGCATATTGATGTACTCATATATGATCCCTCTAGTAGGATGGATTTATTAGTGCATTAGTCCAGGTTGTTATTCTTAGAACTTTGCAAGCTATACATAAATATTTCAAGGTATTCTTCTATGATTTCATTATTTTTGCGTCATGCTACATATTTCTTCTTCAAAAATAGTGTATGCTTCTTCATTTGTGTATACTTCTTCTTGTGCCATTTTTTCTCCAAAAAGATTGTATCCAGAACCTCTAGATTCTAGATCTTGAATTGGATTTTTCTAAGCCTCTAACTCTAGTTCCCACTTGTTCCTCTATCAAATGTAGCTTAAATTGTGGATCCAATTTAAATCTCTAGGACTGGTAAATTGAACTGCAAGTTATCAAGGTACAGAACCAACAACAAAAAAAACAACTTAAAATATTGAAATAAAAACTGCAATTGAGGAACCATGCTACTCTTATATGTATGATCCTTCTTGGCAGAGTTGAACGCATTCTTGCACATCTTATATTGTTGGCATGATCCAGTGTTCCTTGAAGGCACCTTGGATGCTCTTCAGTAACATGTTTAGCAAAGAGAAACAATTCACCGTGTATAGCTCTTAAATGGCAGTGCGAAGTATACAATACAAGACCAACAAATTAAACAGTATAATGCCCATGCGTGGAGGCAAAGTAGTATCTATGTATATAATTAGTTATTATGATCAATGCCATATCAGAATGCATATAATATAATATGTGAGACTACATGAATTAAACAAAACAACTAATACAGAAATAAACATCTACATGACATAAAAATATAGATACAAAACAACTAAACCTTCAAAATTTATCTCAATTGAAAAATTTCACAATAAGTTCTTTATAGCTAACGAAGATAAATAATTAATGCATCGAGCATCGTCATTTCATCTGTAATTAATAATTATCTACAGCATCGAGCATCATCATTTCATCTGCGCAGCATCTTAGCATCTGTGGAAGCATGGAGGCTTCTTTATAGATGTGAATGAGATACGTGTTCACAGCCATGATGTATCATTTTTTAATCTTGTTTGAAGCGCCAAAGACTTGCCAAAACCATTTTAAATCTTCTCATTGTCTCACAAAGTTGTTACAACATTGTTCCGTCAGGGTTCACAGAAGATCAATTACACAATTCGTTCTATACGAGTGCCAAAGGAAGTAATAAAGTACAAAACTACAGAGCGGCTGCAGATGATATTTCTAAAGAGAAAACAAAACATTAATTGAACATCCATCCTGATTCCATAAATCTTGACTGGTACATTCTTAGCGGATGTGAGTATGAAAATTGCTAAAAGCCACTTTTGCGTCTTTAGTGTTATCATTCTTTGCGGTATTGGCGTCGTTAGTGTTATCATTCTTTGAGGTATCTGGGGCTCCAAAGATTTTCCAAAACCTGAGTGTTTCATCTGCTGCAGCTGATACAACTGTGTACCCATCAGGGCTCTGAAGAGACAAAAAAAAAATAGGGAAGGGTCATAAGGACAAATCTATTCACAAAGGGAAAACATGAATGCATAAGTACTTAATTATAAAAGAGATAAACCTTGGAAGAGATAAAGAGGTTTAATTTACCTTTTTATGAGATGCAGAATCCCATAGCTGTACAACAGAATTATTCATTCCAACGGCAATTTGGTTCCCATCAGGTGCCCAACTAACGCTCGTAACTGGAGCCTCTTCATCATCTGCAATCAGAAACTCGGAAATAGAGCTATCCGAAGCATCCCACAAGTTTACAGTGTTTCCAAGGGCTATGGACAAAACGTTGGTAGAACTCCAATCCAGTAGATTCAAGTAATAATCATCGAGGAGGCCTGGTGCATCCAGAGTTCTTTCTGCATACTACAATCAACATGGAGAAAGGAAAATGATTCTCAAATGGCAGATCCAGTGTACTAATGACAGAACCCCATATTCTATGTAGTTTTATCTGGTCTCCAAACAGTATATTTAAAGATAGGTAAATGTCAATGGCTTTACAAAACAAAATGGGACCAGGGCTTCGTTTGCGAAAGGGTAATTTTCTGCGTTGAAATAAGTCCCCACATCATTCTGTGGATACTTTTTTTTTAAGAAATTGGAATGGATGTGCTAGCGAATTCAGCGTTGCAAATGGAAAAGAAAAAAAGACTGTAAAACATTCATCCAAATGGGATGATGCGGTAATAGCAAGCAAAATCCATTTCCCACACAAATCCAAATAGGATCTAAGGCTTAGTTCAATAACTAATAAACATCAATGGAACTTAGGATCTGGTTATGGAATGTCTAATGAAAATGACTATAAACAAAATATGAAATCCAAGCTTTACCGGAGAAATATATCTGCATGCTCTTTTGGTAACAGGGAGATTAACGGACACATATTTTTGTGAAGCCTGGGAAGCAGTCGATGATTTTCCTTTGAAAGAAAAAATTCTGCAATTGTTGTCTGCAGCATTTGCATTCTTCAATAAAGTTGCTGCCATCTCCTTCTTGTATGCGTTTTTGGAAGGGAAAGGGTAGGGTGTATAGGTATGGCAATTTTCCTTTTCTTTCTGCGTGATCATGAATCTAGCTACATCAAAATCCATGGATTCTCTTGCCGGGATGAATCTGTCGCTCTGCCACAGAAAAAACAATAAAACCAATTTCTCATTAACACAACTCCAACAGACCATCCCAAGAAAAAGAAAAAAGTGCCCACTGGGTATTAGTTTGACTATTAAGATGGGAGAGTGATATTCTCTGAATAATATTTAAATCTTCATAAACATGTTTCGCCCTGGATACACTTCATTGTAATAAACCCAAATCGGGGAATTGCATGTTTTCAGCATAGAAAGTATCTATAGAAAAACAGTAAAATGAAAATATCCATACCTTGTGACCATTCATTGAAACACCATGTAGAGGACTGAGACAGTACTTCTCTGTGAAGAGTCTCTTGGAATTCATTGAATAGCTAGACGATTCCATATTTCCTCGGCAAAATCCCAAGACAAAACACAATGTATGAAAAACAGTCAATATACCTAAACTCGCAAAAAGAAAATCCAAATGCTCCAGTAGAATTAGAATTTGAATGGTAAAAGCTTAATGTCCGGTTCTCCAAAATGTATATCCAGCCAACAGAAGCTCTCGTAGTGCAAAGCAATCCGCAAAACCACACAAACCAGCAATCTGCAAAACCAGACAAACCAGGTCACTGATAGTTGATGACACGATGACTAAAGAAATTGCTAAATTGTTAAAAGACATTAAATATATAAAGCTAACTTTGGGCTGACGGACATAAACCCATATAGCCAGGCATATATGGAATTGTTTTTTTGTTTGTACCTCGGTTAGCTTAAATATTTTAATTATTTTCTCAATCATTTCCTGGCTAGTTTTAAACTTATAATATGAAGATGGACTTTAGGATGAGACTAAATCTCACACAAAATAATTGATTTACATTTTATGGATAAGTCAGCTTATTTGGACTTCAAGCATTGAACTATTCATCAAATTTGACTATATTAATGCGGGGAAATATTATTTGGAAAAATATTTGTTATTATTGAATTATTTATTTAAAGTTATTATATCAATTATTTTATAAATGAGTAAAAGAATTATATTATTTTAATTTAAAAGTTATAAAATATTATTTTTAGTATTTAAACATTAAACTTTTAATATTTATTTAAAAAACAATAAATAAAGTTTCTTGGACATAGAAGTGGTAAAGTTGAAATGTTGTAAGTTGTTGTAAATGCAAGGTCTCATGTTCATATCCCCCTCAAACCTACCCATGTGCCATGTTTCGGGCCCCGTGGATGCGCCTAGGGGTATAGTGGTAGTGGGATTGGATTCTTGGACTCCATGTTACTCGAGTACCAACCTCGAGCCGAGTTGTTGATTCCTCTTGTAAAAAAAACAATAAATCAATACTTATTTACTTTTTCCACAGAAGAAAACTATACTTGTTATTTCATTAGGAGTAGTGTATATAATTAGAGTTGTTATTTCATTAGCAGTAGTGTATATAATTAGAGTTTACATATCCTCATATGTGTTTTTTAAGCACGCATATATTTGTAGGATTTTTGCATAAAATTCGGACACAAACCTAGAAAAACAAAAAGAAACATAACAGAAAAAAAAGTATCCACATAGGGCAGCCACCCTAGTATTCCTAATTCAAAAAAATCTAAAGAGACCTGAACAACCCAGATTCGATCTCTCCATTCCTCAGAAAACATGAGACCCTCCATTGAGTCTCGTAAACATGGCAAAATCCCAATCTTTGGAAAGATTGTTTGAAGACGTTGGATTCTAGTCTACCACCATTCCAATTGCACAACCTAAAGATTAACTTTAAGTTGAGCCTAGTGAAAAATTAATTTGGATACCCCCACAATCATTAAGCTTTGAATGTTTTTGTGTCAAGCGAAATGAAGGAGACCATAAAAGGCCAATAATTCGCTCCTCATTTTAGTACCCCTGCGACATCCTATCCACTGGCTAAAATGATGAAACAATAACATTTTTAATACAATTCCTACCTTGATATCGTGCCACCATTATAAGAGATCCCATAAAAAACGTTAATAGCAATCGATACATCGAATATGAGAGGATTGGCATTCCTTCTCTTCGAAGTTACTGTCATCTTCTTAACTTCTTTATAAGTGTTGAGTGCTACCAAACTTACCTTCATATGATTTTTTGGCATGTCTTTGAACGAAACATCATTCGTGTGCTTCCAAGTCGCCGAGCCTAAAAGCATGGACTTTTGTGCATTGATTGTCCTCAGATATCTATGAGAGGAAACAATTCTCAAAATTGTGTGCAAACCATCTTTTGGTCGAATTGGTAATAGTAAGCACTTCCCTCCAAACACACTGTGTAAATTCATGGGACACAAAAAAATGTTCAATGCTTTTAGAGTCCTTTCTGCATAATACACAAAAACCAGGACCCATAAATCCTCGTTTAACCAAATTTTAACAAGTTGAGATCTTTTTATCCATCAGAAGCCAACATAAACTTTTTATTCTCAAGGGGAAATTCCACTTCCACAACCATGCATGCCACCATTTCACCCTGTCATCCCACTTGGAAACATCTATTACATCGTAGGTCAGCTTTGTTGTAACCTAACCATTGTCAACATTCCACGACCAAAGAAGGGCTTCTTTTGCATTATTCATTTAGCATCCTCTATGCCGAAGTATGTGTATGAAATGATTCCATTCAATTTCCATATTTTCATTGAGGTTCAAATTGGTCGTTGATTTCCATTGTTGGTCCCTTTGCAAATTCACGCCTCTGTAAAAAACCAGAGCAAGTACAAAGATTCCTTTCGAACGAATTTTAGCCATTAAATTCTTAAATAATAAGGAATAGTTTGCACCACCAATGACAAGATATTTGACCACCTTTTTCTACAACCCATTCCCTGGCTTTTAGGCTAACTAACACGCCACTACCTCAATTGATTTTGCAAGCATGTTCTAGATGTTCGATCCTGAAACTTTGGATTACAGGCCATGGTGTAACCAATCCATCACAATGGCATATGTCATATTCGTTTCCTTCATAATGTCACTCGAGAGACCACCCAAGAATATGCATCTCCATAAACTATTCCCACCCATATCTTTCCCAAAATAAAAAATATTCTTTAAACCCCTAATCGCCTATGATTTTCAAGTGACCAATTTTATCCCAACTAGCTAGATGAAATTTCTTTTGGTTCTTTGCACCAAACCATAAAAAATTGAATCACCTTTGTCGAATATTCCTTGGAATGGAATTTGGTATATTTTCCAGAGATAACCAGTAGACCAAGGATATTTCCGAGTATTGATTTGATCAATATCATCCTTCCACCTAAGGACAACCACCGATAACACCAGCTTCTTAGTCTTTTCTCACCTTATATTAGCAACTATATCCAGTTGTTCATCGTATAACAATTTGGATTTAAAAATAACCTAAGAACTTAATACCTAATTCCAACAACCCAACCTTGAAGGGAAACACTTGTTGTAACTGAGCCACAAAATCTTCTCCAATACAAGAGGTGTAAAAACCCATTTTATCAACACTAGGCATCATACTTGTAACTTCGCTAAAAGTATACAATAATTCTTTGAAGACTTAGCATTCCCCAATGGTGTCCTTACCAAAAAAGTAACACATCATCCACAAAAAACATATGAATAATCTTGATCGCTTCTAAAATATTAACCCCTGCTAGTTTTCCTTCCAGACAAGCCTCAAGTATAAGAAGACTCGATCCTTCAATGACCAGTAAAAAAAAATGGAGATAATGAGCATCCTTGTCATAACCCATGGTAGATTCTAAAAAAAAGGATTGAACGCCATTTACTGACACAAAAAAATTATCCAAGTAAATATAGCCAATAACCCAATTTGTACCCTCATGCCTTAAATTGAACTGCAGTAGAACCAATTGAAGGAAGCTCCAACTAACCGTGTCATAAGCTTTGAGATCCACTTTTAGAACCATCGCCTTCAACTTTTTAACTTTGATCGAATGCATATATTCCTGTACCACCCCCATAGCATCAAGAATCTATCTATGGTTGAGAAAACCAAATTGCTCCTTCAAAATGTGCCTTGACAGTATCAACTTTATGAAACGCTAGGAGATGTTAACATTTTCCCACATCAAATCATCGCTACAGAAACACCTTATTAGTATTTCTAATATAATTAACTTGATTAGCATATTTATCTAAAAGAATAACAAGCACAACAAGATACACAAGACATAGTAGATACACAAGACACAAATATTTTCACCGGGGAAACCATAAAGGAGAAAACCATGCAAACTTCCTTAGAATAGTTCTGTCACTAAGACAAAATCACAAGATGTAAAAACCCGATAAGAAGAAGTCTCCTGCAACTATCTCTCTCTCTCTCTCTCTCTCTCTCTCTCTCTCTCTCTCTCTCTCCTCATGCCAACTTGAGTGAGTGTGATTGTGTATAAATGAGGGAGGGAACCTCCCTATTTATACCCTTCAAGTGACTGACCTCCTAACTTGATCAAGACGACTTCTAACCCTAACAGGGCCGAATTCTCCTAGAGAGACTCCAAAAGTACATTACATAACATTATACTATGGACTATTGCCCTGACATACAATAGAGGTTGTATCTCAAGGACTATGTACAATAATGAAATCCCGAAAGGAGGGAAACACATCTTCGATGGGGGTACAACAACATACAATGATAATATACATCAAAATATCTTCTAAAGTTACAAATACAACAACACTCCCGCTTAACTAGGATTATTCTCTCTCTCGTCGTAGCCATCAACATATCTGGTCAAGTCATCATCAGATCTTCTTACATAAATTCATCTTGTCGATCATTGGATAGTACTATCTTGTGAAAATTAATCCTAAGCTTAGAGAAATTGAACTCACAAAATTGCTTGCAAATATGCAAGAAATACTCAAGAAGGAGACTGAATATGTGAAAATCCACAAATTGTTGATGATAATGAATGATGATGATGATGAGGATGATGATAATGAATGATGATTTTGTTCATGATGTTGATGGTGAGGATGATGATGAGGATGTTCATGATGTTTATGGTGATGATGATGAGGAGGATGATCATGATGATGTTCATGATGGTGATGATGATGATCATGTTGATGATGATGATGATGATGATGATGATGTTCATGATGTTGATGGTGATGATGATGATGAGGATGATGATGATGATGTTCATGATGTTGATGGTGATGATGATGATGAGGATGATGGTGATTATGTTCATGATGGTGATGATGATGGTGATGATGATGATCATGTTGATGATGATGATGATGATGATGACGATGATGAAGGTGATGATGATGATGAGGATGAGGATGACAATGAGGATGATGATGATGATGTTCATGATGTTGATGGTGATGATGAGGATGAGGATGAGGATGATGATAAAGGTGATGATGATGATGATGATGTTCATGATGTTGATGGTGATGATGATGAGGATGATGATGATGATGTTCACGATGTTGATGGTGATGATGAATGATGATGACGATGATGAAGGTGATGATGATGATGAGGATGATGATGATGATGTTCATAATGTTGATGGTGATGAGGATGATGATGTTGTTCATGATGTTTATGATGTTGATGATGAGGATGATGATGATGAGGATGATGATGATGATGTTGATGGTGAAGATGATGAGGATGATGATGATGATGTTCATGATGTTGATGGTGATGATGAATGATGATGAATGATGATGATGATGATGACGATGATGATGATGATGACGATGATGAAGGTGATAATGATGATGAGGATGATGATGATGATGTTCATGATGTTGATGGTGATGATGATGATGATGAGGATGATGATGTTCATGATGTTGATGATGAGGACGATGATGAGGATGACGATGATGATGTTGATGATGTTGATGGTGCTGATGATGAGGATGATGATGATGATGTTCACGATGTTGATGGTGATGATGGATGATGATGATGATTATGAATGATGATGATGATGCTGAAGGATGATGATGAGGATGATGAGGATGATGTTGATGATGTTGATGGTGATGATGATGAGGATGATGATGATGATGTTCACGATGTTGATGGTGATGATGAATGATGATCATGATCATGATCATGATCATGATCATGATGAAGGTGATGATGATGATGAGGATGATGATGATGATGTTCATGATGTTGATGGTGATGATGATGATGAGGATGATGTTGATGATGTTGATGATGAGGATGATGATGATGATGATGTTGATGTTGATGATGATGATCATGTTGATGATGGTTATGATGATGATGACGATGAAGGTGATGATGATGAGGATGATGATGATGATGTTCATGATGTTGATGGTGATGATGATGATGAGGATGATGTTGATGATGTTGATGATGAGGATGATGATGATGATGATGTTGATGTTGATGATGATGATCATGTTGATGATGGTTATGATGATGATGACGATGAAGGTGATGATGATGAGGATGATGATGATGATGTTCATTATGTTGATGGTGATGAGGATTATGAGGATGATGATGATGAATGATGATAATGTTCATGATGTTGATGGTGATGATGATGAGGATGATGATGATGATGATGATGATGATGATGATGATGATGATGTTCATGATGTTGGTGGTGATGATGATGAGGATGATGATGAGGATGATGATGATGATGTTCATGATGTTGATGGTGATGATGATGATGATGATGATGATGGCAATGATGGAAATGGTGATGATGATGATGATGATGATGATGATGAAGGTGATGATGATGACGATGATGACGATGGTGATGATGAAGGTGATGATGATGAAGATGATGAAGATGATGTTGATGGTGATGGTGATGATGATGATGATGATGAGGATGAGGATGAGGATGATGATGAGGATGATGATGATGATGTTCATGATGTTGTTGGAGATGATGATGATGAGGACGATGAGGACGATGGTGATGATGAAGGTGATGATGATGATGATGATGAAGATGATGAAGATGATGTTGATGGTGATGGTGATGATGATGATGATGATGAGGATGAGGATGAGGATGAGGATGAGGATGATGATGATGATGTTCATGATGTTGTTGGAGATGATGATGATGAGGATGATGATGAAGGTGATGATGATGATGAGGATGAGGATGAGGATGAGGATGAGGATGAGGATGATTATGTTCATGATGTTGATGGTGATGATGATGATGATGAATGATGATGATGTTCATGATGTTGATGGTGAGGACGATGATGAGGATGATGATGATGAATGACGATGTTGTTCATGATGTTGATGGTGAGGATGATGATGAGGATGATGATGATGATGTTCATGATGTTGATGGTGATGATGTTGATGGTGATGATGAGGATGATGATGATGATGTTCATGATGTTGATGGTGATGATGATGATGTTCATGATGTTGATGGTGAGGATGATGATGAGAATGATGATGATGATGTTGATGATGTTGATGGTGATGATGATCAGGTTGATGATGATGATGTTCACAATGTTGATGGTGATGATGATGATCATGTTGATGATCATGTTGATGATGATGATGATGATGATGATGATGAAGGTGATGATGAGGATGAGGATGAGCATGATGATGATGATGTTCGTGATGTTGATGGTGATGATGATGATGATGAATGATGATGATGTTCATGATGTTGATGGTGAGGATGATGATGAGGATGATGATGATGATGTTCATGATGTTGATGGTGATGATGTTGATGGTGATGATGAGGATGATGATGATGATGTTCATGATGTTGATGGTGATGATGATGATGTTCATGATGTTGATGGTGAGGATGATGATGAGAATGATGATGATGATGTTGATGATGTTGATGGTGATGATGATCAGGTTGATGATGATGATGTTCACAATGTTGATGGTGATGATGATGATCATGTTGATGATCATGTTGATGATGATGATGATGATGATGATGATGAAGGTGATGATGAGGATGAGGATGAGCATGATGATGATGATGTTCGTGATGTTGATGGTGATGATGATGATGATGAATGATGATGATGTTCATGATGTTGATGGTGAGGATGATGATGAGGATGATGATGATGATGTTCATGATGTTGATGGTGATGATGATGATCATGTTGATGATGGTGATGATGATGATGATGATGAAGGTGATGAGGAGGAGGAGGAGGAGGAGAATGATGATGATGATGTTCATTATGTTGATGGTGATGATTATTATGAGGATGATGATGATGAATCATGATGATGTTCATGATGTTGATGGTGATGATGATGAGGATGATGATGATGATGTTCAGGATGTTGATGGTGATGATGATGATGATTATGATGATGATGGCAATGATGGCAATGGTGATGATGATGATGACGATGATGGTGATGATGAAGGTGATGATGGTGATGATGATGATGATGATGATAGTGATGATGATGAGGAGGAGGAGGAGGAGGAGGAGGAGGAGGAGGATGAGGATGATGATGATGATGTTCATGATGTTGATGGTGATGATTATGATAAGGATGATGAAGGTGATGATGATGATAATGATGATGATGACAATGACGATGATGGTGATAATGTTGTTGATGATGATGTTGATGATGAAAATGAAGATGATGATGACGATGATGATGAAGATGAACATGATGATGATGATGATGATGAAGATGAACATGATGAAGATGATAATGATGATCGTGGCGATGTTGATGATGATGATGATGGTGATGATGATGTTGATGATGAGGAAGCTGATGATGATGAGGATGATGATGATGATGATGATGACAACGATGGTGATGACGATGATGTTCATGATGATGATGACGACGATGTTGATGATGATGTTCATGATGTTGATGGTGTTGATGATGATCATGTTGATGATGATGATGACGATGATGGTGATGATGAAGCTGATGATGATGATGACGATGAGGATGATGATAATGATGATGAGGATGAGGATGAGGATGATGATGATGGCGATGGTGATGATGATGATCATGTTGATGATGATGATGATGATGATGATGATGATGAGGAAGGTGATGATGATGATGGTGATGATAATGATGAAGTTGATGATGATGACGATGGTGATGATGATGAAGATGAAGATGAAGATGATGATGCTGATGATGAAGATGATGAAGATGATGATGATGATGAACATGGTGATGTTGATGATGATGATCGATGATCAATGATCATGGTGATGATGATGATGATGATGAAGATGAATATGAAGATAATGAAGATGATGACCATGTTGATGATGATGATGATGATGATGATGATGATGATGAAAATGGTGATGATGATGAAGATGATGAGGAAGGTGTTGATGATGATGATGTTGATGACGACGATGGTGATGATGATGTTCATGATGTTGATGGTGATGATGATGATCATGTTGATGATGATGATGATGATGAAGTTGAAGATGATGATGATGATGATGATGATGATGATGATGAAGTTGAAGATGATGAAGGTGATGATGATGATGAAGTTGAAGATGATCAAGATGAAGATGATGATTACCGCTATTTTTGGTTTTACAAAATGCGCACGTGATTTGTCTCCACATAACGCGCATGCGTTTTGTTTCTATATAACGCGCACACATTTTGTTTAGTTAAATCGCGCTCACGTATTGTTTAAATTCAAAAATGTATTCCCTCCAAATGATAAGGCCGAGCCTCCACCTATGCTTTCATGGAATTCCTATGCCTATGTTTCTGCTTTGTACTTTGCTTCGGATTCAACATACCTCTGCCTTAGAGTATGATCAACCATGGCTAATTCAACATTATATCCAAATTTTCAATATGCTCATGTTTAGCGGTTCGTCTGATTACGCTGCACACCTCCATTTTTTATGAGATTTTAGAAACAGATATGGTTTTTTTTGTAGATTCTAAATATGTAAATTTTAACAAGAATACATATTTTTTTTTCTTTTTTTTTCTTATTTATCTTCTGTCATCACTCCTTAACTCAAAAAACACACTGGTAGTGTTTCGTCCATATCTCTTTCATTTCTCAACCATTTAAAAAAAAATTGTATGGTGCACTAAAGAACACCAATCTCTACACGTTATAAAAAACCCATTTCCAAATAATTTCATTAAGACATTCAAACGCTGTACCCACAAATGATGTACCGTTTTTGAGGTTTGATCTCTTAGATAATTAAAAAAAATGAAAAATATTATTTTTATTATTGGAAAAATAGTCGTGCACTAGTCCTATATGTTCTCTATATGTATACCAGTTTTCGTAAGTTTATTCCATCATTTAGACACTCAGACGCTGCACCCACAAAAACATATACCTTATAATTTGTCAAAAAAATAAAAAGTGCCAGTTAAAATTTATCTAAATTTAGATAGTTAACAACATTTTCAATAGAAAAAAAATATATATTTGGAAAGGTCATTCAATTTACTACATTTCTTGTTTTTTTACTGATCGCAAGATTCATTGTGTAAGTGTCTCAAAATATCCATGCAAGTTGATGGATGTCTGTTTTTTCAGTTTTGTATTGCATCTAACGCGCCAAAAGAGACCCTCAACTTCTTGCACACACCCACTTCCCTCCAAACACACTATGTAAATTCATGGGACACAAAAAAATGTTCAATGCTTTTAGAGTCCTTTCTACATAATACACAAAAACCAGGACCCATAAATCCTCGTTTAACCAAATTTTAACAAGTTGAGATCTTTTTATCCATCAGAAACCAACATAAAATTTTTATTCTCAAGGGGAAATTCCACTTCCACAACCATGCGTGCCACCACTTCGCCCCGTCATCCCACTTGGAAACATCTATTACATCATAGGTCAGCTTTGTTGTAACCTAACCATTGTCAACATTTCACGATCAAAGAAGGGATTCTTTTGCATTATTCATTTAGCATCCTCTATGCTGAAGTCCGTGTATGAAATGATTCCATTCAATTTCCATATATTCATTGAGGTTCAAATTGGTCGTTGATTTCCATTGTTGGTCCCTTTGCAAATCCACGCCTCTGTAAAAAACCAGAGCAAGTACAAAGATTCATTTCGATCGAAATTTAGCCATTAAATTCGTAAATAATAAGGAATAGTTTGCACCACCAAGGACAAGATATTTGACCACCTTTTTCTACAACCCATTCCTTGGCTTTTAGGCTAACTAACACGCCACTACCTCAATTGATTTTGCAAGCATGTTCTAGATGTTCGATCCTGAAACTTTGGATTACAGTCCATGGTGTAACCAATCCATCGCAATGGCATATGTCATATACGTTTCCTTCATAATGTCACTCGAGAGACCACCCAAGAATATGCATCTCCATAAACTATTCCCACCCATATCTTTCCCAAAATAAAAAATATTCTTTAAACCCCTAATTTCCCATGATTTTCAAGTGACCAATTTTATCCCAACTAGCTAGATGAAATTTCTTTTGGTTCTTTGCACCAAACCATAAAAAATTGAATCACCTTTGTTGAATATTCCTTGGAATGGAATTTGGTATATTTTCCAGAGATAACCAGTAGACCAAGGATATTTCCAAGTATTGATTTGATCAATATCATCCTGCCACCTAAGGACAACCACTGATAACACTAGCTTCTTAGTCTTTTCTCACCTTATATTAGCAACTATATATAGTTGTTCATCGTATAACAATTTGGATTTAAAAATAACCTAAGAACTTAATACCGAATTCCAACAACCCAACCTTGAAGGGAAACACTTGTTGTAACTGAGCCACAAAATCTTCTCCAATACGAGAGGTGTAAAAACCCATTTTATCAACACTAGGCATCATACTTGTAACTTTGCTAAAAGTATACAATAATTATTTTAAGACTTAGAATTCCCCAATGGTGTCCTTACCAAAAAAGTAACACATCCTCAACAAAAAACATATGAATAATCTTGATCGCTTCTAAAATATTAACCCCTGCTAGTTTTCCTTCCAGACAGGCCTCAAGTATAAGAAGACTCGATCCTTCAATGACCAGTAAAAAAAATGGAGATAATGAGCATCCTTGTTGTAACCCATGTTAGAATCTAAAAAAAAGGATTGAACGCCATTTACCGACACAAAAAAATTATCCAGCTAAATATAGCCAATAACCCAATTTGTAGCCTCATGCCTTAAATTGAACTGCAATAGAACCAATTGAAGGAAGCTCCAACTAACTGTGTCATAAGCTTTGAGATCCACTTTTAGAACCATCGCCTTCAACTTTTTAACTTTGATCGAATGCATACATTCCTGTACCACCCCCATAGCATAGAGAATCTATCTATGGTTGAGAAAACCAAATTGCTCCTTCAAAATTTTCCTTGACAATATCAACTTTATGAAACACTAGGAGATGTTAACATTTTCCCACATCAAATCGTCGCTACAGAAACACCTTATTAGTCTTTCTAATATAATTAACTTGATTAGCATATTTATCTAAAAGAATAACAAGAACAACAAGATACACAAGACATAGTAGATACACAAGACTTTTCACCGGGGAAACCATAAAGGAGAAAACCATGCAAACTACCTTAGAATAGTTCTGTCACTAAGACAAAATCACAAGATGTAAAAACCCGATAAGAAGAAGTCTCCTGCAACTATCTCTCTCTCTCTCTCTCTCTCCTCATGCCAACTTGAGTGAGTGTGATTGTGTATAAATGAGGGAGGGAGCCTCCCTATTTATACCCTTCAAGTGACTGACATCATAACTTGATTAGGACGACTTCTAACCCTAACAGGGACAAATTCTCCTAGAGAGACTCCAAAAGTACATTACATAATATTATACTATGGACTATTGCCATGACATACAATAGAGGTTGTACCTCAAGGAATATGTACAATAATGAAATCCCAAAAGGAGGGAAACACATCTTCGATGTGGGTACAACAATATACAATGATAATATACATCAAAATACCTTCTGAAGTTACAAATACAGCAACACTCCTGCTTAACTAGGATTATTCTCTCTCTCGTCGTAGCCATCAACATATCTGGTCAAGTCATCATCAAATATTCTTAGATAAATTCATTTTGTCGATCAATGGATATTACTATCTTGTGAAAATTAAGCCTAAGCTTAGAGCAATTGAACTCATAAAATTGCTTGCAAATATGCAAGAAATACTCAAGAAGGAGACTGAATATGTGAAAATCCACAAATTGTTGATGATATTGATTTAGACCAGCCATCATTAACTAGATGTAGGCTTCTCATACAATATATACTCCAAGGATTCGAAAGCTTTAGGAGGATTTTCGAGTTAGTACAAAAGCATGCTTACTAAACTAGTCAAAATCCCCCATAGGTGGATAAAGCACTTTCCAAATCAGTGAAGAGTCTCACGAATTTTATGAATGAGTGTGTACATCTCATAAGTGATGGAAAGTTGAATTTATCATTCTTTTAGATGAGGAAAATTAGGGAGGTGAGTTGGTCCAAAAAACAAGTCAATCTACTTTAAAACTAGCTTTAGTTTTTGCCTTAAAACTAGAAAAGTTGGAAAGACTAGAAAAGGAAGTAATGCGCAGTTTCCTTTCTAGGAAATCTGTGAGTTGTCAGAATCTTTTTTACTCATTCCATGAAGAATCTTTGGCAAGTTTGACCTCGAATATGGGTTTGGGTGCAAACTAGCTAGTGTAGTACCTAGCAATTAATCAAAAGAGATTAATTATTTTATCCTAAGTCTTGGGATGGGTTTTGATTATTCCAATACCTCTATTAATCCTGAATTTAAGTACAATATAAGAAAAATATCATAGATATAGGGCCTAGAAACAAGGCTTATTCACCCTTTACATACTGCTTGTCCATAAAAAACAAGGAAAAGAGGCAAAACCACAAGTGGGAAAATCCTCCTTCAAACATGGACATGAAAAAAATAGTGTGAAATATGGTCTTCAATCTATCTTCACAAAATGATCAGATATCCCAAGTAAAGACTTAGATTATTGAAAGTCATCTCTGAAAATACTTTGGTGAATATGTCTGCAACTTGCTCAGCTGATGGGCAATATTGTAGATCAATGACCTCATCATGCACAAGTCCTCTGATGTAGTGCATATGAATCTCGATGCATTTGGTTCACTGCCTCAGTATTGGATTAGTTGAGATACGAATGGTACTCTGGTTGTCACAATAGATGACTGTAGAAGTTTATGTCTCGATCCCAAACTCTCCAAGTATTCTGTGCAACCACAAACATTGAGTAGATGCATTCACAACTCCTTTGTACTCTTCCTCTGTAGATGAAAGTGCAATTGCACTTTGTTTCTTACTTGACTAGCTGATTGGTCCATCTGCAAGCATAAACACATATCTAGAAGTTGACTTCCTACTAGTTTTATCACATGCCCAATCAGAGTCAGTAAACAAACTAACTCTAGGCTAGATTGTGCAACGTAGTGAATACCATGAGTTTTTGTTCCTTGTACAAAGTTTAGGATTCTTTTTTATGCCTTCCAATGGATGTCATGAGGATGGTCCATGTGTCTAGAAGCCACAATCACTGCAGAAGATATATCAGACTGAGTATGAGTCAAATAAAGAAGACAACCAACCAGTTTCTTATACATTGTGTTGTTTTTTAATGGATTTGTATGTGCTTCTTCAAGCTTAAATCATGAAAGGAAAGGAGTCTTGCTTGGATTGCAATCCTTCATTCTGAAATTATTTAGCGAATCTGAAGCATACTTGGACTAATGTAATTTTATTCCAATATTTGATTGAGAAATTTCAAGCCCAAAAAATTGATTTAACAATCCCAAATCAATCATAGAAAAGGCATGGTTCATTGCATCCTTTACGGAGACAATTTATTGCTTGGAACTCCCTATGATCAAGAGGCCATCAACATACAATACAATGATGATTAAGGAATAATCAATCAGCTTCAAATAAATATTTGGATCAGACTTTCATCTACAATAGTCCAGTGATGAAAAAAGCCATCAATATTGGGATACCAAGCTCTGGGAGCTTGTTTTATCCACTACAATGAATTCTTCAACCTGCACACAAGAGATGGATTATTCACAAAACCTTCTAGGTGATGGATATATATTTCTTCTTTTAGATCACCATGTAGGAAAACACTCTTTACATCCATGTGTTGTACTTCCCACTACATGTGAAGACCCAACATGGAAAATAACCATGAAGGAGGAGTTTCATCCACTCCAAAAGAATGATACATGGGATCTAGTCATTCTCCCCTTGGGGTGAAATCTAGTCAAGTGTGAATGGATTTTCAAAACTAAACTTGACGTTGATGGTTCTCCTTTGAATATAAGGAAAGGTTAGTGGCCAAGGGATTCTCCCAAGTCCATAATTTACACCAGCCATCATTAAATAGATGAAGGTTTCTCATACAATAGATACTCCAAGGATTAAAAATATTTAGGAGGATTTTCGAATCAGTACAAAAGCAGGCTTACTAAACTAGTCAAAATCCCCCATAGGTGGATAAAGCACTTTCCAAATTAGTGAAGAGGCTCACAAATTTGCTGAATGAGTGTGTACAACTCATAATTGATGGAAAGTCGAGTTTATCATACTTTTAGATGAGTAAAAGAAGGGAGGTGAGCTGGTGCAAAAAACAAGGCAATCTACCTTAAAACTAGCTTTAGCTTTTTCCTTAAAACTGCAGAAAAGATGGAAAGAATGAAAAAGTAGTAATGCACAATTTCCTTTTTGGTAAGTCTGTGATTTCTTAGAATCTTATCCAAAATATTTATAACTCACCATGAGGCATTTTTGGCAAGTTTGACCTCAAACTGGGTTTGGGTGCAAACTAGCTAGCGTAGTACCTAGGAATTAATCAAAAGAGATTATTTATTTATCCTAAGTCTTGGGTCGGGTTTTGATTATTCCAACACCCTCCTCTTAAGAATGAATTTAAGTACAATATCAAAAAAATATCTTAGATATAGGGCCTAGAAACAAGTCTTAGTCACCCTTTACATACTGCTTGTCCATACAAAACAACAAAAAAGTGGCAAAACCACAAGTGGGAAATTCCTCCCTCAAACATGGACATGGACAAAACTGTATGAAATATGGTCTTCAATCCATATTCACAACATGATTAGCTATCCCAATTAAATACTTAAGATTTCTGAAATTCCTCTCTAAAAATACTTTGGTGAAGATGTCTACAACTTGCTCTGATGATGGGAAATATTGCATATCAACGACCTCATCATGCACAAGTCCTCTCATGCAGTGCATATGAATCTCGATGTGTTTGGTTCGCTGCCTCAGTGTTGGATCACTTGAGATGTGAATGGTACTTTGGTGGTCACAATATATGACTGTAGAATTATTTGTCTCGATCCCAAACTCTCCAAGTATTCCCTGCAACCACAAACATTGAGTAGCTGCATTCACAACTCCTATGTACTCTGCCTCTGTATATGAAAGTGAAATTTCACTTTTTTCTTACTTGACCAGATGATTGGCCCATATGCAAGCATAAAAACATATCCAGAAGTTGATTTCCTATCAGTTTTATCACCTGCCCAAACAGAGTCAGTAAAACCAACTAACTCTAGGCTAGATTGTGCAACATAGTGAATCCCATGAGTTTTTGTTCCTTGTATAAAGTTTAGGATTATTTTTGCTGAAATCCAGTGGATGTCATGATGATGATACATGTTTCTGGAAGCCACACTCAATGCATAATATATATCTGGTCAAATATGAGTCAAATAAAGAAGACAACCAACCAATTTTCTATACAGGTTTTGTTTTCCATTCGAGTTGATTGCGCTTCTTCATGATGAACTCTTGAAAGGAAAGGAGTATTTCTTGGATTGCAATCCTTGATTCTGAAATTATTCAACCGATATGAATCATACTTGGAGTATTTCATTGCATCCTTTAAGGAGACAATTTATTTCTTGGAAATTCCTATGATCAATAGGTCATACACATATAATAAAATGATGATTAAGAACCATGAATCAGCTTCAATTAAACATTTGCATCATACTTGCATCTACAATTGTTCAGTGATAGCTAAAATCCATCGATCTTGGCATACCAAGCTCTGAGAGCTTGTTTTAGCCCATACGATGATTTCTTCAACCTGCACACAAGAGATGGATTAGTCACAAAACCTTATGGATAATGTATGTATATTTTTTATTTCATATCACCATGTAGGAAATCACTCTTTACATCCATGTGATGTACTTCCCACTGCTTGGAATTTGCAATGGCCAAAACTAGTCTTATGGACTCCATCTTTGTAACTAGTACAAAGGTCTCGTTGTAGTCAATGCCTTGGAATTGGGAGAATCCTTTGGATACTAACCTTGCCTTATATTTCAAATGAGAACCATCCACATAAAATTTAGTTTTGAAAACCCATTTACATGTGACTAGCTTTCTCCCCGCGGGGGATGACTAAATACCATATATCATTCTTTTGGAGCAAATGAAATTCATCCTTCATGGTTGTTTTCCATATTGGTTATTCACATGCATATTCATATGTATGTGGATCATATTCAACCATTAGAAAATGCTTATCATCAAAACAAGGGTCCTTGATAGGAAGGGCACTCTCAAACTGAGATATAGTCCTCCTAGGATCTCTAGGATTCCCAGCTAGTTCCCCAACTGCTTGGATAGTTTTTGCTTCCAAATTTGGCCTTGTGGATATGTTTGGATATGAAATTAAATCATCATTATCAGACATATAAGAATCATAAATTTCATTAGTTCCATCACTTACAACCAAAGGTGGAGGAGGTGAGGAGGACTCTCCATTTTCTGCTGCTACCATAGGCTCTTCTTCGAACTAAACACTCCTTTCAAATGATGGTCTTGTTTTGATTGCAAAATGATATTTGACCATATATATTTCTGGGATCAAATCTGCACCGTTCATTCTGTCAGATATTTAACTTTATTTCGTAGCCTCCACCATTCCATTCTTCCTTACATATTCACCCTGTGAAATCACTGCTAGTTGTAGATCTTAATCTACCAAGCATCTCAATCGTCCAACGATGTGGCTCCTACCCGATTTCACAATCCTTGGACATGATTTACTACTTGCTAATTCTCATTGTGAAATCATTGTGGGCCATGGATTAGGAATCCGCCAAGATCTTTGTCGTTCATGTCTACTGGGCCTATCCGATTTCGTACCTTGAAAAAATTTATTCTTTTGTGCATGTTGTGGCTACAAAATGAATGCCCGCCGTATATATATTTCTCTCAATATCATGATCGTTGGAATATGCACATCCTACAGGATTTCACAGATTGGTAAATCTACTTACCCTGTGCTACTTGTCACTGCAAAATGAGCCTCCATCGTAGATATTCAATACTGATTGATATTCAGCATTGAAACATGTGGCGCCTTCAAGATTTCGCAATCTTAAAAAGTTTGATTCCTCGTGCATGTTTCCATTGTGAAATCCACTCTCATTGTTGATCTCGAACACCAACTGATCTTAGCCATTGAAATATGAGGGGTGTACAATATTTCACAATCCTCCTTAATTTATTTCTCCTTGCATGTCCGCTTAGCGAAATATTTATCCACTGTCGATCTATCTTCATTTGTCCATCTAACAGCTGATTCTGTGTGCAAGTTAACCTCTTTCTGCCATCATCAAAATTATTTTAAATAGATCATATTTCCTTGGATAAATCATCTGCAACCTTTGATTTTCTCCATTGTGCATCCAGGCCCTCCATTCCTATCACCATATAATCTCAAGCATATTTTTCTTATTCAGGCACATTTACAAGGTTAAAATTTGGGATTTTTAGTAATTTTACACTTCAAAGCAATGAAAAAACTCCTTAGAACATCTAGGGACCCCATAAACACCCTTCAAGGTCATGATATGGAAAAATTTCATACCTTACTCTTTCTTTCACTAGTTTAACCCCATCCAACTACTTATCTCAAAATAGCACTAATAGTAGCAATTTGTCATCATTGAGTTCGATCCCATTTCGAACTATGTATTTAGAGGACCCTTGGACTCTCCCTTCTCAGAGTACGTCGAATGAGGACCCTAAACCTACCAAGATGGAGATGTCCTTATCTACAATGGATATTTCTCATCAAGTCGTTATTGATCTCATTCTAGACCCTAGTCCTTCCTCTTCCCGGACAGAGGAGGAGGACATCTTTGCACTACCTACTTGGGCGTTTGAATCGTCATGATAGCATGCTTCCTCGATGATGTTTTTCCTTCAGACAAAGTGATTCTCAAGTACATGAACGGTTTGGAATTACCTTAGGAGGATTTGCACCATTACTCTTACTTCCTCACATAGCTTCAACAAATCGAGCGTGATGATTTTAGGTCGATCCTTAGGGAGAGAGTTGGAAGTCCTATGGTCCCATTAGGAACTCATGGTATATATTCCAAAGGAAACATGGCAAACTTGTCACCTACAATTCCTATCAATATTTCTTGAACTCCTAGCAAGATAGAGAACGTTTACATTGTGGCGTATTGTTCTCTCAATGAAATTAAGGCATACACTGAACTCTTTAAAGAATTTTGTGATGTTTTTCTTGGCTGTATGACAAAATGCCAAGGATAGACCCTTGGATTGTAGAACATGAGATCAAAACTTATCCTAATGATAAACTTGTTCAATAGTGTTTACGAGCGATGAATCCCCATAAGGCGCCTGCAATTAAGGCTGAGATAGAGAAGCTGCTCAAAGAGGGATTTATCGAGTCTGTTTCTCTTAACTGAATGGGCATCCAATCCCATTTCGGTAGATAATAACGAGGGAACTATCATGGTGTGTACTGACTTTCGAGACGTGAATAATGCCTTTCCTAAATGCAATTTCCCCACACCATTCATAGATCAAGATTTCAATGAGTGTGCAGGAAGCGAATTGTTCTCGTTAGTGGATGGATTTTCAGGATACAACTAGATCCAAATCAAGCCTAAGGACCAACATAAGATGGATTTCATTTGTCCTTGGGGTACTTTTGCATACCGAAAAATTCCTTTCAGCCTTAAAAATGTCAGTGCTACATTTCAACGGGCGATGAATTTTTCTTTTCATGACCTAAAGCGTATTATTGAAGTCTATTTGGATGATTTAGTTTCTCACTCTCATTTGAGAGTGGAACATCCATACTATTTACGCTTGGTTTTCGAGAGATGTCGTCGTTACCCAATGCGGTTGAATCCTCAAAATTACATGTTTTGCATGAAAGTGAGTTGGTTATTGGGATTTATCATTTCTAAAAAGGGTATTAGGGTCGATCCTCTTAAGTTTTAGGAAATACTTATGTTGTCTCCCCAACGCACGATTCAACACCTTCAAAGTATCCAAGGGATGGCTAATTTCTTACGGAGATTTGTCGACAACTTTGCCAATTTGACCAAGGCCTTTATGTGCCTTTTGAAGAAGCATACTCCGTCCATATGGGATGAGCAAGTTGAGGAGTCCTTCAATGCTCTTAATAAATCCTTGGCATCGACCCTCGTGCTTAGTCCACCCAACTATAGCTGTGAATTTCTATTATATGTGACTGCATATCAAGAGACGGTTGGGATGGTTTTGGTTCAAGCGGACGATGAGCTCCAAGAGCATGTTGTCTACTATCTTAATTGGAACCTGATTGATGTTGAACTTAAATATAGTCACATCGAGAAGCTAGACTTAACGACCGTTCATGCAGTTCAGAGGTTGAGACATTACATACTCCTTCTCCAGACTACACTCATGGCTCATATCAATTGATTTCAGTTTGTCATAACCACATGAATGATAGGGGGGAAGTATAATAACTGGATTGTTATCTTGCAAGAATTCGATCTTGAGTTGGTTTCGGCAAAATCAAATAAATCGCTAGTTTTTGCGGGGCTCGTGTCAGATCTTCCTAGTTTTAATGAAGATGAAATTCAAAAATATTTTTTGTGGACAAACATATCTTCCTTATCTTGACTGCAGACCCTTGGTATAGTGACATGAATATATTTATACAAACTTTGAAGGTCCCTCCTAACCTTTCACGGGATGAGCATCGACTTTTACAACATGCTGCTAAGAATTAGTTTATTATCGGTGACACCTTGTATCGCCATGGGGTGGATTCCATTTTACGTTGGTGTTTGACTCATGAAGAGGATGGGATGATGCTGAATGATTGCCATGGTGGGGCATGTGGTGGTCATTTATCTGGGATTTCTATAGCCCAAAAAATCCTTAGAGCGAGTTACTATTGGCTATCGATATTTAAGATTGCGTTAATGCAGCCAAATGGTGCCACCCTTGCCAGGTGTTTGCACAGAATATGTGCTCGCATCCAGCTCCATTACACCCTATTATCATTGTTGGTCCCTTTACCAAGTGGGGGGTAGTCTTTATGGATTGCAACCCATCTTCGACTGGGGGGCACCCTCACTTCATAGTGGTCGTGGATTACTTCACAAAATGGGTAGAGGCTATGCCTACTATTAAATTTAATGGTGAGACAACCCCTCATTTTGTATTCAATCATATCACTACTCAGTTTGGTATCCCTAGATATCTTGTCACTGACCATGGCTGGCACTTTCAAATAGGATGATGAATGAATTATCTTCGAAATTGGGGTATAAGCAAGAGTATTCCTCTTCTTATTATCCTCAAATGAATGGACATGTTGAAGATGCAAACAAATCCCTTAATTTCGTTATGCAAAGATCCACTGCACAAAGCAATACTAATTGACACATTGTTCTTTACTCTGCTTTGTGGGATCTACTGAACCATTGTTAAGACTGCCACCGGTTTTTGTCCATATCAGTTATTACATGGGGTGGAGTCGATATTTTTGATTGAATGTGAAATTCCCTCTTTGAAACTAGCCATAGAGCTCTTACGAGAGACTTTTGAGTTGGAAGAACGTCTAGTCAACTTGGATCGCCTTGATGAGTAGTGTCGACATGCTTTAGTGGATCTTGAAATCAATAAGCATCGTGTGAAGGTTCAGCATGATAAGTCTATCTGTCCCCAAATATTTAGTGAAGGTGACTTGGTTCTTCTATATGACCAAGCTAGTGAACCAATAGGGGTAGGTAAGTTCAACCCCATGAGAAATGGGCCTTACGTGTTTAAACGGGTCTTAGAGAGGGGCACATATGAGTTAGAGGATTATGAAGGGACAACCTTGGAGGAGCCTAGAAATGGGCTCTATATTGAAAAATAATATTCCTAATTCTTAGCTAAGGTTGATATTCTATATATTATTGTGCAATTGCGAAGTTTACTTTTGGTCCCCTTGTAGCAATTCGGTTTGTTGACATGCTTCCCTTTGTTGTGACAAATGTCGATGGAGTGTTCAGTATATGTAGGATACATTGACGATGCCAGCCACCATACCCAGAACTTAGCTTCGGCTAATTGGGTCATTTATATGCCTGAGGTTTAGGTAGTGTCTTCTAGAGGTGTGTGTCTCTGACCATCATCGAACAATGTTGCTGAATATAGTGTCATGATTGAACTCCTATGCGATGCCATCTCTAATGGTATCCTATCTCTTGGATTCCTCCTTGAATCATAGTTAGTTCTACCATAGTTAAATGGTGTGTATCATATCAAAGATCCGAATTTATTACAAAGATTCTTATGGGTAAGATTGTTATAACAAAAATTTGAACACATAACATGCATTCATATTCCTAGGATCTATAATAATGTTTCCGATTCTTATGAAAATTACGTTTTAGACTAGAACTTGTTACATCAATAAAGAAGCATACACATTACATTCACATTCAAATACACATGTAAATACATCAAGCCGATCACTATAAGTTTTTTATTTCTGAATATAGTAAAAAATGGTGTCACAGTACAAAATGTCATTGTTGGGCGCACTATATGTTAATTAATTAAAAATTAACATGCAGAGTGCTAAAAATAAATTATAAAAAGCGAGGAAGTCTTTTATTTCAAAGCTATCTTGCAAGATCTATGCAAGGACAATTTCTACCTGACACTGTAATCTATTGGTATGAGATCAAAACTCATTATAAATTAGATCACACCTTCTTGAAAAGAAAACAAAGCCTAATCCTATTCGCAAATCCAACCTATAAATCTAATCACACTTCAACAGAATCAATTCTCATAAAACAATATCTAATTGCATACATCTAAAAGAAGTGTTATGTTGGCCAACGATCTTTCAAATGAATTAACAACACGACTATGACAAATCTAATGAATAAAAGCATACAACTATGATAAGCTTAATGAATGAAACCATGAATGAAAAAATAAGAAAATATAAACAATAACACACCTACAATCAACACTACTAGCATCTGCTCAAGGAAGAGGGCCCTTCCTCCACTGAGCAGAGAAGGATCTGCACAATGAAAGTCTTCAACTCTAGAATTAAGAAACTGCCAGCATGTATTATCATAATGAATTATTACAATAGATCTGGATCAAATCCTACATCATAACATTGTTTTCTCTTTTTTATTCTCAATGAGATTGATTACATATTTATACATAAAATTATCTCATGGAAATGAGGAACTAAACCCCCAACTTGTGATCTGAAACAGCTGAAACACGGCCGGAACTGCTAACAACTTTGGAACCGGTCGCAACAGTAAATCTGAAAAATACCCTCTCGAAGAACCACCTGTATATCGCAAACTGTGGTCTTGTTTTCCTCATGAGTCAGGTAAATGAGGTTGTTACGTACAAAACCCATGTCTTGGATTTTCGATATTATTTTGCATCAGCCCTCAAATAGAGACATGATTCAAGTTTTCTTATCTTGCATGCATTTTCGGTCAAGGCTCTAACAACTAGCAGTGAGCATCCTGTACATGACAAATCACTCCACAACCCATCATTAGTAAAATTATGCATAATAGTCTTCAATTCATCAAAGATAAAGGAAAATAATCATTGTTAACCACTTAAATGATCAATGGAAGTAGTATGTTGTTTTACGCACAGTTACAACAAATGGATGGAAATGGAATGATAAATGGGCTATAATGGAAAGAAAATGGATGAAATATATGTCAATAAGTGATGGAAAAATGGACAATTCTAGGGCCCAACATCTTCTCCAAACTGAACTTGTTGCATGTCCTCATGGAACCCAATACCTATGTAGCATCCAACTAGAAGAACTCATTCACTTATTCCTTCATTTTACCATTCGCACAGTTGTAGCCAGAAGAAATGTAGAGTTTAACAAAAATTGGTAGAGTCACAGCTGCTTAGCAGAGGATTTAGTAGAAATTTGGTGGAGTCAAAGCTTATTTTTAGCGAAGAATTTGGTGAATATTTTGGTGAAGTCGCAGCCCAAATAGTGCTAAATTTAGTGGAGTCACAGCCCAAAGATCGATAAATTTAGCGAAGCACTTGGCGAAGATTTTGGCGGAGTCACAGCCCAAAGAGCGCTAAATTTAGCGGAGAATTTGGTGTAGTCATAGCTGCCTAAAACAGGAAAAGAGGCAAAAAAGTTACGGTGTTGCAGCTGCACAGAATGGGAAAATGGCAATATTTTACGGTGTTGCAGCCGCACAGAACGGGAAAAATGAACATTTCTACGGTGTTGCAACTGCACATAATGAAAAAAATGAAAGGTTTTAAGGAGTTGCAGCTGCACGGAACGGGAAAAGGGCAATATTTTACAGTGTTGCAGCCTTTTGAATAGAAAAATTATGAAGTCATTTTCTCCCAAATGAAGAATTTGGTTTAGCTGAAATTTTTTAGATAGGTTTATATTAGTCCATTGCATCTACACACCAAAAATAAGAGATACCCACATCACGGATTTTGAGGAAAATGCAAATTGGTTGTAGGTGATTATGGCCATTTTCTTGAAAACCATACATTGGATTGGGATGAAAATTACCAGGATTTTTCATCTTGGTATTATTCACTTTTTATCCAAACATCATGAGAATCCAACTTACCAATTGCAAGATATGTCCATTTCAATTTCTGCGCTTTTGTAGATGAACCGTGAATAAAAATATGTTGAAGCTGAACTTCCTGAACCAATATTTTACAAAATACATACTGGGTTGGGCTGAAATCTTGTAAGAAAGTAATTACCATTATAATGCATCTCCACACCAAAAATCAAAGAAACCCACATCACGAATTTCGAGAAAAATGAAAAATGGTTGTAGGTGATGATGGTCATTTTCTCAAAAACCATGCATTGGATTGAGCTGAAACTTGCCACATTTGTTCTTCTTACCATGATGCTTCTTCCCTCCAAATTTAATGAAAAAAATTTTACCATTTTCAATATATCCTTCAATCAAATTCTGCACTTTTGTATTAAAAATGTGGACAAATGAGAAACAAAATGTGAACTTGATGGCAGCTAACAGTCACACCTGGGTGTTGCAGCTCACTGTCATAGCTAACAGTCACAACTGGGTGTTGCATCTAACAAATTCATGCCAAATTTCAAGCTTGAAGGGTTCCATAATCATTGGCTCATTTTCCTGTGGATCCTTCATTCACCTTCCCTAATTACTGTAATTTTGTTTTCAGGAAAGCTTGTTTGTTTTGTAACAAATAGAGACAAATTAAATTTTGAACATTGAAGACAAAAATGATTTAAGCATTTTGCTCAAATAGTCAACAATTCCAAAACATTATTGAAAACATCTCATACCCATTCCTTATCTTTCTACTTTATGATCTTCCAGATCGCAACAAGGCCCAGGAAGAGAGCATACTTATTCAAAAATAAAAATAAAACTTAAAAAAAAACATGGTTTTATTCTGTTATTCTATCTTACCCTATTCTACTTAGAAATATAAAAAATGTTCAAGTGTTTGCATATTTCCAATGGAGCCACTTTCGAAGAAGCAACTCAAGCAGCCTCATACTCCCAACAGAAAAATATAACTTTATGAATGCTAGGATATGAGAGATCAACTTCCCTTGAAATGATGGTGCCAAGAATTGGGGAAGTATGGAATGATGCTTCAAACCGATGATAGATTGAAACCAAGCTTCAATATAGTCTTTGTTCCCTTGATTTATCATGGATGTTACACCATGAAGCTCCTTAGTAAACTGATCTTCCTCAATGCATAAGAGATTCAGATCTAATGATGTAAAGGATGCTTCAATTTTTGGTTCCAATGTTCGTTCGTCATCAAATGTCACGTGTGGCATGCTAATCTTGTCTGCTTGCTTATGAGGACTAGAATAAAATCCATCTGCAAATCTTGGATTTAAAACATGTTCAAGCCTCGTATGGATTTGCTGCAAGAACACACGGTCTTTTTGCAGCGGTGTAGGTGAGGTAGAACAAGAGGGAAATGTAGAAACATTTTCCATTTCAGCACTGTAACCATACTGTACTGCTTTATTATGGTTAGGGTGGAGGGTGGATTGGACAGGATATTGTGTTGGATACCAAGGAGTTTGATGAGAAAATAGATGTGGCTGATGTAGAGGATTTATTTGTGAGGTTGATATTGAAGGACCAAGTTGTGTTGCAGCATGAGGGAGAATGGCCATGTGATCATAAGATAGGCCATTCCAACCTTGTCGATAAGGTAGGTAAGAGTTAAATTGAGGCTGCAAAAGCTTCCATGGTGGAAGAGTATTCACATGGGGACTTCACTTAGTGAACATTTCACATAGCACATGCCATTGTGGGATATTAAAGAATACCCTTAATTTCCATAGATATTGACCCAAACTCTTTTTGTTGAAACTCCCTTCCAATACCTTAAAACCTCCTCCCCACCCCTTTTTATACCCTAATCCTTATAAACCACCCTACCCCCCCTCATCCCCCCAATACCTGCAATATATTGGTTCAATTTTTAATTATTTTAAAACCCACAATATGAACAAACATGATAGGATATTGGTAAACAAGTGAAGCTCCCGTGAGTATTCAATGATTGAGTATGAGAGTAAGGAAATGGAGGGATATAATTTTGAACCATACATGTAGGCCACGGTTTCCATGACTGTTGCAATGAGTTGGCTGCAACTCCTAGATCTCTTTGATATGTTTCTTTCATCCTTGGTATGGAGGGACAATGATCTGTGGAATGATTCAAGTCACATATGCAAAAAATTGTGGGACTATCCAAAGGACAATCCATTGCAAGATGTTCCTTCTAACACCGTTGGCAAACTATTTTTTCAAATTCCTCATGCTTTTCCTTAACCTACAAAACAACCAATTTTGAATTTAATGAATCATTGCTATCAGCATTACAATTTTTAAATACATTGCTGATTTCAGCTCGTAAAACTCTTGTTTTTGCATTAGATTTCAAAAATAAAGATAAAAGTTCCTTAGAATTCTTACCAGTCTTGAAGTTTCCTCTTGAATACCTTCTACATAACTCACAAATATCATCATATGCTAACTGAAATACATTACCTGTTCCCATCAGATTTAATATTTCTAAATATTTAGCTTAGATTCCCTTGAGTAGAAGTGTTTTTAAGGTCTCCTTCCCCAGTTTCCTTTATTTGGATCTTTGGAGGTTATATTGAAAGCATTCTATGTATTCCTCCAGAATCTCTTCTTCTCCTTGTGTCATTTCGAAGATGTCTTCATTGACCATGCAATAATCTTGGTACCTTTCCAAGAATACATGTTTCATGTCTTCCCAAATTTGTATACAATTCCCACCGAGGCTCATGAACCATCGAAGGGCTGTTCTTTTTAGAGTAAGGAGAAACACATTCAACTTTTGATCATTAGAACAATAACCATATCCTCTACAAAGTATTTCGAATTGAAATAAAAATACATTAGGGTCTTCATTTTCCAAACTCTGAAAATTTGGTAGAACATGTGGGGGGATGCTTTTCATTGGTGCCACTCTTCCTAAATCTCTTCCTAGATTCTCTGTGTGCTATCTTGAGGGTCCTCCTTCGAGTGTTCCTGTCAACTTGTTAGTAGAATGGGTGGTGCTTACAACACCACTGAGGGGAATGATAATATTTATGCTCCAAAGATTGAAAATAAAATAAAACTAAATGCAAAGACATAAAATTCACACTCAAAGTAAATTCAATAAACTCAAATGTAATCATGCGACCTACATGCCCTACTTTAACAATGCATCTACAAAACAATGTCAGAGGTACTTTTTCACCATTGATAACTTCGTGGGAAACGACGCCAAAATGTTGGGCCCACTATATGTCAGTTAATTAAAACTTAACATGCAAAGTGCTAAACATAAATTATCAACCCGAGGAAGTCTTTTATTTCAAATCTATCGTGCAAGATCTATGCAAACACAATTTCTACCTGACACTGTTATCTATTGGTATGAAATCAAAACTCATTATAAACTAGATCACACCTTCTTGAGAAGAAAACAAAGCCTAATCCTATTCGTAAATCCAAATTGTAAATCTAATCACACTTCAACAGAATCAATTCTTATGAAACAAGATCTAATTGCATACATCTAAAAGAAGTGCTATGTTGGCCAACGATCTATCAAATGAATTAACAACATGACTATGAAAAATCTAATGAATGAAAGAATACAACTATGATAAGCTTAATGAATAAAAGCATGAATGAAAAATAAGCAAATCTAAACAATAACACACTTACAATCAACACTACCAGCATCGGATTAGGGAAGAGGGCCCTTCCTCCACTGAGCAGAGCTGAATCTCCACAATGAAAGTCTACAACTCCAGAATTAAGAAACTGCCAGCATGTATTATCATAATGAATGATTGCAATAGATCTGGATCAAATCCTACATCATAACATTGATTTCTCTTTTTCCTTCTTAATGAGATTGATTAGATATTTATACAAAAAATTATCTCATGGAAATGAGGAATTGAACCCCCAACTTGTGATCTGTAACAGCTGAAACACAGCCATAACTGCTAACAACTTTGGCACCGGGCTCAACAGTAAATCTCGAAAATACCCACTCGGACGACCACATGTATATCGCAAACCGTTGGTTTGTTTGGCAATTTCCTTGTGATTCAAGTAAATGAGGTTGTTACGCACAAAACCCATGTATCGAATTTTTGATATTCTTTTCCATCTACTTGCAAATTGAGATGTGAATCAAGGTGTTCTTATGTGGCATGCATTTTCGGTCAAGCCTATAACAACTAGCTGTGAGCGTCCTGTACATGACAAATCACTCCACAACCCATCATTAGTAAAATTATGCATAATAGTCTTCAATTCATCAAAGATAAAGAAAAATAATCATTATTAACCACTTAAAACATCACTAGAAGTAGTATGTTGTTTTATGCACAGTTACAACAAATGGATGGAAAATGGAATCATAAATGGGCAATAATGGGAAGAAAATGGATGAAATATATGTCAATAAGTGATGGAAAAATGGACAATTCCAAGGCCCAACAGTCATCATACAAAAATTGGGGCTCTAACCCACCAAAAAACTATACAGTCAGTACAAAATGTCTATCTAGGCCTCTATGCCTGTGGACCAAGGTGGTGGTCATGAAAACAAACAACTCCACTTTTAAACCGCCAAAATACTCTAACCCAAGCACGGGGCACTCCTACCACCTGTATATGCATTTCCTTGGGTAAGTCCTTGAATTGCACCATAGGAACCCTATGTGTCATCTTGACAAAGTTGGTATATATTCTTGGAGCGTACGCTCTGCAACTGCACCTATTATGTCATCCCCTCGTCCCCTCCAATGATGTCTAGGGTAACCATCTATTTTTCTAGGACCTACATCTGCATATGCATGATCAATGTCTGTACATGATACCGCCAAAAACATGTTTTTGTTTCCATTACATCAAAAATACAAAAATTCAAATACTTCAAAATGCATTTGGGATTGTTACCTATATCACTATATGCGGCACCCTGTGGTAATGGCATATCTGGGTCTCCATGGAAGTCAATCCATGCATATGGATAGTCATCCATTACCACGATCTATCGTTGCCACCAGTGGTAGAAGTCTGGTGGGAATGGAGTGAGTGTCCTACCTCCCATTAACCACTGCATCACCTCTGCCCAAAAGGTTTGGGTTGGATCTCGTAGACCATGCGGAGGAATTTGAACTCTCATGCTAAGGCCTGATACTCGCTCAAAGAAGAAAGTGTTGAGTATGCTACCGAACCCAAAGTTCCTTGTACTTCCCAACTTACAATCAGTCAGTTGTTGTCTCATAATGTTCAACAACGATGTGCTCCAATCATATATTGTGGGTCTCATACACTCTACTGCATAAAACATGAGAGGCTTGTAGGCGTAATGCAATGATTCCAAACCCTTCTATCTTTGCTAGTACCAATACTATAACCCTGAGACTAAGGCTTTGAATGGAGTTCACAAGAACCTGGCTTTCAATAATTTCAATATCTAGAAGGCAGTAAACAATTATATACTCCTCGATGGTGACCCCACCTCCCACCCCAAAAGCATTCAATTTTACTACCTCTCCTTGGTGGGATAGTCCAATAATGAAGTAGATATCCTCCACTTCTAGTCTCAGGGGCATCCCATATAGTTGAATATCCTCTGTGTTTGGGTCCCAATAATCAACAAGCATTTGTAGAAGCCTTGGTTGCAGAGCCCTCAAGCCCCAAGTTGTCAAATCTTGTACAATATGCATCCTTTTAGTTCTTTTTGAGCAATTATATCATCGTGGAATGGACTATCCACATCTTGATGCTCACGCTTCCTCCACTATAATGCCATCCTACAAAACAAACATTCATTTTGATGACAATTTTCCTTTAATTTGGACATCTGCGGCCCTGTATGCGACTTGAACTTTATGCTGGCCATCTCCCATAGGGACTACCATTTATATCAAATTGTAATTGCATTTTCATGTGTCCAATTGTTGTATGAAGCTTTATTTCGGCTCCCCACTTCAATTTTATGATCCATATAAGCCCGCGCTTTCCTCAGTCCCATCCAAGTAGAGCCTTTCATATATCTATTGAACATGTTTGACCTCAACACCTTTATTTGTGTGATGGGACATCTGATGGTGGTTGAACATGTTCCACCTCGACACCTTTATTCATGTGATGGGACATGTACCAGTAGCAGTTCCTGTAGAAGACCTCCAATCTTTGTGGCATCACATACATGCTACCTCCTTGATCGTGCCAGAATCCATGAGATGTAAGCTCTCATGCCCATATTCTAGTGTGTTATCAGATATCTTCATTCAATATGAATATTTTTTTCCCAATATATTGTACATGGAAATGACCACATGTGACATATGTATATTATGCATATTCATGGCCATTTTACTATTATGTATCTGGGACTACTACACTTCATATTTGTAGTCACATGTTGAGATGTATCATTGTAATGTACTGATGAGTGATTGATTTTTCCATATGGGTCTTCATTACTCCACTTCTGGGATCAGTATAATGTATTTAGACCATCATGTTACCCCTATGACCTCACACATTAGGGGGCATCTATTATAGATGATTTTACCACACTTGGTAGATAATGTTTTTATGGCCTTCCTTGTCCCTATGCATACTATTTGGACCCCCTTCGCTCAAAATAAACTCTGATGATCCAAGAAATCCTTTAAAAAAGTCATATATATTGGTATATGTGGGTCACTAGCTTACAGAATGTGTGTACACGTAGCTTGCTCCACTATGACCCACATACATCGAGAAATGTGCCCAAAAATAAAATATTTGGAGTTTTCCTCAATGAGTCACAAATAACTTAACCTTTGTCATTCCATATGCCTGGAAACGTTCTAAATTGACCCTTCACTGCCTATTGAAGGCCTACATATTGAGCCTCTTGGATGCATTAGAGGAGGAGAACTTATGAGAGAAACAAAACTATAGTGGATTTGTGCCCCATTCATGCATGCTTTGGTCTGCATCCCTTTGTCCTTTTGAGCAGCCATTGATGCTCTTCCCAAGATTTCCATTGTCTTGTGAGCTTTCCATTGATATGGAGGATTGAAGTGGTGGAGGCTCAAGTGGAGGACTCGATCTCTCGATTTCGACAAGGTGCCGGCAACTTTTGTTACTTGTATCTTTGTTTATAATTAATAGAATATGCATTTCTCGTCCATTGTATGTGTGTAACTATGAATTTTCTTGTCCCTGGATGTAGTTGATTTGATTTATACATATTGGATTTATATATGCTAGAGTAGGTCTAACGCTTAATATATATCATGATTTTCTATTTTGTTGTTGTTGAGAATGGAATGTAGTTGCAAGTGTGGTTGAAAAGCTCAATGAAGATCTACTACAACCGTCCGGAATAAGGTACGTTCTTCATCACTTAGTGTTAACTTTATTTATCTCTACTATATATGGAAATGGATTTATTTTTGGTGTCATACTGTCTATTTTGGTCTACCCCAATCCATAGGAGGTTTCTTCGTTACATAGCCTAATTTTATCCTTTTGCTATTGGTGGGGCCATTTGGAAAACATGAAAGTGCTTCAAATATCTCAAGTTAAGCACTAGTAAGGGTCGAGTTTATCCTTGGTGGATGATAATAACACACAATCACAATACCATATGCTCAGGTTACTCATTTCTTTCAATTTCTTAAATTTGCAATCTAAAAACAAGATTTACTATTGTATCATTTGAACCAAATCAGTTATAAACCCATGAGACATTCCCTTTGGATGGTATCATTAACCCTAAAATAGGATACATGCCTAATTCTAATGTTTGGTGGAACAAGGTAGGGTTTTCTCACCCTAGAAAGGGTTTGGGACCAAAATTTGATGGATTGGGTCCTAAATGAAACAAACGCAATCCATGAACTAGGCTCCAAACCACAAGATATACCCTCCAAGTACAAAGTGTGTCTTGATAGTGGCATCTAGATCCATTATACGATTTGGCACACCAAAGAAAGGCCTCCTCACCCAAGACATCTTTGAGGCCAAATTTCAATTTCTTAGGCCCTAAAATAACTACTTCTTATGCACATGACAAATGAATGAATACTTGGACCACAATTCAAGCCCACCATAAGGAATATTTGGCATGCGAGTGTGATGTGAGACTAATTTGGAGATTTGGTAAACTAGGGAAGGTTCTCCTTTCTCAAAACCTTATTTTACCTTCCATCTCTTTGGCATGTCAAATAAGAGGTAGTTACAAGGAGATATTGCATATAAGAGGTAGTTACAAGGAGTTATTGCATATATTTGACCTTATTTGACAATTTTTAGCACAATATCTTTCTTTCTTGGTTCAACACAATATTCATAAGCTTTTTTTTTCTTGCTGCAAATGAACTGTTGGTCCTTTATGTTACCATTAATCTTTTCAAGTTGTACTATGGCGATGACTGCAAGGTTGTTTTTAAGAAATTACTGGTTATGGTATTGGAGGTTCAACATGGAATGGGCTTCCGCAGCCTTTGCATAGGGATCCATTCCCCTTAGTCCAATCCGAGTAGTGGTCTCGCATTTTTGGTTCAGTTTTACTTTGCGACAGTATTAGTTCTCTTTTCAGTGGGTTCTATTTAAGTTCCATTTTTGCAATACCCTATAGCACTTTGCATAGTTTTGTTCTATTTTTTCTGTTTGCCCAATCCTCCAGCGGTACTCTACACTATTTTGTTTGCAGAGAAGGCCTTCATAGAGTTCGAGGTAGCTAAAAGCTTTTGTATCAGTCCAGATCACACACTTGTGAGGGTTTTAGTATCAGTTCATTTCTGAGTGGATACACAGGTCTCCTAGCCTCAAGGGCACACAGATCTCCACCACCAAGAGAGGAGGTTCACAGATCTAAAACAATACAAATCTCTCCCTCTAGTTTATTTGCAACAACAAGTTGACGAACAACAGCTGTATGGGCATCCCAACCTGCTCGCATCTTGCAAGAGAGGAGGTTCACATATCTAAAACAATACAGATCTCTCCCTCTAGTTTATTTACAATAAATATGACAACACCAACATCATGGGAATCCCCCCACCTGCTCACATCTTATACCATCTACACATCATCCAGATTTTCATTAAATTGCAACAAAGCTCGACACCTCTTCAACCTTTGGTATCTCCTCTTTTTAAGCATGGCTTCCAACTTAAACCGAGAGGCAGGAAAGCAGGGACACTTTCCACTTAAACTGGGAGGAATGGGCTATATGGGAGGCCCACGCTACCCATTATGTATTCGTAAATGTATTAAGTAGATATATTATATATTAGTATAAATAATCAGCAGCATTTATTTTGCTTGTGTTGGCCTCATCAATGAGGTCTCTTTGTAATTGTTATAAAAAGGCATATGGCCTCCTAATGAAGCATTCAATCTCTCTTGTGCCTTTTCTTTGTGTCTCTTATTATGTTTTAGGACTGAGTGTTCTTTTGGGTTTATGAGTTGGGAGGTGAGGCTCTCCTAGCCTCACCTCCAATATCTACTAATCTTTGCTACCAGATCTTGCCCATCTTCCCTTAACGGCAGATCACAAGGATTTATTGCATATATTTGACCTCATTTGACCTTCCATCTCGGTTGTGGGCCAAATAAGAGGTAGTTACAAGGATCTACTACATGGATGCATGGATACATGGTTACCCCACATTGTCATGATTTATACAAAATTGGCATACAATATACTAGTTTAGATGTTATATTGCTCATACTCTAGATACCGAGAGTTCTTGACAGACTCAAACCTTAATTCTATTCCAAATTGTGTGCCAACAATTATGGGCATTCCTTTACCAATTATGGGAATTAATGTATGAGATTTGTTTGTTTAGCGTCAAACCCATTCCCATGGTTGATATACCTCATTTCATGTATACCTCATCATGACCACATGAGCGTGCCAAGAATACCACTAATGCATAGTGCCCTGTTGAATACCTCAAATACTTGTGGACATAAAACTTGAAAATGTGTCACAAATCCATGTTTGTGTATGGGTGATTCCATGAAGGTGGGTAACACTTTTTGGCCAAATTTGGCGATGAAAACCTCATTTTTTACTCATGTGCTAGATCGAAGCCCCCGAAACGTATATATGCCATGTGAATTTCGACTTGTAGTAAAAAAAAAAATTGTAGAATATTATGTTGGCTTCCAAATGATATTTTAAAAAAAATATTCCGATGTCATTTAATGTGTGAAATTTCGCATTTAATGAACTGTGCGACCTTAACAATTTGAATAAGTTAATAAGTGGCTTGTGTCCAACCCCAATAATTCAATCTTACATTAATAATTAAAAAAAAATTATATGAGCATGATATACACAAAATGTACTATGGTCTGCATATTTTTTTGTTAATTTATTTCACAATATACAATTATTTATTATTTTTGGAAAGTGATCACATCTGATTTCAGCATCATTTTATACACATGTGTTTCCATCCCAGCTTTTTTTTCACTGTTTTCAAAAACTGAAAAACCAAATATACCCTTCTGAAGAGGACGCGTCAATGTGTGGGTTGTGCATTTTTAATAAATTTTTGGATGTGTATTTTTAACCCTACGTATTTGTCTTCGATATGCTTCGAAGTTGTTGTGAGGTTTTCTAACTGTAAGTTTTAGAACTAATTAAAAAAAATACCATATGAATTCCAAAATGCATGCATGATACCTCAATGGATAGAGGATTCAGTGATGAATCTATCGGTATGAACTCCGCTCAGCTATGTGCCATGAATGGCAGCGTTTACACCCCTAGAAGACACACAGAAACATTGGTTTTGATTTTCTTGCAAGAGGGATAATTCTATGTTGTTTAGGCCCTCGATCAAGGTATTGAGCTCGATCGAGGTATTAACATCCCTTGATCAAGGTTTTTAAATAAGCTCGATCGAGGGTTTATTAAACCCTCGATCGAGGTTTTATTAAACCCTCGTTCGAGCTACCATTTAAACCTCTTTTTATAAAAAATTTAGCAGAAGGACCTCGATCGCGGCCTTAAAACCTTGATCGAGGTTTTCATAAAACCTAGATCGAGGTCTTAAAACATAGATCGAGGCTTTTTTAAACCCTAGATCGAAGTCTTAAAACTTAGATCGATGTTTTTTAAAACCTAGATCGAGGTTTTTTGAAAACCTAGATCGAGGTCTTAAAACCTAGATCGAGGTATTATTAAAACCTAGATCGAGGTTTTGTTAAAACCTAGATCGAGGTTTTGTTAAAACCTCGATCGAGGTACATTTTTTTGTTTTTCATGAAAGTGCCTTGCCAAAAAATGTAACCTAGCTCCATGGATGTACCCGTATGTAGACTTAAATATCCTCCAAGAAAATTTGTGGCTTTGTGACAACTTCTACCACCTTCAAAAATTATTTGTACTAGTAAGGTAACAAAGCAATAAGCTTATATAGTATTTAATTGGAAAAAGTCATTTCAACATCCATAAGACCTTACATTATTGTAGATATATGTTTATTGGAATTATATATTTAGGAATGTCAAAAATATATCACCTTAGAGCACAATATTATCATCCTCTTTTAGAATTGGGATCGCCTTTACTCTTTTTATAATCCATATCTCAAAGAATATTCCATGATGATTTCAAACTATAACTCGCATAGTTTAACATCACATAGGCTCGAAATTTTGATGATTCCTTCTTATACGGACTCAAGGCATTCAAAAATTATTTGTGGCATTCTTTCCAATTTAGAACATGCAAGACAATTAAAGGAAAAATCCCTTACTAATCAACATATGCATTTTCAAGCTTGGGGGAGAATTGCTAACTATGTATGATGATAGTGAAAAATGCATGCCTTAATGCCTTGTAATTTTCTAATATGAATTATGCATACCCAACAAGATCCTATTTGAATTTTTTTCCCATGTTGCAGGTAGAACCAAACATGTATTTGTTATATCTTTATTCCTTGAGCAAGGGGAGCTCAGTAAGACTAGATTAAAGTGAGACATCTAGTGGTCTACAAGATTTATATCCACTAGATGTCAAAATATCAGAAGAAAATTCCATAAACGCATGGAATTTTTTCTCGCAGAAGGGGGGTTATGATCCTATGATGATGAGACAATAGGTGACATCAAGGTGCCATTGAGGTACAAACATCTAGTGAACAATGGGTACCCTACAAACATCTAGTGAACAATGGGTACCCAAGGATATTCCTCAACTAAGCACACTTTTTTGTGTGAACAAGAGCCTATATATCGAATTGCACCATATCCATTACATGGTTTAGGTTGTTTTGCATGGATCGCATCATGGTCGGTTACGATAGATGTACATATTTGATGGAGTATGTTGGACCATGTTACAACTACAAAGATTGGGTGTGCCTAGTCCAATATACACAAAGTATGTGCATATATGGATTTTAAGGAAATTATTTATAGCCAAAAGACAAAGATCAACATAAAGGAGCAACGTTGTACATTGACGAAAGGCCAAAAGCCACAGGGAATATTGCAGGGTTTATAAATAGTACACAACTAGGGTCTACAATTAAGAAACCCAACTGCATATTTTAGGGACATGAAGGAAACCATGTTTTTGTATGTTCCATTAAGTCAATAGATGCACGGGAAGAGTTTCTTATTAATTACATTTTGAATTGAGTCGATACAAACATAGTTACTATGGGAGTGGCACATCTAACAAATTACCCAACATTTTAACTATTTTTTTTTTTTATTTTAAGGATTTTTGTTAGACTATTGTTATAATTTTGTTTAAATTTTCTATATTTACTTCATAGCGTAGTGATCGGGGCATCTCCCAACAGTTGCTCAGAGGAGTACAACTTCCTTAAGGCAGCAGATATACATCTTTGTAATAGTACAAATATAATTTGAAAAAAAGAGTTTTTTTGTTCTGTTTTTTCATGATTATATTCGTTTGGTTTATATAATGTTATTTGTATATTTGTTGCAGAGTGTTGATCGAGGAAACCACCAGTTTGTTGATCATACTACAACAATCTCGTGGCAACATGTATACCTGATTGTAATTGTACAATTTAAATACGTCAAAATGGTTTCTTATTATGTTGTTTCCATGAGTATTTTTATTTCATTTGGATAATGTTTTATATGTTTTTAAAGTAGGTTGTTGTAAGGGGAGCCTACCTAGCAGTAGATGATACCGTACATGCCTCGAGGAAGAAGGTATACATCGATGCAATCACACAAATTTAATATGAACAAAATGTTTTTTGTTGTTGTGTTTTTTCATGAGTATATTCGATTCATTTAGATAATGTTATGTATATACTTGTTGCACACTGTTGATCGTGGAAACCACCAGGTTGTTGATCAGACGATAACAGACTCGGGAAAACATGTATACCTAATTGTGATTGTACAATTTAAATACGTCACAATGTTTTCTTATTATGTTGTTACCGTGAGTATTTTGGTTTCGTTTAGATAATTTTTTATATGTTTTTTATGCACGGTGTTGTAAGGGGCACCTCCCTATTAGTATATTGGGGTAGGTCCCAAGCATATGGTAAGAGGAGTACAACTTCCACGAGGCAGCATGTATACATATTTGTAATAGTACAAACATAATTTGAAAAAATATTTTTTTCCTGTGTTTTTTCTTGAGTATATTTGTTTGATTTATATAATGTTATTTGTATATTTGTTTCAAAGTGTGATCGAGAAAACCACCCTTCTATTTATTAGACTACAATGGCCTCATTTCAACAAGTATACCTTATTGTAATTGTACAATTTAAATACACCAAAATGTTTTATCATTATGTTGTTTTTGTGAGTATTTTGGTTTCATTTGGATAATTGTTTCTATGTTTTTGAAGCAAGGTGTAGTAAGGGGCACCTCCCTAGCAGTAGATGATGCCAAACCTTCTTCGAGGCAAGAAGTATACATCGCTACAATTTTACAAGTTTAATATGAACAAAAAAAAAATTGTTGTGTTTTTTCAAGAGTATATTTGATTCATTTAGATAGTTTTATCTATATACTTGTTGCAAAGTGTTGATCAGGGAAACCACCCAACAGCTGATCAGACAACAACAGACTTGGGGCAACAGATATACCTAATTGTAATTGTACAATTTAAATACATCAAAATGTTTTCTTATTATGTTGTTACCGTGAGTATTTTGGTTTCATTTAGATAATTGTTTCTATGCTTTTTATGCGCGGTGTTGTAAGGGGAATCTCCCTATTATTGGGGAAGGTCCCATATAACCATTGATCCGATGAGTAGACGATCCTCGTGGCAGCAGGTATAATTCATTGGAATTCTACAAATATAATATGGAGCATAATGTTTTTTTTGTTTTTTCGTGTGTATACTGGTTTCATTCTAATAATGTAATATTTGCATTTCTTATTTATAATAGAACTAGGATGAACAAAATTTATTACATCTATTAGATTTCATCTAATTTTTTCTGCAAGCTAATGCAAAAAATGAGTTGGTGATGTTTTTTAATTCACAAGTTTGTTAGCAAAATAATGTAGTATTTACTTTTTTTGAATATATGTTCTATCTCTTATCATCGTTTTTCATGGTACTAATAATATTTGTGATATGATGTAGTTGTGAGGGACCTTGCATGAGGTCTTGAGTCCTTCCAAATAGAGAATCTATAGAGGATCCCAACTATACATCTCTAGGTTTAACAAAAGCTCAAGTAAAGGTAAGTTCAAGATACCACCACTTCTTGTAAATAGGATGCTAGTTTCTGAGCTTTTCCAATTCTTGTTATTATCTTTATATCCCATGATTACTCATATTTGGTGTAGGATATACAATACTTCTACTGCCCAAGTTGTAAGCATAAGAAGCATCGGTACAACTTGATAAAATGGTATGTTATTTAAAGTAACACGTTGCATGAGTATATTCATGTGAACATATATAATATATATTCGCATGGTGTGTGGAAGGTCCCATATATAGCTTCATCCTTGGGGGTGTCAAGCTTGGCACAAGTTGTCATAAAGACCTATTTGACTGGGTCAGTATACGACTTAAACAAAAATTAATGATCAACTTGATGTTCTACAACGTTTGACAACAATTTATTGTTTTTCATTGCATTGAAATCAAAATATGCTAGTGAGGATGTTGTAATAGGATTACTATAATGAGGTTGTTTTGTGCCGTACAGACTATACTCCATTGGATCTAGATCTCTTATATGAAAAGAAATCAAACGAAAAAAAAGAAATATATTCAATACAAACCTAGAGAAATAAAAGTTATCAATGTTTTTAATTGCTTTTTAGCATTTCCCATCAATCACCCCAAAATGTACTACAATTTATATGCTTCAAATTTTGTTACACTTTATTATCAATACGAGATTTTAAGGTTGTGAAATGGCAAAAATATATGTGTAGTGGAAGTGCATTAATGACTTCTATCCCACTGAAATAATTTGATTACAAGAAGATCTTAAAGAATTAGGCACACTTATCATGAAAACTAATAAAAGAATAAATCAATCACACTAATTAGATATATTTGATCACTCGATTGATGTTTATTAAAGTGATATTGTAAGTATAGATCATGGTCTTTCAACTCATTTAAGGACATCAATTGTTCCTGTAATAAATTATGAGTAAATTAGTTCTTCAACCTTCAATGAGTAATTGATTTCTATAGATCATCAACACACTTGTTAATGGAAATATATGAATACATGTGATGGAAACTTGCAAATAATATTCAGAATATGATTAAGCTACCAAAAATTAAACTTACTAAATCAGATATGAATATCGTTACTACATGATATTTTCATGACATGTAATGCATCAAAATATCCCTCCCCCCTAGAAATGAACTTGACCTATGCACGAATTCATGTATAAGAATAAAGTTGACTTGAAGTTTGATTGATAGCACTCTGTTCATTTAGCTTAGAGACTATTTGGGCAACACAAAACCATCTTAGGGAATCTAGAAACAAAACCCATGTGCAAGATGTTCTCTTGGAGAATCCTTAATATTCCAATCGATGATAGCTTACCGGATCTATAATGGGGTTACAAGATCTGGAACTATTATGACCATCATTGGTAAAACCGATTCTAACTCTATAGCTTTATTACAAAAAATAGAAAATCATGAAAAAAAGACAATTTACTACGTTTAGATTTCTTGAGTTTTTTTCCATATATCCTTTGAAAAGTATAAGTAATGATAGCAAGAGTAATGATAAGAAGGTGAAATAGGAGTAAAAGGTCAAAAAGGGCATCACTAAGAGTGAAAAACATATCAAAACTCATGCCCAACACTAATTAATTTTAATTTTTTACATATTATTATTCTTATTTTATTTATTACAAGGGAAAATTGGTATATGACACATGCGAGTGGAGAAAACATAGTAGTGAAGAGAATAAATACAATCTATACAAAATTAATAGCACATTTTCCAAAGGGTTAAAACTAGAACAATATGTCCCCTCCCTCTTGTAATAACATTTTCCATGGTGTTCTCATTTCTTCAATAGTACTTTATGTGTTCATTATTCACTTGTATTCGCAATGTCATGCTCATCACTGCATTGACACACCTCCAAAAATTTTAGGATTCCAACGTATATCTAAGAGAATCATCAAAGTAAACATGAAGATCTTAGCATTTCTATGCATTAATTATGGCATACATATGATTTCCAATACATAAATTTCAAGTTCTTAACCAAACCAAATATATTCATAACCCAAGATAAAGTATGCAATTTATCCCAATACTTATTTGTATGAATAGGTATCTTCTCCATTTGGCTACTAGTGATGGATATAATGCACTCATGATCATATATATCATGTAACATGAATATCTCACCATAGATTCATTCAATTATCCTCTTCTTTACAGTGAATCACCCTCCAAGATTGAGAATCCCCTTCCCTACTAAGTAGTCCCTTTGGGAATCCATCATCTGTGAATCTTCTATAGCTCAAGAAAAGTGCAAACTTGTATATTCTTACTACAAAGGTGTCCCACTATCTTGCTCTAATAAACATAGAATAAGGTGATTGGGGCGTGTTATGGGGAATTTTCTCTCATTGCAATAGCATTATTCCACACATTTTAGCTCAACAACCATCATTTTCACTTACTAGATAGATTCATCATGTCACTTGTATCATACAAATACAATTACCATGAGATGTCATCATGAAAAAAACAATCCAACTTTTAAATATGCTTCTTACAAAAATCAGATTTCAGAATTATGAAGCTCTTCTCATAACGTTTGTTCCGCATGGAAATGGTCATTAGTTTCCATTATGGGATTTCATTGACTTCCTATCCAAGACATTCATATGTACAATCTATTATCCTTGAAAAGTCTTTCATTTATCCAAACAAACTATGAGTACCCATGCATATAATCACAGAAGCATATGAAATGATTCTAAAATTATGTCACAAGATTAAGTCAATCAACTTCAATAATCAACATATTAAATACAATGGAATTTCATTCAGTGCATATGGATTATGAGAACAAGCAAACATTCACACAAGGTGATAAATCAAAACATGAATACATTCAAACAATTACAAGCATTATTGTCATCTATTAGGATTAATTCCTTTGTCATACCATGGTAACATTCACATATAGGAATTTTACCCTATTTAATCATTCAAACCCTTATGATATTTACCAAGAACACAACCTTCAAAAACACCTTTAGTGGAAGAAATTTAAGGTAGGAAAAGTACCATTTTAGAAATCATTTGCATTTTTCCATAATTCAAGTGACCTAACCTACTTTTGTCATGAGAATGAAAAACATAGGAATTAAAAAGGTTGATTTTTACAAGAATTAAGACCAATAAACTTATATAAACCAACATGATCAATAGGACCTGAAGAAACAATTGTGCAGTTACGTTTAATATCATTTAAAACTTATTTATCTGCCCAAACTTTAAATTTATAACTTTTTGGAGAAGCACAATATATAGAAAGAAAATTGATCAGAATACCTTGAACATGAAAAACATATTCCAATGTGCCATTATGAACTTTAACATTACCATATCCCATTACTCAAAGATATTGATCATCACTAATTGAAACTTTTTGTGATGTATTCCTATTATTGTCACACGATGTAAATAAAGAAAATGAACCATTCATGTGATTAGAAGAACCAAAATCCATTACCCATTCCATAGAAGAATAATATTTACTAACTTAAATAGAATAGAAATACAAGGCTATGGATTGTTCATTGGGGGATTTCTTCTTGGCTTTATCTAGTTCATGTCTCAATTTAAAGCAAATATTTTCAAGGTGGTTAGTTTTTCCACAATACTTCCAATGATTATATACTTCCTTTTTATTAGATACCATGTTAGAAGAATCATCATCATTATAAGAGTGAGGGGTTGATCCTTTAATATGTGATTTAGGGTTTTCATTAAAAGATCTATTAGGATTATTTTTATTATGTGTCATTAGAGCTTTACTCTTAAATAATTGACGAGAATAAATTAATCTATCTTTCCCACTTATCAAACCTTTACAAAAATATTCAAAAGTTGGTTTCATAGTACCTTTAGACATTTCAATAACTCTATTTGTGGTTTGGATGAACATATCAAATGAAGTTCAAGTAACTTTTGTTCTACAAGAATAATTAGGGCATTATCATTTTTCTTGTAATCATTACCACAATTATTTAACATTTAAATATAAGTTTTAATTTCAGCAACAAAAGGCTATTCTATCAAAATATTTAGGGCTAAACTCATAGATTTTGTTTTCAAGAGAGTATGCAGAAACATCAACATTTTTATCAAATAAAGAAGCTAAATTTTTCCGTACCTCAATTGGGTTATCCTTCTCCTTAGTATGTACATGTAAACTATCATAAATAGTTTATATGATGAGTCCCCGTGCTTGATCACATCTATCTTCCCATGTATCTAGGTCTTTACCATTAATTTGTTTAGTTTCACCCTGAACTAAGAACCATAGATTCTTAATCCTAAGAATGTAAACCATCTTTCTCTTCCAAGAGAGATAGTTAGTACAAATATAAACTAATTTTAGAGATTTTTTTCCCCAAAGCAGGGCCGGAGCACTTTCTCTGTGGAAAAAATGCATGCACACATATGAACAAACAATAAAGATGCATGTGCACATATGAACAAACAATACACGGTGTCCCTAAATCACCCAAAACTAAAAGTTGTGAAAGAAAGATCATTGTCCTATACAAAAACCTAGTACAAAACACAACCAAAGATGAGCAAACAACTAGATCTACAACAACTCTTTCAATTAATGTTTCTTTCTACATTTAGAGAAAAATATGGATAAAGTTGCATTCTCTTATTCATAGTTATTTTTAAGATTTAAAGTATCTAATTGTAAAATTTAAATTTTGCTAACAAGTTTCCTAATTTATCCCTAGTGACCCCACTTATGACTAGTTTGGAAATTTTGGAAAGAATGTCTCTTGTTCCCTTGCTATTTTTAACTTGTCCATGAGAATACATCTTACATGATTCATAAATTTCTTAGAAGGTTAGTTGAGACACATCACCTAATCCCAACAAACTAGGCATATTGATGTACTCATATATGATCCCTCTAGGTAGGATGGATTTATTAGTGCATTAGTCCAGGTTGTTATTCTTAGAACTTTGCAAGCTAAACATAAATATTTCAAGGTATTCTTCTATGATTTCATGATTTTTGTGTCATACTACATATTTCTTCTTCAAAAATAGTGTATGCTTCTTCATTTGTGTATATTTCTTCTTCTGCCATTTTTTCTCCAAACAGATTGTATCCAGAACCTCGAGATTCTAGATCTTGAATTGGATTTTTCTAAGCCTCTAACTCGAGTTCCCACTTGTTCCTCTATCAAATGTAGCTTATATTGTGGATCCAATTTAAATCTCTAAGATTGCTAGAGATCTTATCCTTAGTTCTGGTCTCGTGGTTGTCTTCCTACCACTTGTAATTTTTGCTACCTGCCAATGGGTTAGTAGAAGGGGGTATTATAACTCCTGAGATGGAAAGGATGAAAAAGATGAATTTTTTCTACGTTTTAAAAATCCATCTTTATCGTCTCGAGGCTTAGTCATACATTACCAACATAATCTAGATCTAATGGAAAATAGTACTAACTAAAGTGAATGTGCTAGGATATCACACTAGAGGAATACTATAGTGAGGTTGTTTCATCTCTACTCCATCGGGTCTAGAATGTTTGTATGAAAAGAAATCAAACTCAAAAAAGAGAAATATATTAAATACAAACCTAGAGAAATAAAATCTATCAATGTTGTAATTTCTTTTTAGCATTTCCCAACAATGACCCAAAAAATGTACGACAATTTATATGCTTCAATTTTGGTTACACTTTATTATCAATATGAGAGTGTAAGGTTGTGAAATTCCAACAATATATGTGTAGGGGAAGTGCATTAATGACTTCTATCCCAATGAAAGAATTTGATTACATGAAGATCTTAATGAATTATGCACACACTTATCATAAAACCAATAAAAGAATAAACCAATCACAATACTTAGATATATTTGATCACTTGATTGATGTTTATTAAAGTGCTATTAAAAGTATAGATCATGGTCTTTCTGCTCATTTAAGGACATCAATTGTTCATGTAATATAGTATGAGCAAATTAGTTCTTCAACCTTCAATGAGTAATTGATTTCTATACATGACCAACACACTTGTTAATGGAAATATATGAAGACATGTAATGTAAACTTGCAAATAATATTCAAAACATGATTAAGCTACAAAAATTAAAGTACTAAATTAAAAATCTTGTAAAGGAAATTAAGATCTAAACAATAAAACAAACACACTTAACTCACTAACTAAAGAAATATATTGCAAGGTAGACTAGGTTAGGGCGGCCTCCCAACTGGATTATGCTACATGAAGAGATACAATAGTAAGACATAGTTGTAAACGAACTTCAAAACATCAATGCCTTTGTAATATAGAAATCAAGTTGATAGGTACATAATCACTATGTATATAATACTCCTCCTCTGTGCTTCCAATTTATGACTTCTTGATATGCATACATCTCACATATTTAAAGCATGGGGAGGCATTTTAGAATTCATAACCAATTCCCATGTTTCACGGTAGAACTGATACAACCAAATATTACCAAATACAAGATATACACTAAACATCATGGGATACAATATATACACTAAACATCATGGGATAAGTTTATCTTGTATGAATAGGTATCTTCTCCATTTGGCTACGAGTGACAAGACTAAATTCAATGTTTTCTTTGACATGCTCAATGCATATAATGCAGTCATGATCCTATCTATCATGTAACATGAATCTCTCAACATAGAGTCATTCAAGTATCCTCTTCTTTACAGTGAATCACCCTCTGAGATTGAGAATTCCCTTCCCTACTAAGTAGTCCGTTTGGGAATCCATCATTTGTGAATCCTCTATGGCTCAATCATAAACATAGAATAAGGTGATTGTGGCGTGTTAAAGGGATTTTTCTCTCATCGCAATAGCATTATTCCATAGGTTCTAGCTCAACAACCATCATTTTCCCTTACTATATAGATTGATCATGTCACTTGTATCATACAAATACAATTACCATGAGACATCATCATGAGAAACACAATCCAGCTTTTAAATATGTTTCTTACAAAAACCACATTTCACAATTATAAAAATCTTCTCATAACCTTTGTTCCTCATGGAAATAGTCATTAGTTTCCATTATGGGATTGCACTCACTTCCTATCCAAGACATTCAGATCTACAATCTATTATCCTTGACAAATATTTCATTTAGACATTCAGTACTCATGCATATAATCAAGATATTAAATACAATGTAATATCATTCACTAAATGTGCATTATTAGAACAAACAAACATTCACACAAGGTGATCAAACAAAACATGAATACATTCAAACAATTACAAGCATTATTGTCATATATTAGGATTCATGCCTTTGTCATACAATGGTAGCATTCACATATAATAATTTAACTCTATTCAATCATGCAACAATGATATTAAGCATAAGTAAATGAATCCCTTCCTATATTACTTTATCATCCCAATACATGAGCATAATAAAATGCATACTTGTATAGTTGTCCTTAACATTCATGATGTTACATGAATATTGGGTAATTCATGGAAGTTTACTTGATGTAAAACAACCTTATCATCAACATCTTTATGTCTTTGTCTTCCTCTTCCTTACAAGATTAATGCACAATATGGTCATCTTCAACCATGACACCAATTATTTATGAATTAAAACTGAAAAATGGTGGCGATTCTTCTTTTCCTAAAACCAAAACCAACTATTGTAATTATTCTACTCTCATCTTTTTGACGAGTGTACATTGTCTTCATAACATCCTACATAATGAATGATAATATTTTCTTGGGAAGCCTATGCATGGAAATCTTCATCAATTTCCTGCCTCAAATTATGAGGAATTCATGGAAAAAGAATCTTGGTAATAATCCTAGAGCCAATTGTTTGAAATATCTCATGCCTATACTAAGATATCTTGCATACTCTAGAGTTAACAATGATAACCTTATTCACCTTGTAATCATGATTGGTATAGTTGCATAATCCATAATGTAATTTGTTTTGTACTTGTAGCCAATTGCTTGAAATATCTCATGTCTATCCTAAGATATCATGCATACTCTAGAGTTAACAATGATAACCTTATGAACCTTGTAATCATGTTTGGTATAGTTGCATAATGCATAATGTAATTTGTTTGTATTCTTGAATATATGGGCTGGGCCTAAATCAGAAATTAAATGCCAAAAGTTCACCCTCTATGAGCACAAAATAGTTTTACAATTTTGTGGAAAGAACCAATTTATTATTATGCCAATTGAAGAGCCCAAAATATATTTTAGATATATTAAACAAAAACACAGAAAAAACTGAACTTTTAGCTATTTGATTCAATTTTGGATTTTAATGTAGAATCTAAACAACATAATAACAATAGAATTTTGAAAGCTAAACTATTTTCAGAAAACCTGTATCTAAACACATGTGATTTAGATCCTCATACAGGCACTGCCCTTTCAAAACATTAACATTAGCTTGAAAGTAATGCAGATCAACATTTTTTCCCAATGTCTTAAACCTTAATCACATAAAAGCTTCATGTTGATTTCCAATTTAAGATGCTGAATGGTAAAAAAAATTCTAATTGAATGGTGGCATTTAAAAATGCCATTGCCATAAAAGATAATGGGGCAGGCAATCAATATATATTGATTATCAATGCCCAAAGTGAAGGCCTGCAATGACGCAACAGTCGGTGAAGAATGCAATACAAGAAAATGAAAACACAAGACAATTTATGACAGATGAAGTATAGCTAGACAAATTCAGTTGTTCTGGTAAATTGAACTGCAAGTTATCAAGGTACAGAACCAACAACAACAAAAAACAACTTAAAATATCGAAATAAAAACTGCAATTGAAGAACCATGCTACTCTTATATGTATGATCGAAATAAAAACTGCAATTGAAGAACCATGCTACTCTTATATGTATGATCCTTCTTGGCAGAGTTGAACGCATTCTTGCACGTCTTAGATTCTTGGCATGATCCCGTGTTCCTTGAAGGCACCTTGAATTTTAGCAAAGAGAAACAATTCGCCGTGTAGAGCTCTTAAATGGTAGTGGGAAGTATACAATGCAAGACCAACAAATTAGACATATAATGCCTATGCGGAGGCAAAATAGTATCTATGTATATAATTAGTTATTATGATCAATGTCGTATCAGAATGCATATAATATAATATGTGAGAGTACATGAATTAAACAAGACAACTAATACATAAATAAACATCTACATGAAATAAAAATATAAACATCTACAAAAACCTTCAAAATTTATCTCAATTTAAAAATTTCACAATAAGTTCTTTATAGCTAACGAAGATAAATAATTAATAATTATCTAAAGCATCGAGCATCATCATTTCATCTGCGCAGCATGTGAGCATCTGTGGAAGCATGGAGGCTTCTTTATAGATGTGAATGAGGTACGTGTTCACAGCCATGATGTATCGTTTTTTAAATCTTGCCAAAACCTTGCCAAAACCATTTTAAATCTTCTCATTGTCTCAAAAGTTGTTACAACATTGTTCCATCAGGGTTCACAGAAGATAAATTACACAATTCGTTCTATACGAGTGCCAAAGGAAGTAATAAAGTACAAAACTACAGAGCGGCTGCAGAAGAGATTTCTAAAGAGAAAACAAAACATTAATTACAGTTGAACAACCATCCTGATTCCATAAATCTTGACTGGTACATTCTTAGCGGATGTGAGTATGAAAATTGCTAAAAGCCACTTTTGTGTCTTTAGTGTTATCATTCTTTGAGGTATCGGCGTCGTTAGTGTTATCATTCTTTGAGGTATCTGGGGCTCCAAAGATTTTCCAAAACCTGAGTGTTTCATCTGCTGCAGCTGATACAACTGTGTACCCATCAGGGCTCTGAAGAGACAAAAAAAAAAGGGGGGAACTGGTTATGGAATAAACATCAATGGAACTTAGGATCTGGTTATGGAATGTCTAATGAAAATGACTATAAACAAAATATGAAATCCAAGCTTTACCGGAGAAATATATCTGCATGCTCTTTTGGTAACAGGGAGATTAAGGGACACATATTTTTGTGAAGCCTGGGAAGTAGTCGATGATTTTCCTCTGAAAGAAAAAATTCTGCAATTGTTGTCTGCAGCATTTGCATTCTTCAATAACGTTGCTGCCATCTCCTTCTTGTATGCGTTTTTGGAAGGGAAAGGGTAGGGTGTATAGGTATGGCCATTTTCCTTTTCTTTCTGCGTGATCATGAATCTAGCTACATCAAAATCCATGGATTCTCTTGCCGGGATGAATCTGTCGCTCTGCCAAAAAAAGCAACAAAACCAATTTCTCATTAACACAACTCCAACAGACCATCCCAGAAAAAAAAAGTGTCCACTGGGTATTAGTTTGACAATTAAGATGGGAGAGTGATATTCTCTGAATAATATTTAAATCTTCATAAACATGTTTTGCCCTGGATACACTTCATTGTAATAAACCCAACTCGGGGAATTGCATGTTTTCAGCATAGAAAGTATCTATAGAAAAACAGTAAAATGAAAATATCCATACCGTGTGACCATTCACTGAAACACCATGTAGAGGACTGAGACAGTACTTCTCTGTGAAGAGTCTCTTGGAATTCATTGAATAGCTAGACGATTCCATATTTCCTCCGCAAAATCGCAAGACAAAACACAATGTATGATAAACAGTGAATATACCTAAACTCGCAAAAAGAAAATCCAATCCAAATGCTCCAGTAGAATTAGAATTTTAACGGTAAAAGCTTAATGTCCGGTTCTCCAAAATGTATATCCAGCCAACTATCAGAAGCTCTGATAGTGCAAAGCAATCCGCAAAACCACACAAACCAGCAACTGCAAAACCACACAAACCAGCAACTGCAAAACCAGACAAACCAGGTCAACTGATAGCTGATGACGGGATGACGAAAGAAATTGCGAAATTGCTAAAAGACATTAAATATATATAGTTAACTTTGGGCTAACGGACATAAACCCATAAACCCATATAGACAGGCATATATGGAATTGTTTTTTGTTTGTAAGTCTGTTAGCTTAAATATTTTAATTATTTTCTCAATCATTTATGGCTAGGTTTAAACTTATAATATGAAGATGGACTAAATCCTACATATTAGGATGAGACTAAATCTCACACAAAATAATTGATTTACATTTTATGGATAAGTTAGCTTATTGCGACTTCAAGGATTGAACTATTCATCAAATTTGACTATATTAATGCGCGGCAATATTATTTGAAAAAATATTTGTTATTATTGAATTATTTATTTAAAGTTATTATATCAATTATTTTATAAATGAGTAAAAGAATTATATTATTTTAATTTAAAAGTTATAAAATATTATTTTTAGTATTTAAACATTAAACTTTTGATATTTATTTAAAAAACAATAAATAAAGTTCCTTGGACATAGAAGTGGTAAAGTTGAAATGTTGTAAATTGTTGTAAATGCAAGGTCTCATGTTCATATCCCCCTCAAACCTTCATATCCCCCTCAAACCTACCCATGTGACATGGTTCTCGCCCTGTGGATGCACCTAGGGGGATAGTGGTAACAGGATTGGATTCTTGGACTCAATGTCACTCAAGTACCAACCTCGAGCTGAGTTGTTGATTCCTTTTGTAAAAAAAACAATAAATCAATATTTATTTACTTTTTCCCCACAAGAAAACTATACTTGTTATTTCATTAGGAGTAGTGTATATAATTTGACTTGTTATTTCATTAGCAGTAGTGTATATAATTAGAATTTACATATCCTCATTTGTGTTTTTTAAGCACGCATATATTTGTAGGATTTTTTCATAAAATTCGGACACAAACCTAGAAAAAAAAAAGAAACATAACAGGAAAAAGAAAAAAAAAAGTGTCCACATAGGGCAGCCACCCTAGTATTCGTGATTAAAAAAAATCTAAAGAGACCTGAACAACCCAGATTTGATCTCTCCATTCCTCAGAAAACATGAGACCCTCCATTGACTCCAGTAAACATGGCAGAATCCCAATCTTTGGAAAGATTGTTTGAAGACGTTGGATTCTAGTCTACCACCATTCCAATTGCACAACCTAAAGAGTAACTTTAAGTTAAGCCTAGTGAAAAATTACTTTGGATACCCCCACGATCATTAAGCTTTGAATGTTTTTGTGTCAAATGAAATGAAGGAGACCATAAAAGGCCAATAATTCTCTCCTCGTTTTAGTACCCCTGCGACATCCTATCCACCGGCTAAAATGATGAAACAACAACATTTTTAATACATTTCCTACCTTGATATCGTGCCACCATTAAAAGAGATCCCATAAAAAACGTTGATAGGCATCGATACATCGAATATGAGAGGATGTATTTGAACGAAACATCATTCGTGTGCTTCCAAGTCACCCAGCTAATAAAAGCATGGAGTTTTGTGCATTGATTGTCATGAGATATCTATGAGAGGAAACAATTCTAAAAATGGTGTGCAAAATAGTAAGCACTTCCCTCCAAACACACTGTGTAAATTCATGGGACACAAAAAAATGTTTAATGCTTTTAGAGTCCTTTCTGCATAATACACAAAAACCCGGACCCATAAATCCTCGTTTAACCAAATTTTAACAAGTTGAGATCCTTTTATCCATCAGAAACCAACATAAACTTTTTATTCTCAAGGGGAAATTCCACTTCCATAACCATGCGTGCCACCACTTCGCCCCATCATCCCACTTGGAAACATCTATTACATCGTAGGTCAGCATTGTTGTAACCTAACCATTGTCAACATTCCACGACCAAAGAAGGGCTTCTTTTGCATTATTCATTTAGCATCCTCTATGTTGAAGTCAGTGTATGAAATGATTCCATTCAATTTCCATATTTTCATTAAGGTTCAAATTGGTCATTGATTTCCATTGTTGATCCCTTTGCAAATCCACGCCTCTGTAAAAAACCAGAGCAAGTACAAAGATTCCTTTCGAACGAAATTTAGCCATTAAATTCTTAAATAATAAGGAATAGTTTGCACCACCAATGACAAGATATTTGACCACCTTTTTCTACAACCCATTCCTTGGATTTTAGGCTAACTAACATGCCACTACCTCAACTGATTTTGCAAGCATGTTCTAGATGTTCGATCATGAAACTTTGGATTACAGGCCATGGTGTAACCAATCCATCACAATGGCATATGTCATATATGTTTCCTTCATAATGTCACTCGAGAGACCACCAAAGAATATGCATCTCCACAAACCATTCCCACCCATATCTTTCCCAAAATAAAAAAATTCTTTAAACCCCTAATCGCCCATGATTTTCAAGTGACGAATTTTCTCCCAACCATCCAGATGAAATTTCTTTTGGTTCTTTGCACCAAACCATAAAAAATTGAATCACCTTTGTCGAATATTCCCTGGAATGGAATTTGGTATATTTTCCAAAGATAACCAGTAGACCAAGGATATTTCAAGTATTGATTTGATCAATATCATCCTACCACCTAAGGACAACCACCGATAACACCATCTTCCTAGTCTTTTCTCACCTAATATTAGCAACTATATCCAGTTGTTCATCGTATAACAGTTTGGATTTAAAAATAACCTAAGAACTTAATACCTAATTCCAACAACCCAACCTTGAAGGGAAACACTTGTTGTAACTGAGCCACAAAATCTTCTCCAATACGAGAGGTGTAAAAACCCAATTTATCAACACTAGGCATCACACTTGTAGCTTCGCTAAAAGTATACAATAATTCTTTGAATACTTAACATTCCCCAATGGTGTCCTTACCAAAAAAGTAACACATCATCCACAAAAAACATATGAGTAATCCTGATCACTTCTAAAATATTAACCCCTGCTAGTTTTCCTTCCACATAGGCCTTAAGTATAAGAAAACTCGATCCTTTAATGACCAGTTTAAAAAATGGAGATAATGAGCACCCTTGTCGTAACCCATGGTATATTCTAAAAAAAAGGATTGAACGCCATTTACCGACACAACAAAATTATCCAAGTAAATATAGCCAATAACCCAATTTGTATCCTCATGCCTTAAATTGAACTGCAATAGAACCAATTGAAGGAAGCTACAACTAACCCTGTCATAAGCTTTAAGATCCACTTTTATAACCATAGCCTTCAACTTTTTAACTTTAACCATAGCCTTCAACTTTTTAACTTTGATCGAATGCATACATTCTTGTACCACCCCCATAGCATCGAGAATCCATCTATGGTTGAGAAAACCAAATTGCTCCTTCAAAATGTGCCTTGACAATATCAACTATATGAAACACTAGGAGATGTTAACATTTTCCCACATCAAAACGTCGCTACAAAAACACCTTGTTAGTATTTCTAATCTAATTAACTTGATTAGGATATTTATCTAAAATAATAACAAGCACAACAAGATACACAAGACATAGTAGATACACAAGACACAAATATTTTCACCGGAGAAACCATAAAGGAGAAAACCACGCAAACTTCCTCAAAATAGTTCTGTCACTAAGACAAAATCATCTCTCTCTCCTCATGCCAACTTGAGTGAGTGTTATTGTGTATAAATGAGGGAGGGCACCTCCCTATTTATACCCTTCAAGTGACTGACATCCTAACTTGATCGGGACAACTTCTAACCCTAACAGGGCTGAATTATCCTAGAGAGACTCCAAAAGTACATTGCATAATATCATACTATGGACTATTGTCGTGACATACAATAAAGGTTGTACCTCAAGGACTATGTACAATAATGAAATCCTGAAAGGAGGGAAACACATCTTCGATGGGGGTACAACAACATGCAATGATAATATACATCAAAATATCTTCTAAAGTTACAAATACAACAACACTCCCACTTAACTAGGATTATTCTCTCTCTCATCATAGCCATCAACATATCTGGTTAAGTCATCATCAAATATTCTTACATAAATCTCATCTTGTTAATCATTGGATAGTACTATATTGTGAAAATTAAGCCCAAGCTTAGAACAATTGAACTCACAAAATTGCTTGCAAATATGCAAGAAACACTCAAGAAGGAGACTGAATATGTGAAAATCCACAAATTGTTGATGATATTAATTTACACCAGCCATCATTAAATATATGTAGGCTTCTCATACAATAGATACTCCAAGGATTCGAAATATTTAGGAGGATTTTCGAGTTATTACAAAAGATGCTTACTAAACTAGTCAAAATCCCCCATAGGTGGATACAGCACTTTCCAAATCAATGAAGAGTCTCACGAATTTTATGAACGAGTGTGTACATCTCATAAGTGATGGAAAGTTGACTTTATCATTCTTTTAGATGAGGAAAATAAGGGAGGTGAGTTGGTCCAAAAAACAAGGCAATCTACCTTAAAACTAGCTTCAGTTTTCGTCTTAAAACTAGCTTTAGTTTTTGCCTTAAAACTGCAGAAAAGATGGAAAGACTAGAAAAGGAAGTAATGCACGGTTTCCTTTTTAGGAAATCTGTGAGTTGTCAGAATCTTTCTAACTCATTCCATGAAGAATCTTTGGCAAGTTTGACCTCAAATATGGGTTTGGGTGCAAACTAGCTAGTGTAGTACCTAGGAATTAATCAAAAGAGATTAATTATTTTATCCTAAGTCTTGGGATGGGTTTTGATTATTCCAATACCCCTATTAATCCTGAATTTAAGTACAATATAAGAAATATATCATAGATATAGGGCCTAGAAACAAGGCTTAGTCACCCTTTACATACTGCTTGTCCATACAAAACAAGGAAAAGAGGCAAAACCACAAGTGGAAAAATCCTCCTTCAAACATGGACATGAAAAAAATAGTATGAAATATGGTCTTCAATCTATCTTCAAAAAATGATCATCTATCCCAAGTAAAGACTTAGATTATTGAAAGTCCTCTCTGAAAATACTTTGGTGAAGATGTCTGCAACTTGCTTAGCTAATGGGCAATATTACAAATCAATGACCTCATCATGCACAAGTCCTCTGATGTAGTGCATATGAATCTAGATGTGTTTGGTTCGCTACCTCAGTATTGGATTAGTTGAGATATGAATGGTACTCTGGTTGCCACAATAGATGACTGTAGAATTTTATATCTCGATCCCAAACTCTCCAAGTATTTCGTGCAACCACAAACATTGAGTAGATGCATTCACAACTCCTTTGTACTCTGCCTCTGTAGATGAAAGTGTAATTGCACTTTGTTTCTTACTTGACCAGCTAATTGGTCCATCTACAAGCATAAACACATATCTAGAAGTTGACTTCCTATCAGTGTTATCACATGCCCAATCAGAGTCAGTAAACAAACTAACTCTAGGCTAGATTGTGCAACGTAGTGAATCCCATGTGTTTTTATTCCTTGTACAAAGTTTAGGATTCTTTTTGCTGCCCTCCAATGGATGTCATGAGGCTGATCCATGTGTCTAGAAGCCTGTTGCAACTGCAAACGATTTCCCAAATTTCTAAAATTTTGGGACCCTCCTTTTAAATTTGTCTTGCTTAGCTTGGTTGGGATTGCTTGATTTTACTGCAATTTTGGATTTTTGAGGATGATTGTTAAATGAATATCTTTATGTTGATGCTGACGTTTATGACTTACAGTGATTTCTTACCCCGCTGTCAGAATTTGTTGAAGCTATGAATTGAAACCACGGTTAACTATGCATCCGCCATTACAGAGGTGCAGTTGAATGAAGATCCGATCCAAAGTGTTACTTTCCACCGTTGCGCTTTCTTTTTTATTATCAACGTCCTTGTTTGAAAACTGTCGAAACTCTAGTGCTTTGCAATACCTCCATTTCGGATGACATATTGCGAGCACCATGATAGATGTTTCAATTTTTTCCGATTCCTGACAGTTTTGTTTCACAAGGCCTTAGTCTATTTTGCTCCATCGTTGCGGCTCTAGAATGGGCTAATCTTCCACTTTAGTTTTCCCTTTGGCCGATGTTTGATTCTTTGCCAATGTTTTTCTTAAGTATCAATTCTATTTTCTCTCCGAATTTGACTAGTATATGGAACTCTTTGTCTTTACAGCTTCCACCGTTGCGGTGTTCCAACCAACTTATGGTTTGAGGCTATAGTCTAGTTGAGCTCCGATGCAGAGTCATTTTTTTTTCTCACCGATGTTTTGTTTTGCACTGCAGAACTTGCAGTTGTTTCGTCTTTCGTTGTTGCAGTGCATTAGAAGACTTGATCACTGATCCCTTAGTTACTCCGCCGCCCAATTGTCGGGTTTTTTCCCGCTGAATGTTTTGACCGGGAGATATATGTATTGGGGGATTTGGGGCATTTTTCTATTATTTTACCTGCGAACTTGTTCCTGTGCTGTCATTGTCGTTTCGAATCAAGCATTGTACTTGCTATTAGTAGCTCATTCGTAGGTGGCATCACCGTGGAAGCATTCAGATTCTTCTTGTCAACTGCACAGCTCCTTTCCAGGTAGGCCAATCACTCGATTCTACCCCTTCATTTGAGTTTTGAACTACGGTTGTCGTCCTTGGTTAAGTTTTCCCTCTGTGGTTAATGGACACCTAGGTTTATGGTTCTATCAACGTATATGTAGTTCATTTCAACAATATGGCCATACGAAGGGGTTTTTTTTTTGTTTTCCTGATGATTATTACAGTGCCGTTATGAATTTTCAAACCTTACCCGACTATTTGGCAAACTGGTGCAGACAAGCATTACGTTTTCTGCACTGGTTTTCTCTAGTTTGCGTATGGCAATTTGGAGGGGGTTTCCTTTCTTTTGCAGTAGGTAGGCGTTTTTCCCTGGTTTGGTCTGAAATGTTGAAGGGTTTGGTATTTCCGGTGATTTGGTCGCTCGCGTGTTTGGGACTAGGGTTGCGGTTTTTTGAGTTTGCGCCTCATTTTGTTGGGATTGGCGATAGGACGTTTTGTTCTGGAATCGATAGCGTCGAGGATGTAGTTTTTATGAGTCTGTTTTCTTTGCCAGGAGAAAATTTATAGCGTTAACGAAGTTATGGTGTTTTTTTTTTATCATGCTGAGTTTTGGTCATGAGCAGGATTTAGGTTTTTGTAGACTTTTTTTTTTTGCAGAAGTAGTCGATAGTTAACGCTGGTTCTATATTGTACATAAATTTAGCTAGGGATACCATGGCCGAGATAAAATATTATATAGTTTTCTTCATTTTTTCTTGAATATTGGTCGAATAGATAAAGGGGCATAAAAGACTTTTGTTGTATGACATGGGAAATTTTTCCGAGTACAAGATGTCAAAAAGGAAAAAAAAGAAAGCCCCTGTAGTGGAAGAGGAACCTAAGGTAGAAGTTATCACAAAGGTTGAGTATATTTACAAAGACACCAGATGCACCACAGTAGTGGAATTTGAATACAAGTGGGGCGAAATTTACAGACTGATATCACACCATGAAGTACCTGACACTGGTTTTGAAGAAGAAACGATATATGCTAATATTGAAAGATCTACTTTGATGAAGTTTGCTACTAGGCCTGAGCTTTTCCCATGCTCAGAAGTAATTGGATGGATCCCGCCTAGGGCGGACGTAACTACAATGATTCTGGCCAATACTGATAACCAGGGCTATGCTACGTACATCCCTGGTTATGTATCATTAGCTTATCACTTACCAGAAGCTCATGTTTACCTAAATTAGGATTGGCTAAAGGAGATTCATCTTGACCTGGTTGAAACATTGAAAAGAATGCTGGTACCTGGTAAGAATTTTCAAACCAGACCATCAGGGGGATATGACACAACTACCTTAAGAACCCCTTTTAGGTTCATTGCTTTAATGCTCAACAAAATCTTTGGGAGATCCCACAACAAAATTTTTAAGTTGGGATGGGTTCCTATCATCTTCTGTGTAGCCACCCAAGGGACTGTGTTCAACTAGGCGAACATTTTGTCAAACAGTCACTCAGCTTGCATTGTTTTAGCCCTTGGAGGGGTGTCCCAAAAACAATCTGAGTTCTACATGAGCTCCATATTTATTGATTGCATACTGTGCACCCAGTCATTCCCAAACCTAAGGTGTATTTCGGACAAAGACAGAACACCGATATACATAGCCTACAAGCCATTATGGGCACATAAGTACTACAGTCATTACAGAGAAGTGTATGAACACTTTATTATGCCTTTGTATACAATGATTTTCTTGAAAGAATGCAATTGCATGTCTGAAGAGGCATTGGAGGTCATCGAGGAGTATGTCGATTACTACTTAACTGAGGATAGGATGTATATTAAAATGTATGGCTGCACCAGGGCACCTTCACTGCTTCCCAAATATGCCACCGATAATGTGGTACACAAGGAAGCAGTCAGCCAGGTTTTCTTGGATGGCATAGGGAGTTTTTTGTTTGATCACAAGAAGGCGACTTATCCTCCCATATCGTTCAGATTGGGAAGTTATAAGTTTTCAAGAGTTAAAAAGGCTGATGAATTTGTAGAAGAACTAGAGAAATTTCATTTTGGAGAAATAAACTTCCATAGGAATGATTCTCGGAATAAAGTTGCAGAACACTGCAAGGAAGCCAATGTGCATTTTGAATATACAAGCCATTGGGATAAGGATGAATCAATTTTCCGAAATGCAGAAAACATGACTACATTAAAAATAAGATTAGAAAAGAAGATCACTACTAAAGGTGGGAAAGGCCAAGCTGAACAGAAGAAAGAAGATGAAGAGGAGGCTAGGAAAAGAGAAGAAGATGCGAGGAGACTAGCAAAGGAGGCTGAAAGTTGGCTTAGAAGTGAGGAAGAAGAAAAGAAGAAAGCTGAACAAGAAACAGCTAAGAGGGCAGAGGAAGCTGCCGGGAAGGAAGAAGAAGAAAGGAAAAAGAAAGAGGATGAGGAACTTAGGAAACAGGAAGCTGAAAGACTGAAACTGACAGGGTCCATGACAGAGCAACAAACTTCCGCCTCTGTAGACACTCAAGTGCAAGATCTGGGTAATCCTGATTCTCAAGACCCTGATGCAATTGCTAGAAACACCTTAGTACATTTTGTTGTTTTTGGCCTAAGACTGATCCCTTTCGAACAAAAGAAAGGGGAAGAAGTTCCAGACTTCAATACCATTTTTTATGACAAGGAAAAGAAAAGAATTGTGAAGAGGACTGAGAAGAAAGTTGAAACTGGGGGGCAGTCAGGGAAGATGATAAATGATAAAACTTTGGTACATGGAACGGACAAGGACCTGAGACTCACTATCCAAGATGGAGCACCATTGATCCATGCCCCTGAAGATAATGTGGATCGAATGATGACAGACCTTGAGCAATCAAGGAAAAATACTTCCCAACTGAAAGATACACTGCAAAGGGAGAGAGAGGAAAGCAACAAATTGAAAAGGAAATTTGAAGACATGCAAAATGAAGTGAAGTCTTCAAAGGCAGAGCTTCAGTCCCTCCAAGTAGACAAGATGTCTTTAGAAGTTGCCCAGGAAAGATTAGCAAAATTGCAGCAGGAATATCAAGAGCTAATGACAGAAAAAGATGGGCTAAAAACAACATATTAAAGTCTTCAAGAAGATGAACAAAGAACTCAACAAGTCAAGGTCCTGGATGAGCAGATATTGAAATATGAGGTAGCTCATTCAGCGGTCAGTGTGCAGTTACTGGAAGATCAACTACGCTTAAGTTCAGCCAGGATTGAAGTAATTAAAAATCAGGCTGCAAAGTTTGAAATTAATATTCATTTTCTCGAGCCTTCTGAGTTCGAGAGCATTGCATCAGAAGCCTTAGCATGGAAGAAGTTCCTGAACAATCAAGCGAGGCCCTCCACTTAAGTTCTTTATTAGTTTGTTTAAATGTATTATATTGTAAATTGTATAAGCACTAAATATGAGACAATTGTGGGAGATGAAACGTTGGGGAATCCCAGGAGTCATTTGGGGGCAGCCCAAAAGTTTTTTCCTTTTTGTATAAGTATAGGAGAATTAGATAGAGAAGGGGCTTTTCCCCAGTGAGACTTGTGAAAAACTTGTTGTAAGAGGAACTATTTCGTTTTGCAATAATATAATTACAATTTTTCCTGTTGGAGAAAGTGCTGTGTGGAATGTTCAAATGTGGTGAAATGAACAATGTTGAAGGGGAACTATTTCCTTTTCAGCTGTGTTTCATTAACTGTGAGATCGTTCTAACTTTCTGAACCTATGTTCTTGTATGAATGTTCTCTAGTTTAATTTATGATAATTTCCACTATCAATAATGAAGGTTTTAACAAACGACGAGCTATCTTGTTGTGCATATCTCTATTAATGTTTATGTGTTTTGATTCTAAGAACAACTATCTGTGATTTATCTTAACATATGAGCAGTAATACATTACTCATTAATTAATAATCTCGCTCCCTAGGGACAGCTTAGTTAGTTTGTTTTCTGTTGTGTGTGATTCAGATGCAAGAGAGTTTAAGATGAGAGGTAAGAACCCGGGCATCACATTGTGATTACTCCTCATTATCTTTATCAATCTGCATGTTAGATAGGCACTTGCACATCATACTTAAAGTTAAAAACAAAAAATACACACAGTAGACCGGGCCGCAACCGGTAAAACCCTTTATTTTTGTTATTTGACCTACGGTAGCGAGACCGCAAACCGGATGGATTCCCCATACCAAACAGTCACGGGCTAGTTGGGAACATTGACTGGGGCGAATCCCTTGCTGTTGTTGCCTGTGATTTTCCATGCCTCAACAAAGCCACAATCACTGCAGAAGATATATCAGGCCGAGTATAAGTCAAATAAAGAAGACAACCAACCAGTTTCTTATACAGTGTGTTGTTTTTTAATGGATTTGTATGTGCTTCTTCAAGCATACTTGGACTAATGGAATTTTATTCCAATATCTGATTAAGAAATTTCAAGCAGATCTGAAGCATACTTGGACTAATGGAATTTTATTCCAATATCTGATTAAGAAATTTCAAGCCCAAAAAATTGATTTAACAATCCCAAATCAATCATAGAAAAGGCATGGTTCATTGCATCCTTTAAGGAGACAATTTATTTCTTGGAACTCCTTGTGATCAAGAGGCCATCAACATACAATACAATGATGATTAAGGAACAATCAATCATCTTCAAATAAAAATTTGGATCAGACTTTCATCTACAATAGTCCAGTGATGAAAAAAGCCATCAATATTTGATACCAAGCTCTGGGAGCTTGTTTTATCCAATACAATGAATTCTTCAACTTGCACACAAGTGATGGATTATTCACAAAACCTTCTAGCTGATGGATACATATTTCTTCTTTTAGATCACCATGTAGGAAAACACTCTTTACATCTATGTGTTGTACTTCCCACTACATGTGAAGACCCAAGATGGAAAATAACCATGAAGGAGGAGTTTCATCCGCTCCAAAAGAATGATACACGGGATGTAGTCATTCTCCCCTCGAGAATAAATCTAGTCAAGTGTAAATGGATTTTCAAAACTAAACTTGACGTTGATGGTTCTCCTTTGAATATAAGGAAAGGTTAGTGGCCAAGGGCTTCTCCCAAGTCCATAATTTACACCAGCCATCATTAAATAGATGTAGGTTTCTCATACAATAGATACTCCAAGGATTCGAAATCTTTAGGAGGATTTTTGAATCAGTACAAAAGCAGGCTTACTAAACTAGTCAAAATCCCCCATAGGTGGATAAAGCACTTTCCAAATTAGTGAAGAGGCTCACGAATTTGTTGAATGAGTGTGTATAACTCATAATTGATGGAAAGTTGAGTTTATCATACTTTTAGATGAGTAAAAGAAGGGAGGTGAGCTGGTGCAAAAAACAAGGAAATCTACCTTAAAACTAGCTTTAACTTTTTCCTTAAAACTGCAGAAAAGATGGAAAGACTGAAAAAGTAGTAATGTGCAATTTCCTTTTTGGAAAGTCTATGATTTCTCAGAATTTTATCCAAAATATTTATAACTCACCATGAGTCATTTTTGGAAATTTTGACCTCAAACTGGGTTTGGGTGCAAACTAGCTAGCGTAGTACCTAGGAATTAATCAAAAGAGATTATTTATTTATCCTAAGTCTTGGGATGGGTTTTGATTATTCCAACACCCCCCTCTTAAGACTGAATTTAAGTACAATATCAAAAAAATATCATAGATATAGGGCCTAGCAACAAGTCTTAGTCACCCTTTACATACTGCTTGTCCATACAAAACAATGAAAAAGTGGCAAAACCACAAGTGGGAAATTCCTCCCTCAAACATGGACATGAACAAAACTGTGTGAAATATGGTCTTCAATCTATCTTCACAACATGATTAGCTATCCCAATTAAATACTTAATATTGGTGAAATTTTTCTCTAAAAATACTTTGGTGAAAATGTCTACAACTTGCTCTGATCATGGGAAATATTGCATATCAATGACCTCATCATGCACAAGTCCTCTAATGTAGTGCATATGAATCTCGATGTATTTGGTTCACTCCCTCAGTGTTGGATCAGTTGAGATATGAATGGTACTTTGGTTGTCACAATAGATGACTATAGAATTATTTGTCTCGATCCCAAACTCTCCAAGTATTCCCTGCAACCACAAACATTGAGTAGCTGCATTCACAACTCCTATGTACTCTGCCTCTATATATGAAAGTGAAATTTCAATTTTTTTCTTACTTGACCAGATGATTGGTCCATATGCAAGCATAAAAACATATCCAAAATTTCATTTCTTATCATTTTTATCACCTGCCCAATCAAAGTCAGTAAAACCAACTAACTCTAGGCTAGATTGTGCAACATAGTGAATCCTGTGAGTTTTTGCTCCTTGTATAAAGTTTAGGATTCTTTTTGCTGAAATCCAGTGGATGTCATGAGGATGATACATGTTTCTGGAAGCCACACTCAATGCATAATATATATCCAGTCAAATATGAGTCAAATAAAGAAGACAACCAACAAGTTTCCTATACAGGTTTTGTTTTCCAATCGAGTTGACTGCATTCCTTCAAGCTTAACTCTTGAAAGGAAAGGAGTATTTCTTGGCTTGCAATCCTTGATTCTGAAATTATTCAGTAGATATGAATCATACTTGGACTGATGTACTTTGATTCCAATATATGATAGATAAATTTTAAGCCCCCAAAATTGGCTTAACAATCCCAAATCAGTCATAGAAAATACATGGTTCATTGCATCCTTTAAGGAGACAAATTATTTCTTGGAAATTCCTATGATCAATAGGTCATACACATACAATAAAATGATGATTAATAACCATGAATCATCTTCAATTAAACATTTTCATCATACTTGCATCTACAATTGTTCAGTGATAGCTAAAATCCATCAATATTGGCTACCAAGCTGTGGGAGCTTGTTTTAGCCCATACGATGATTTATTCAACTACACACAAGAGATGGATTAGTCACAAAACCTTATGGATGATGCATGTATATTTTTGTTTTCATATCACCATGTAGGAAATCACTCTTTACATCCATGTGATGTACTTCCCACTGCTTGGAATTTGCAATGGCCAAAACTAATCTTATGGAGTCCATCTTTGTAACTGGTGCAAAGGTCTCATTGTAGTCAATGCCTTGGAATTGGGAGAATGCATTGGACACTAACCTTGCCTTGTATTTCAAAGGAGAACCATCAGCATCAAATTTAGTTCTGAAAACCTATTTACACTTGACTAGCTTTCTCCCTGGGGAGGGAATGGCTAGATACCATGTATCATTCTTTTGGAGCGAATGAAATTCATCCTACATGGTTGTTTTCCATATTGGTTATTCACATGCATATTCATATGTCTGTGGATCATATTCAACCATTAGAAAATGCTTATCATCAAAACAAAGGTCCTTGATAGGAAGGGCACTCTCAAATTGAGATCTAGTCCTCCTAGGATCTCTAGGATTCCCAACTAGTTCCCCAGCTGCTTGGACAGTTTTTGCTGCCCACTTTGGCCTTATAGATATGTTTGGATATGGAATTAAATCATCATTATTAGACATATAAGAATCATAAATTTCATTATTTCCATCACTTACAACCAAAGGTGGAGGAGGTGAGGAGGACTCTCCAATTTCTGCTGCTACCATAGGCTCTTCTTCGAACTAAACACTCCTTTCGAATGATTGTCTTGTTTTGATTGCAAAATGATCTTGGACCATATCTCTTTCTAGGATCAAATATGCACCGTTCATTCTTTCATATATTTAACTTTATTTCATAGCCTCCACCATTCCATTCTTCCTTTCATCTTCACCCTGTGAAATCACTGCTAGTTGTAGATCTTAATCTACCAGGCATCTCAATCGTCCAACGATGTGGTTCCTACTCGATTTCACAATCTTTCGACATGATTTACTCCCTGCTAATTCTCATTGTGAAATCATTATGGGCCATGGATTAGGAATCTTCCAAGATCTTCGTCGTTCATGTCTGCTGGGCCTAACCGATTTCGTAGCTTCGAAAAATTTATTCTTTTGTGCATGTTGCGGCTACGAAATGAATGCCCATCATATATCTATTTCTCTCAATATCATGATCGTTGGAATATGCGTGTCCTACCAGATTTCACAGATTGTAAATGTACTTACCTTGTGCTATTTGTCACTGCAAAATGAACCTCCGCTGTAGATATTCAACATTGATTGATATTCAGCATTGAAACATGTGGCGCCTACAGGATTTCGCAATCTTAAAAAGTTTGATTCCTCGCGCATATTTCCATTGTGAAATCCACTCTCACCGTTGATCTCTAACACCAACTGATCTTAGCCGTTGAAATATGAGGGGTGTACAATATTTCACAATCCTCTTTAATTTATTTCTCCTTGCATGTTCGCTTAGCAAAATCTTTATCCTCCGTCGATCTATCTCCATCTGTCCATCCAACGGCTGATTCTGTTTGCAAGTTAACCTCTTTCCGCCAACATCAAAATTATTTTAGATAGATCATATTTCCTTGGAGAAATCATCTGCAACCTTTGATTTTCTCCATTGTGCATCCAAGCCCTCCATTCCTGTCACCATATAATCTCAAGCATATTTTTCTTATTCACACACATTTACAAGGTTAAAATTTGGAATTTTTATTAATTTCACACTTCAAAGCAATGAAAAAACTCCTTAGAACATCTAGGGACCCCATCAACACCCTTCAAGGTCATGATATGGAAAATTTTCATACCTTCCTCTTTATTTCACTAGTTTAACCCCATCCAACTACTTATCTCAAAATAGCACTAATAGTAGTGATTCGTCATCATTGAGTTAGATCCCATTTCGAACTACGTATTTAGAGGACTCTTGGAATCTCCTTTCTCCGATTACGTCGGATGAGGACCATAGACCTACCAATATGGAGATGTCCTTATCTACAATGGATATTTATTATCAATTCATTATTGATCTCATTGTAGACCCTAGTCCTTCCTCTTCACGGACGGAGGAGGAGGACCTCTTTGCACTGCCTACTTGGGTGTTTGCATCGTCATGATATCATGCTTCCTCGATGATGTTTTTCCTTCAGACAAAGTGATTCTCAAGTACATGAACGGTTTGGAACGACCTTAGGAGGATTTGCACCATTGCTCTTCCTTCCTCCCATAGCTTTAACAAATCGAGCGTGATGATTTTTGGTCGATCCTTAGCGAGAAAGTTGGAATTCCTATTGTCCCATTAGGAACTCATGGTATATATTCCAAAGAGAACATGGAAAACTTGTCACCTACAATTCCTATCAACATTTCTTGAACTCCTATCAAGATAGAGAACACTTACATTGTGGTGTATTGTTCTCCTGATGAGATTAAGGCATACACCGAACTCTTTAAAGAATTTTGTGATGTTTTTTCTTGGCTGACAAAATGCCAAGGATAGACCCTTGGATTGTCGAACATGAGATTGAAACTTATCCTAATGATAAATTTGTTCAACAGTGTTTACACACAATGAATCCCCATAAGGCACCTGCAATTAAGGCTGATATAGAGAAGTTGCTCAAAGAGGGATTTAGCTATCTATTTCTCTTAATTGAATGGGTATCCAATCCCATTCCGGTAGATAAGAACCAGGGAACTATCATGGTGTGTACTGATTTTTGAGACCTGAATAATGCCTTTCCTCAAGGCAATTTCACCACGCCATTCATAGATCAAATTTTCAATGAGTGTGCAGGGAGCGAAGTGTTCTCTTTCGTGGATGGATTTTCAGGGTACAACCAGATCCAAATTAAGCCTAAGGACCAACATAAGATGGATTTCATTTGTCCTTGGGGTACTTCTGCATACTGAAAAATTCCTTTCGGCCTTAAAAATGTCAGTGCTACATTTCAACGGGCGATGATGTTTTCTTTTCATGACCTAAAGCATATTATTGAAGTCTATTTGGATGATTTAGTTGCTCACTCTCGTTTGAGAGTGGATCATCCATACTATTTACGCTTGGCTTTCGAGAGATGTCATCGTTACCCAATGCGGTTGAATCCTCAAATTAATTGCATATTTTGCATGAAAGTGGGTTGGTTATTGGGATTTATCATTTCTAAAGAGGGTATCAGGGTCGATCCTCTTAAGTTTTAGGAAATACTTATGTTGTCTCCCCCATGCACAATCCGACACCTTCAAAGTATCCAAGGGATGGCTAACTTCTTACGGAGATTTGTCGACAACTTTGCCAATTTGACAAAGGGTTTTATGTGTCTTTTGACGAAGGATACTCCGCCCATATGGGATGAGCAAGCCCAGGAGTCCTTCAATGCTCTTAAGAAAGCCTTGGCATCCACCCTAGTGCTTAGTCCACCCAACTATAGCCGTGAATTTTTATTATACGTGACTGCATATCAAGAGACGATTGGGATGGTTTTGGTTCAAGTGGACGATGAGCTCCAAGAGCACGTTGTCTACTATATTAACCGGAACCCGATTGATGTTGAACTTAAATATAGTCACGTTGAGAAGCTAGACTTAACGACCGTTCATGCAGTTTAGCAGTTGAGACATTACATACTCCTCCAATCTACACTCATGGCTCATATCAATCCATTCCAGTTTGTCATAACCAGATGAATGATAGGGGGGAAGTATAATAAGTGGATTGTTATCTTGCAAGAATTCTATCTCGAGTTGGTTTCGGCAAAATCAAATAAATCGCTAGTTTTTGCGAGGCTCGTGTCAAATCTTCCTAGTTTGGATGAAGATGAAATTCAAAAATATTTTTTTGTGGACAAACATATCTTCCTTGTCTTGACCACGGACCTTTGGTATAGTGACATGAATATATTTATACAGACTTTGAAGGTCCCTCTTAACCTCTCATGGGACGAGCATCGACTTTTACGACATGCTGCTAAGAATTAGTTTATTATCGGTGACACCTTATATTGCCATGGGGTGGATTCCATTTTATGTTGGTGTTTGACTCATGAAGAGGATGGGACGATGCTGAATGATTGTCGTGGTGGGGCATGTGGTGGTCATTTATCTGGGCTTGCTATAGCCCAAAAAAATCCTTAAAGTCGGTTACTATTGGCTATCGATATTTAAAGATTACGTTAATGTAGCCAAATGGTGCCACCCTTGCTAGGTGTTTGCACAAAATATGCGCTCGCATCCAGCTCCATTACACCCTATTATCATCGTCAGTCCCTTCACCAAGTGAGGGGTAGTCTTTATGGATTGCAACCCATCTTCGACTGGGGGGCACCATCACTTCATAGTGGTCGTGGATTAGTTCACGAAACGGGTAGAGTCTATGCCTACTATTAAGTGTAATGGTGAGACAACCCCTCATTTTGTATTCAATCATATCATTACTCAGTTTGGTATCCCTAGAGATCTTGTCACTGACCATGGATGTCACTTTCAAAATATGATGATGAATGAATTATCTTTGAAATTGGGGTATAAGCAAGAGCATTCCTCTTCTCATTATCCTCAAGTGAATGGACAGGTTGAAGATGTCAACAAATCCCTTAATTTCATTATGCAAAGATCCATTGCATAAAGCAATACTAATTGACACATTATTCTTTAATCTGCTTCGTGGGATCTACTTAACCGTTGTTAATACTACCACCGGTTTTTTTCCATATCAGTTATTACATGGGGTGGAGTCAATATTTATGATTGAATGTGAAATTCCCTCTTTGAAACTAGCAATAGAGATCTTACCAGGACTTTTGAGTTCGAAGAATGTCTAGTCAACTTGGATCACCTTGATGAGCAGTGTCGGGATGCTTTAGTGGATCTTGAAATCAATAAGCATCGCATGAAGGTTCAGCATGATAAGTCTGTCTGTCCCTGAAGATTTAGTGAACGTGACTTGGTTCATCTATATGACCAAGCTTGTGAACCAATAGGGGCTGGTAAGTTCAACCCCATAAGGAATGGGCCTTATGTGTTTAAACGGGTCTTAGAGAGGGGCACATATGAGTTAGAGGATTATGAAGGGACAACCTTGGAGGAGCCTAGAAATGGGCTCTATATTAAAAAATAATATGCCTAATTCTCAGCTGAGGCTGATATTCTGTATATTATTGTGCAATTGCATAGTTTAATTTTTGTCCCCTTGTAGCAATTCGGTTTGTTGACATGCTTCCCTTTGTTGTGTCAAATGTCGATGGAGTGTTCGGTATATGTAGGATACATTAACGGTGCCAGCCGCCAAACCCAGAATTTAGCTTCGACTACTTGGGTCATTTATACGCCTGAGGGTCAGGTAGTGTCTTCCGGAGGTGTGTGTCTCCGACCATCATCAAACAATGTTGTTGAATATAGTGTCATGATTGAACTCCTATGCGATGCCATATCTAATGGTATCCTATCTCTTGAATTCCACCTTGAATCACAGTTAGTTCTACCGCAGTTAAATTGTGTGTATCATATCAGAAATCTGACTTTATTACAAAGATTCTTATGGGTAATACTGTTAGAACAAAAATTTGAACACATAACATGCATTCATATTCCTAGGATCTACAATCATGTTTCCAATTCTTATGCAAATTACGTTTTAGACTCGCATTTTTTACATCAATAAAGAAGCATACACATTACATTCACATTCAAATACACATGTAAATACATCAAGTCGATCACTATAAGTTTTTTATTCCTGAATATAGTCCAAAATGGTGTCACAGTACAAAATGTCATTGTTGGGCCCACTATATGTCAGTTAATTAAAAGTTAACATGCAGATTGCTAAACATAAATTATCAACCCGAGGAAGTCTTTTATTTCAAAGCTATCGTGCAAGATCTATGCAAGCACAATTTCTACCTGACACTGTTATCTATTGGTATGAAATCAAAACTCATTATAAACTAGATCACACCTTCTTGAAAAGAAAACATAGCCTAATCCTATTCGTAAATCGAAACTGTAAATCTAATCACACTTTAACAGAATCAATTCTTATGAAACAAGATCTAATTGCATACATCTAAAAGAAGTGTTATGTTGGTCAACGATCTATCAAATGAATTAACAACATGACTATGACAAATCTAATGAATGAAAGCATACAACTACGATAAGCTTAATGAATGAAAGCACGAACTAAAAAATAAGAAAATATAAATAATAACACACCTACAATCAACACTACGAGCATCTACTTAGGGAAGAGGGCCCTTCCTCCACTTAGCAGGGCTGGATCTCCACAATGAAAGTCTTCAACTCTAGAATTAAGAAACTGCCACCATGTATTATCATAATGAATGATTACAATAGATCTGGATCAAATCTTACATCATAACATTGTTTTCTCTTTTTCCTTTTCAATGAGATTGATTACATATTTATACATAAAATTATCTCATGGAAATGAGGAACTGAACCCCCAATTTGTGATCTGTAACAGCTGAAACACGGTCGTAACTGCTATCAACTTTGGAACCGGCCGCAACAGTAAATATGGAAAATACCCTCTGGAAAAACCACCTGTATATCGCAAATTGTGGCTTTGTTTGGCAATTTCCTTCACTGTCAGGTAAATGAGGTTGTTACGCACAAAACCCATGTCTTGGATTTTCAAGATTCTTTTGCATTGGCTGGAAAATTGAGACGTGATTCAAGGTGTTCTTATCTGGCATGCATTTTCAGTCAAGGTTGTAACAACTAGCTATGAGCGTCATGTACGTGACAAATCACTCAACAACCCATCATTAGTAAAATTATGCATAATAGTCTTCAATCCATCAAAGATAAAGGAAAATAATCATTATTAACCACTTAAATTATCAATGGAAGTAGTATGTTGTTTTACGCACAATTACAACAAATGGATGGAAAATGGAATGATAAATGGGCGACAATGGGAAGAAAATGGATAAAATATATGTCATTAAGTGATAGAAAAATGTACAATTCCAGGGCCCAACATCTTCCCCAAACTAAACTTGTTGCATGTCCTCATGCAACCCAATACCTGTGTAGCATCCAACTAGAAGAACTTATTCACTTGTTCCTTCATTTTACCATTCGCACAGTTGCAGCCAGAAGAAATGGAGAGTTTAACAGAAATGGGTAGAGTCACAGCTGCTTAGCGGAGGATTTAGTATAAATTTGGTGGAGTCATAGCTTATTTTTAGCGGAGAATTTGGTGAAGGTTTTAGTGAAGATTTTGGTGGAGTCGCGGCCCAAATAGTGCTAAATTTAGCGACGAATTCAGGCGGAGTAGCAGCCCAAAGATCGTTAAATTTAGCGAAGCACTTGGAAAATATTTTAGCGGAGTCACAGCCCAAAGAGAGCTAAATTTAGCGAAGAATTTGGCGTAGTCGCAACTGGCTAAAACAGGAGAAGAGACAAAAATTTTACGGTGTTGCAACTGCACAGAATGGGAAAAGGGAAATATTTTATGGTGTTGCAGCCGCATGGAATGGGAAAAATGAACGTTTTTACGGTGTTGCAGCTGCACAGAACGGGAAAAATGAAATGTTTTATAGAGTTGCAGCTGCACGGAACGGGAAAAGGGCAGTATTTTACGGTGTTGCAACCTTTTGAATAGAAAAATTCTAAAGTAATTTTCTCCCAAACGACAAACTGGGTTCGGCTGAAATTTTTTAGGTAGTTTTATATTAATTGCGTGCACCTACACACCAAAAATCAGAGATACCGACATCACGAATTTTGAGAACAATGTAAATTGGTTGTAGGTGATTAAGGTCATTTTATCGAAAACCATACATTGGATTGGGATGAAAATTACCAGGATTGTTCATCTTGGTATTATGCACTTTCTTTCCAAACATCATAAGAATCCAACTTACCAATTGCAATATATGTCCATTTCAATTTCTGCACTTTTGTATTTGAACATGAATAAACATCTGTTACAGCTGAACTTACTGAACCAATATTTCACAAAATACAAATTGGGTTTTGATGAAATTTTGTAAAAAATTAATTACCATTATAATGCATCTCCACAACAAAAATCAAAGAAACCCAGATCACGAATTTCAAGAAAAATTAAAATTGGTGATAGGTGATGATGGTCATTTTCTCAAAACCCGTGCACTGAATTGAGCTTAAACTTGCCACATTTATTCTTCTTACCATTATGGTTATTCCTTCCAAATTTAATGAAAAATAGGTTTACCATTTTCAAGATAACCTTCAATCAAATTCTGCACTTTTGTATTAAAAATGTGGAAAAATGAGAAACAAAATGTGAACTTGATGGCAACCAACAGTCACAGCTGGGTATTGTAGCTCACTGTCATAACTAACAGTCACAACTGGGTGTTGTAGCTAACAAATTCATGCAAAATTTCAATCTTGAAGGGTTCCATAATCATTGGCTCATTTTCCTGTGGATCCTTCATTCACCTTCCCTAATTACTGTAAAAAAATTTCATGAAAGTTTTTTTTTTATTGTAACAAATAGAGACAAATTAAATTTTGAACATTGAAGACAAAAATGATTTAAGAATTTTTCTCAAATAGTCAACACTTCCAAATATTCTTAAAAACATCTCATACCCATTTCTTATCTTTTCTACTTTCTGATCTTCCAAATCGCAACAAAGCACAGGAAGAGAGCATACTTATTCAAAAATTAAAAAATTAAAAAAACAAAAGCATGGTTTTATTCTGTTATTCTATCCTACCCTATTCTACTTGGAAATATAAAATTTATTCAAGTGTATGCATATTTCCAATGGAGCCACTTTCGAAGAAGAGAATCAAGCAGCCTCATACTCCCAACAGAAAAATATAACTTTATGAATGTTAGGATATGAAAGATCAACTTCCCTTGAAATGATGGAGCCAAGAATTGGTGAAGTATGGAATGATGCTGCAGACCGATGACAGATTGAAACCAATCTTCAATATAGTCTTTTTTCCCTTGATTTATCATGGATGTTACATCATGAAGCTCCTTAGTAAACTGATCTTCCTCAATGCATAAGAGATCCGGATCTAATGATGTAAAGGATGTTTCAATTTTTGGTTCCAATGTTCATTCGTCATCAAATGTTACGTGTGGCATGATGATCTTGTCTGCTTGCTTATGAGGACTAGAATAAACTCCATCTGCAAATCTTGGATTTAAAACATGTTCAGGCCTCGTATCTATTTGCTGCAACAACACACAGTCTTTTTGCAGCGGTGTAGGTGAGGTAGAACAAGAGGGAAATGTAGAAACATTTTGCAGTTCAACACTGTAAGCATACTGTATTGCTTTATTATGGTTAGGGTGGAGGGTGAATTGGACAGGAAATTGTGTTGGATACCAAGGAGTTTGATGAGAAAAGAGATGTGGCTGATGTAGAGGATTGATTTGTTGGGTTGATATTGAAGGACCAAGTTGTGTTGCAACCTGAGGGAGAGTGGCCATGTGATAATAAGATAGGCCATTCCAACCTTGTGGATAAGGTAGGTCAGAGTTAAATTGAGGCTACAAAATATGCCATGGTGGAAGAGTATTCAATGATTGAGTATAAGAATAAGGAAATGGAGGGATAGAATTTTGAACCATGCATGTAGGCCACAGTTTCCATGACTGTTGCATTGAGTTGGCTGCATCTCCCACATCTCTTTGATATTTTTCTTTCATCCTTGGTATGGAGGGACAATAATCTGTGGAATGATTCAAGTCACATATGCAAAAAATTGTGGGACTATACAAAGGACAATCCATTGCAAGATGTTCCTTCTGACACCATTGAAAAACTATTTTTACAAATCCCTCATGCTTTTTCTTAACCTACAAAACAACCAATTCTGAATTTAATGAATCATTGATATCAACATTAGAATTTTTAAATACATTACTGATTTCACCTTGTAAAACTCTTGTTTTTGCAGTAGATTTCAAAAATAAAGATAAAATTTCCTTAGAATTCTTACTAGTCTTGAAGTTTCCTCTTGAATACCTTCTACATAACTCACAAATATCATCACATGCTAACTGAAATACATTACCTGTTCCCATCAGATTTAATATTTCTAAATATTCAGCTTGAATTCCCTTGAGTAGAAGTTTTTTTAAGGTCTCCTTCCCCAGTTTCATTTGTTTGGATCTTTGGAGTTTATATTGAAAGCATTCTGTGTATTCCTCCAGACTCTCTTCTTCTCCTTGTGTCATTTCAAAGATGTCTTCATTGACCCTCCAATAATCTTGGTACCTTTTCAAGAATACATGTTTCAAATTCCCACCGAGGCTCATGAACCATCGGAGGGCTATTATTTTTAGAGTAAGGGGAAACACATTCAACTTTTGATCATTAGAACAATAACCATATCCTCTAGAAAGTATTTCAAATTGAAATAAAAATACATCAGGGTCTTCATTTTCCAAACAATGAAAATTTGGTAGAACATGTGGGGGTATGCTTTTCGTTGGCGCCACTCTTCCTAAATCTCTGATGGGAAATTCGAAGGTAACAACTTCTCCATCTTTCTTACTTGCGATCTCTTCATTAGATTCTTTGTGTGTTATCTTGAGGCTCCTCCTTCGAGTGTTCCTGTCAACTTGTTAGTAGAATGGGTGGTGCTTACAAAACCACTAAGGGGAATGATAATATTTATGCTCCAAAGATTGAAAATAAAATAAAACTAAATGCAAAGACAGAAAATTCACACTCAAAGTAAATTCAAGAAACTCAAATGTAATCATGCAACCTACATGCCCTACTTTAACAATGCATCTACAAAACAATGTGAGATGTACTTTTGCACCATTGATAACTTCGCTGGCAACGGCGCCAAAATGTTGGGCCCACTATATGTCAGTTAATTAAAACTTAACATGCAGAGTGCTAAACATAAATTATCAAGTCGAGGAAGTCTTTTATTTCAAAGCTATCGTATAAGATCTATACAAGCACAATTTATACCTGACACTGTTATCTATTGGTATGAAATCAAAACTCATTATAAACTAGACCACACCTTCTTGAAAAGAAAACAAAGCCTAATCATATTCATAAATCCAAACTGTAAATCTAATGACACTTCAACAGAATCAATTCTTATGAAACAAGATCTAATTGCATACATCTAAAAGAAGTGCTATGTTGGCCAACAATCTATCAAATGAATTAACAACACGACTATGACAAAGCTAATGAATGAAAGAATACAACTATGATAAGCTTAATGAATGAAAGCATGAATAAAAAAATAAGAAAATCTAAACAATAACACACCTATAATCAACACTACCAGCATCTGCTCAGGGAAGAGGGCCTTTCCTCCACTGAGCAGAGCTGAATCTCCACAATGAAATTCTGCAACTCCAGAATTAAGAAACTGCGAACATGTATTATCATAATGAATGATTGCAATAGATTTGGATCAAATCCTACATCATAACATTGTTTTCTCTTTTTCCTTCTCAATGAGATTGATTAAATATTTATACATAAAATTATCTCATGGAAATGAGGAACTGAACCCCCAACTTGTGATCTGTAATAGCTGAAACACGGTCGTAATTGCTAACAACTTTGTAACCGGGCGCAACAATAAATATGAAAAATACCCTCTCGAAGAACCACATGTATATCGCAAACTATGGTTTTGTTTGGAAATTTCCTTGTGAGTTAAGTAAATTAGGTTGTTAAGCAGAAAACCCATGTATCGGATTTTCAAGATTCCTTTCCATCTACCTGCAAATTGAGACACGAATCAAGGTGTTCTTATCTGGCATTGATTTTTCGGTCAAGCCTGTAACAACTAGTTGTGAGCGTCTTGTACGTGACAAATAACTCCACAACCCATCATTAGTAAAGTTATGCAATAATAGTCTTCAATTCATCAAAGATAAATGAAAATAATCCTTATTATCCACTTAAAACATCAATGGAAGTAGTATGTTGCTTTACGCACAGTTACAACAAATGGATGGAAAATTGAATGATAAATGGGCGATAATGGGAAGAAAATGGATGAAATATATGTCAATAAGTGATGGAAAAATGGACAATTCTAGGGCCCAACAGTCATGATACAAAATTGGGGCTCTAACCCACCAAAAAACTATACAGTCGGTACAAAATGTCTATCTAGGCCTCTATGCCTGTGGACCAAGGTGGTGGTCATGAAAACAAACAACTGCACTTTTAAACCGCCAAAATATTCCAACCCATGCATGGGGCACTCCTACCACATGTATATGCATTGCCTTTGGTAAGCCCTTGACTTGCACCATAGGAACCCTATGTGTCAGCTCGACAAAGTTGGTATATATTCTTGGAGCATACGCTTTGCAGCTGCACCTATTATGTCGTCCCCTCGTCCCCTCCAATGATGTCAGGGGTAACCATCTAGTCATCTAGGACCTACATCTGCATATGCATGATCAATGTCTGTACATGATACTGCCAAAAACATGTTTTGTTTCCATTACATCAAAAATACAAAAATTCAAATACTTCAAAATGCATTTGGGATTGTTACCTATATCACTGTATGCGGCACCCTATGGTAATGGCATATCTAAGTCTCCACGAAAGTCAATCCCTACATACAGATAGTCATCCACGACCACGATCTGTCGTTTCCACTAGTGGTAGAAGTCTGGTGGGAATGGAGTGAGTGTCCTACCTCCGATTAACCACTGCATCACCTCTTCCCAACGAGTTTGTGTTGGATCTCGTAGACCATGGGGAGAAACCTGAACTCTCATGCTAAGGCCTGGTACTAACTCAAAGAAGAAAGTGTTGAGTATGCTGCCGAACCGAAATTTCCTTGTACTTCCCAACTTACAATCAGTCATTTGTTGTCTCATAATGTTCAACAGCGATGTGCTCCAATCATATATTGTGGGTCTCATACACTCTACTGCATCAAACATGAGAGGCTTGTAGGCCTAATGCAATGATTCCAAACCCTACTATCTTGGTTAGTACCAATACTATAACCCTGAGACTGAGGCTCCGAATGGAGTTCACAAGAACCTAGCTTTCGATATTTTCAATATCTAGAAGGCAGTAAACAGTTATATACTCCTTGATGGTGACCCCACCTCCCACCCCACAAGCACTCAATTTTACTACCTCTCCTTGGTGGGATAGTCCAATAATGAAGTAGATATCCTCCACTTCTATTCTCAGTGGCATCCCATCTAGTTGAATATCCTTTGTGTTTGGGTCCCAATAATCAACAAGCATCTGTAGAAGCCTTAGTTGGGCCCTCAATCCCCAAGTTGCCAAAATGTGTACAATATGCATCCTTTTAGTGCTTGTTGAGCAATTATGTCATCATGGACTGGACTATCAACATCTTCATGCTCACACTCCCTTTACTATAACGCCATCCTACAAAACAAACATTCATTTTGATGACAATTTTCCTTTAATTTGGACATCTATGGCCCTGTACATGACTTAAACTTTATGCTGGACATCTCCCATAGGGACTACCATTTATATCAAATTGTAATTGCATTTTCATGCTTTCGATTGTTGTATTGAGCTTTATTTCAGCTCCCCGCTTCAATTTTATGATCCATATAAGCTTGTGCTTTCCTCAGTCCCATCCAAGCAAATCCTTTCATATATCTCTTGAACATGTTCGACCTCAACACCTTTATTCATGTGATGGGACATTCGATGATGGTTGAACATGTTTGACCTCGACACCTTTATTCTTGTAATGGGACATGTACCATTAGCAGTTCCTATAGAATATCTCCAATCTTTGTGGCGTCACATACATGCTACCTCCTTAATCGTGGCAAAATCCATGAGATGTAAGCTCTCATGCCCATATTCTAGTTTTTTATCAGATATCTTCATTCAATATGAATATTTTTTTCACTGTATATTGTACATGGAAATGACCACATGTGACATATGTATATTATGCCTATTCGTGGCCATTGTACTATTATGTATCTGGGACTGCTACACTTCATATTTGTAGTCACATGTTGAGATGTATCATTGTATTGTATTGATGAGTGATTGATTTTTCCATATGGGTCTGCATTACTCCACTTCTGGGATTGGTATAATGTATGTATACCATCATGTTACCCCTATGACCTCACACATTAGGGGGAATCTATTATAGATGATTTTACCACACTTGGTAGATCATGTTTTTATGGCCTTCCCTATCCCTATGCATTCAATTTGGACCCCCTTTACTCAAAATAAACTTTGATGATCCAAGAAATCCTTTAAAAAAGTCATATTTATTGGTATACGTGGGTCACTAGCTTACAGAATGTGTGTACATGCAGCTTGCTCCACTATGACCCACATACATCGAGAAATGTGCCCAAAAATAAAATATTTGGATTTTTCCTCAATGAGTCACAAATAACTTACCCTTTGGCATTCCATATTCCTGGAAACATTCTGAATCGACCCTTCACTGCCTATTGAAGGGCTATATATTGAGCCTCTTGGATGCATTAGAGGAGGAGAACTTATGAGAGAAACAAAACTATAGTGGATTTGTGCCCCATTCATACATGCTTCGGTCTGCATCCCTTTGTCCTTTTGAGCATCCATTGATGCTCTTCCTGATATTTCCATTGTCTTGTGAGCTTGCCATTGATATGGAGGATTGAAGTGGTGGAGGCTCAAGTGGAGGACTCAGTCTCTTGATTCCGACAAGGTGCCGACAACTTTTTCCACTTGTATCTTTGTTTATAATTAATAGAAATATCCATTTCTCGACCATTGTATGTGTGTAACTATGAATTTTCTTGTCCCTGGATGTAGTTGATTTGATTTATACATATTGGATTTATATATACTAGAGTAGGTCTAAAACTTAATATATATCATGCTTTTCTATTTTGTTGTTGTTGAGAATGGAATGTAGTTGCAAGTGTGGTTGAAAAGCTCAATGGGGATCTACTACAACCGTCCGGATTAAGGTACATTCTTCAGCACTTAGTGTTGGCTTTATTTATCTCTACTATATATGGAAATGGATTGATTTTTGGTGTCATACTGTCTATTTTGGTCTACCCCAATCCATAGGAGGTTTCTTCGTTACATACCCTAGTTTTGTTCTTTTGGTATTGGCGGGGCCATTTGGAAAACATGAAAGTGCTTCAAATATCTTTCATACCTTCCTCTTTCTTTCACTAGTTTGATCCCATTTCGAACTACATATTTAGAGAACCCTTGGACTTTCCCTTCTCCGAGTACATCAGATGAGGACCCTAGACTTACCAAGATGGAGATGTCCTTATCTACAATGGATATTTCTTATCAATTCGTTCTTGATCTCGTTGTAGACCCTAGTCCTTCCTCTTCGCGGATGGAGGAGGAGGACCTCTTTGCACTACCTGCATGGGTGTTTGCATCGTCATGATAGCATGCTTCCTTGATGATATTTTTCCCTCATACAAAGTGATTCTCAAGGACATGAATGGTTTGGAATGACCTTAGGAGGATTTGCAGAATTGCTCATACTTCCTCCCAGAGCTTCAACAAATTGAGCGTGATGATTTTAGGTCAATCCTTAGCGAGAAAGTTGGAAGTCCTATGGTCCCATTAGGAACTCATGGTATATATTCGAAAGGGAACATGGAAAACTTGTCACCTACAATTCCTATCAACATTTCTATAACTACTATCAAGATAGAGAACGTTTACATTGTGGTGTATTGCTCTCCCGATGAGATTAAGGAATACACTGAACTCTTTAAATAATTTCGTGATGTTTTTTCTTGGTTGTATGACAAAATGCTAAGGATAGACCCTTGGATTGTCGAACATGAGATCGAAACTTATCTTAATGATAAACTTGTTCGACAGTGTTTACAAGCGATGAATCCCCATAGGCGCCTACAATTAAGGCTGAGATAGAGAAGCTGCTCAAAGCAGGATTTATCTATCTGTTTCTCTTAACTGAATGGGTATCCAATCCCATTCCGGTAGATAAGAACCAGGGAACTATCCTGGTGTGTACTGACTTTCGAGACCTAAATAATGCCTTTCCTAAAGGCAATTTCCCCACACCATTCATAGATTAAATTTTCAATTAGTGTGTAGGAAGCGAAGTGTTCTCATTCATAGATGGATTTTCAGGGTACAACCAGATCCAAATCAAGCCTAAGGACCAACATAAGATGGATTTCATTTGTCCTTGGGGTACTTTTGCATACCGAAAAATTCGTTTCGGCCTTAAAAACGTCGGTGCTACATTTCAACGGGCAATGACGTTTTATTTTCATGACCTAAAGCGTATTATTGAAGTCTATCTCGATGATTTAGCTGCTCACTCTCGTTTGAGAGTGGATCATCCATACTATTTACGCTTGGTTTTCGAGAGATGTCGTCATTACCAAATGCGGTTGAATCCTCAAAATTGCATATTTTGCATGAAAGTGGGTCGGTTATTGGGATTTATTGTTTCTAAAGAGGGCATTAGGGTCGATCCTCTTAAGTTCTAGGAAATACTTATGTTGTCTACCCCACGCACGATCTGACACCTTCAAAGTATCCAAGGGATGGCTAACTTCTTATGGAGATTTGTCGACAACTTTGCCAATTTGACCAAGGGTTTTATGTGACTTTTGAAGAAGGATACTCTGTCCATATGGGATGAGCAAGCCCAGGAGTCCTTTGATGCTGTTAAGAAATCCTTGGCATCTACCCTCATGCTTAGTCCACCTAACTATAGCCATGAATTTCTATTATACGTGACTGCATATCAAAATACGGTTGGGATGGTTTTGGTTCAAGAGGATGATGAGATCCAAGAGCACGTTGTCTACTATCTTAACCGGAACCTGGTTGATGCTGAACTTAAATATAGTCACGTCGAGAATCTAACCTTAACGATCGTCCATGCAGTTTATCAGTTGAGACATTACATACTCGTTCTCCAGACTACACTCGTGGTTCATATCAATCCATTTCAGTTTGTCATAACCACACGAATGAAAGGGGGGAAGTATAATAAGTGGATTGTTGTATTGCAAGAATTCGATCTCGAGTTGGTTTCGGCAAAATCAAATAAATCACTAGTTTTTGCGAGGCTTGTGTCAGATCTTCCTAGTTTGGATGAAGATGAAATTCAAAAATATTTTTCTGTGGACAAACATATCTTCCTTATCTTGACCATGGACCCTTGGTATAGTGACATGAATATATTTTGACAGACTTTCAAGGTCCTTCCTAACCTCTCACGGGATGAGCATCGACTTTTACGACATGCTACTAAGAATTAGTTTATTATCGTTGACACCTTGTATCACCATGGGGAGGATTCCATTTTACATTTGTTTTTTACTAATGAAGAGGATGGGAAAATGCTGAATGATTGCCATGGTGGGGCATGTCGTGGTCATTTATCTCGGCTTACTATAGCCCAAAATATCCTTAGAGCGGGTTATTACTGTCTATCGATATTTAAAGATTGCGTTAATGTAGCCAAATGGTGCCACCCTTGCGAGGTCTTTGCATAGAATATGCACTCGTATCCAGCCCCATTACACCCTATTATCATCGTCGGTCCCTTCACCAAGTGGGGGGTAGTCTTTATGGATTACAACCCATATTCAACTCGGGGGCACCACCACTTCATAGTGGTCATGGATTACTCCACGAAATGCGTAGAGGCTATGCCTACTATTAAATTTGATGGTGAGACAACCCCTCATTTTGTATTCAATCATATCATTACTCAGTTTGGTATCCCTAGAGATCTTGTCACTGACCATGGCTGGCACTTTCAAATAGGATGATGAATGAATTATCTTCGAAATTGGGGTATAAGAAAGATTATTCCTCTTCTTATTATTCTCAAGTGAATGGATAGGTTGAAGATGTAAACAAATCCCTTAATTTCATTATGCAAAGATCCATTGCACAAAGCAATACTAATTGACACATTATTCTTTACTCTGCTTTGTGGGATCTACCAAACCATTGTTAATACTACCACCAGTTTTTGTCCATATGAGTTATTACATGGAGTGGAGTCGATATTTCTGATTGAATGTGAAATTCCCTCTTTGAAACTAGCCACAAAGCTCTTACTAGAGACTTTTGAGTTGGAAGAACGTCTAGTCAACTTGGATCACCTTGATGAGCAGTGTCGAGATGCTTTAGTGGATCTTGAAATCAATCAGCATTGCATGAGGGCTCAGCATGATAAGTCTGTCTATCCCCGGAGATTTAGTGAAGGTGACTTGGTTCTTCTCTATTACCAAGCTAATGAACCAATAGGGGTAGGTAAGTTCAACCCCATGAGGAATGGGCCTTATGTGGTTAAACGGGTCTTAGAGAGGGACACATACGAGTTAGAGGATTATGAAGAAACAACCTTGGAGGAGCCTAGAAATGGGCTCTATATTAAAAAATAATATGCCTAATTCTCAGCTGAGGCTGATATTCTGTATATTATTGTGCAATTGCATAATTAACTTTTGGTCCCCTTGCAGCAATTCGGTTTGTTGACATGCTTCTCTTTGTTGTGACAAATGTCAATGGAGTGTTCGGTATATGTAGGATACACTGACGGTGCCAGCCACCATACCCAGAACTTAGCTTCAGCTACTTGGGTCATTTATATGCCTGAGGGTTAGGTAGTGTCTTCCATAGGTGTGTTTCATCGACCATCATCGAACAATGTTGCTGAATATAGTGTCATGATTAAACTCCTATGCAATGCCATCTCTAATGGTATCCTATCTCTTGAATTCCTCCTTGAATCATAGTTAGTTCTACCACAGTTAAATGGTGTGTCTCATATGAGAGATCTGACTTTATTACAAATATTCTTATGGGTAAGATTGTTAGAACAAAAATTTGAACACATAACATGCATTCATATTCCTAGGATCTACAATCATGTTTCCTATTCGTATGCAAATTACGTTTTAGAATGGCATTTGTTACATCAATAAAGAAGCATACACATTACATTCACATTCAAATACACATGTAAATACATCAAGCTGATCACTAAAAGTTTTTTATTTCTGAATATAGTCCAAAATGGTGTCACAGTACAAAATGTCATTGTTGGGCCCACTATATGTCAATTAATTAAAACTTAACATGCAGAGTGCTAAACATAAATTATCAATGCGAGGAAGTCTCTTATTTCAAAGATATCATGCAATATCTATGCAAGCACAATTTCTACTTGACACTGTTATCTATTGGTATGAAATCAAAACTCATTATAAACTAGATCACACCTTCTTGAAAAGAAAACAAAGCCTAATCCTATTCGTAAATCCAAACTGTAAATCTAATCACACTTAAACAGAATCAATTCTTATGAAACAAGATCTAATTGCATACATCTAAAAGAAGTGTTATGTTGGCCAACGATCTATCAAATAAATTAACAACACGACTATGGAAAATTTAATGAATGAAAGCATACAACTATGATAAGCTTAATGAATGAAAGCATGAACGAAATAATAAGCAAATCTAAACAATAACACACCTACAATCACTAATACCAGCATCTGCTTAGGGAAGAGGGCCCTTCCTCCACTGAGCAGAGCTGGATCTCCATAATGAAAGTCTACAATGCCAAAATTAAGAAACTGCCAGCATGTATTATCATAATGAATGATTACAATAGATCTCGATCAAATCCTACATCATAACAGTGTTTTCTCTTTTTCCTTCTCAATGAGATTGACTACATATTTATACATAAAATTATCTCATGGTAATGAGGAACTGAACCCTCAACTTGTGATCTGTAACAGCTGAAACTCGATCGTAACTCCGAACAACTTTGGAACCGGCCGTAACAGTAAATCTGGAAAATACCCTCTCGAAGAACCACTTGTATATCGCAAATAGTGGCTTTGTTTATAAATTTCCTTGTGATTCAGGTAAATGAGGTTGTTACGCACAAAACACATGTCTCTAATTTTCGACATTCTTTTGCGTCGGCCTGCAAATCGAGACACGAATCTAGGTTTTCTTATCTGGCATGCATTTTTTGTCAAGGCTATAACAACTAGCTGTGAGCGTCTTGTACGTGACAAATCACTCCACAACCCATCATTAGTAAAATAATGCATAATAGTCTTCAATTCTTCAAAGATAAAGAAAAATAATCATTATTAACCACTTAAAACATCAATGAAAGTAGTATGTTGTTTTACGCACAGTTACAACAAATGGATGGAAAATGGAATGATAAATGGGAGAGAATGAGAAGAAAATGGATGAAATATATGTCAATAAGTGATGGAAAAATGAACAATTTCAGGGCCCAACATCTCCCCCAAACTGAACTTGTTGCATGTCCTCATGCAACCCAATACCTGTGTAGCATCCAACTAGAAGAACTCATTCACTTGTTCCTTCATTTTACCATTTGCACAGTTGCAACCAGAAGAAATGGAGAGTTTAACAGAAATTGGTAGAGTCACACCAGCTTAGCGGAGGATTTAGTAGAAATTTGGCAGATTTAAAGCTTATTTTTAGCGAATAATTTGGCGAAGGTCTTAGCGAAGATTTTGGCAAAGTCACGGCCCAAATAGCGCTAAATTTATCAGCGAAATTGGCATAGTCACAGCCCAAAGATCGCTAAATTTAGGGAAGCACTTGGTGAATATTTTGGCGGAGTCACAGCCCAAAGAGCGCTAAATTTAGCGGAGAATTTGGCGGAGTCGCAGCTGCCTAAAACAGGAAAAGAGGCAAAAATTTTACGGTGTTATAGCTGCATGGAACGGGAAAAGGGGAATATTTTACGGTTTTGCAGCCAGACATAATGGGAAAAATGAATGGTTTTACGGTGTCGCAGTTGCACAAAAAAGGAAAAATTAAAGGTTTTACGAAGTTGCAGCTGCACGAAACGGGAAAAGGGCAATATTTTATGGTGTTGCAGCCTTTTGAACAGAAAACTTCCAAAGTCATTTTCTCCCAAACGACGAACTGGGTTCGGCTGAAATTTTTTAGGCAAGTTTATATTAGTCCATTGCACCAACACACCAAAAATCGGAGATACCCACATCACGGATTTTGAGAAAAAATCAAATTGGTTGTAGGTGATAATGGCCATTTTATCGAAAACTGTACATTGGATTGGGATGAAAATTACCAGGCTTTTTCATCTTGGTATTATTCACTTCCTGTCAAAATATCATGAGAATCGAACTTACCAATTGTAAGATATGTCCATTTCAATTTCTGCACTTTTGTAGATAAACATGAATAAAAATGTGTTGCAGCTAAACTTCCTGAACCAATATTTCACAAAATACAAACTAGGTTGGGATGAAATTTTTCAAGCAAGTAATTACCATTATAATGCATCTCCACACCAAAAATAAGAGAAATTCGCATCACAGATTTCGAGAAAAATGAAAATTGACTATAGGTGATGATGGTCATTTTCTCGAAAACCGTGCACTGGATTGAGATGAAACTTGCCATGTTTGTTCTTCTTACCATGATGCTTCTTCACTCCAAATTTAATGAAAAAAAAGTTTACCATTTTCAATATATCCTTCAATCAAATTCTTCACTTTTGTATTAAAAATGTGGACAAATGAGAAACAAAACGTGAACTTGATGGCAAAAGTTGTTTTGAGCATCCACAATAATTATCAAACAATTATTGGCTATGAACTTGACAAGGAATGGAAACAACCACTGTCTCCCCCAAACTGAAGATAGAGCATGTCCACATGCATCTTTTCTTGACAATAGACCAATATTGGAAGTAAACATTACCTTAATGTTGTTGAGATAAACTTCACATCAGACCTTGAAAAGGCTTCTACATGATTTCCATTGTGGTTTATTTAAAGAAACAATTGTGAATAACACTCAACTCTCTATTGTGCTATGCTTTGAAAATATTTTCTCTAACAAATTTACATTCAGTGATCTCCTTTAAAACTGCTCAGAACAAGTTGTACTATAGACCACTATTACCCTTGGAATGATATATTAAACTGATCTCGGCCTAAAGAAAATAAAATGTTGAGGATGATAGTTAAGCACAACAAATTTCATTAATCACATCTTTGAATAATCCATTTCAAAATCGAATGCCTTTATTAATATTATTATTTTCACGGGCTTGTTGTAATTTTCATGCCAATAACCGTGGGCCAACTCTCACATCAAATTCTAAATATGTAAATGAAAACATGATAGAGTTGGAGCTGCAAAAACTAGAATTCTCAAGATGGCTAAAACCAATGTCTTCATTAGTGGATGATAAAAATGAGCCAAGGAACTCATACCTTTCTTTTATGGAAACATATTCATAAGTTAGAAATGATGACTGAAAATGTAATGTAGGATTCATTTCTTCGTACCACTGAGTGTAGCGGCCTGTCATTTCTCCCCCAAACTGAATAATTTCCATGTCCTAATGGAAGAGATGAGTTTTTAGCTAAGTTAAAAATAGTCATCTCCCCCAAACTGAATGCAAAGCATGCCCTCATGCATCATTTCCTCAAATTGCATCAATAGAAGATTTGTGGTTCCCACATGCATAAAAATTCCCAAATCTGGAAAGAACAAACTTCAAGCAACTACTTTATTTCTTCTCAGTGTTGGTTTTTATGTGGGATCAGCAAGGATTCTTTTGTTACTACTGGTTCTTGTGTGGCAGGAACAAGACTTCTTTTCTTACTGTTGGTTCTTGTGTGGCAGCATCAAGACTTCCTATTGTTGGTTCTTGTGTGACAACAATAAGGTATCATTTGATTATTTTCATGCTTGGTCAATTGGGTTGGTGAGATGTTGGGTAGGACTTTGAAGTGGATGTGCATGAATGATGAAGTGTTAGAATTGAGTGGGAAAGGATGGGAATGCATGAACATAAAATGCTATATAGAAAATGGAAATGGCTAATGCTTAGTGGTTCTTCATGATATTTCCCTAAATCTTTAATAAATCAAAAACTCATGATATTTTACCTCAATTGTTACCTCCATGGAATCCTTGGTTGACATGAATGGACTGGTGTATGCTAGAGCTATGTAGGCCGATCTGATGCTGAGACAAATGTATATGAGAGCTAAAACTAGATGAGGCTGAATTTGATCCATGATGTTGTGCTGGTTGCATGTAAGATTGCTAACTGCTGGAAGAAAATGGAAAGGAATTGCAAAACTACTGAAACAAATGATGTTGCAAGTCATTGTTGAAACCATTAGATCACATAATCTTTAGTTGCTACAAACCGAGGTACAATTCTTATCATGCAAATGAATATGCTCGAATTTGAGCATGGAAAGAAATCATTGGATTACCGGCCATTAATGTATACCATTAACCAATGTCAATCAACCCACCTTTGATGACAGTGAGCTCTAAAGTACCTTAGCGCATATTGACAGGTACGAATGGATGTGCTGGAGTCGAGTCACCTGCAATATTTGTCGATCAAGAGGAATTGATGAATCCCCATGATTAACAACAAGGAAATCTGCCATTTATTCATGCAGATACCAGGGCACTATAAAACTCTAATCTCGATCCTAAATAATGTGTCAGAGTCGATGGGACAAGACCATTGGAAGGTGGACCTTAATAAATTCCACATCATCCAATATGAGTACAAAATAAATGATTGTGAAGAATCATAGTGAAAAATAGAACCAACATGAAACTGAGAAGTGGAAAGTATATGTGAAGTCGTGATGTGGTAGTGATGGAAAATAAAATGGTTAAGGTGACTACATAAGCAGTGGAAAATGGGACTTTGACATGAATGGATTTTTACGGTTTTGAAATGAGGAGGGTGAATGAATCTACCATAGTGCAATTGGCTTCTTGAGAGGTTTCGTTTTTGCAACAATTGGTAAATGATTATTGGCATGTAGCAATGGGACTTGACTTATGGAAAATTGGTATGGTTTTCACATCAATCTCTCCATTTTTTTATGTGCTCAATCCATTTGCAAATTGAGAAAAAGTCTTCAAGGGTCACCCATGCATTTATTGACCTTTTTTCTTCCAAGGACCTACAAAAACCTAGCACTTTCGTGTAATAAAACATGAGATGATGGAAGAAGAGAGATGATTGGTCTCTATTCACCCAAAACTTATGAAAAAAACAACAAGCAATTACTTATAAAACAAATCCAAAGAAAAATGAACAAAACAAAATCCATTTTATACCTATGGGAGAGCAATGTCCATCTAGACTCACCAATAGTATTATGATCATAGATTATTCGTTCATTGTACAATTTGAGTGATTCCAAATCCAAATGAAATTAAATTCATAGGAATATTTCCCTTAGAAATAATTTTTTTCAAATTCTATGTAATGATATTCCAAATCACTCAGTAATAGCCTGCATGACAAGGTGTCTTTTTCGAATTTTGGACTAGACCAACAGTCACGATTTTGGGCTTAACTTTTTCATTTGATAACGGATTGATGTGATTCCAATTAGAGATGAAAGAATATTCATGTAGGTATCTCCATTAGAAATAGGTTTTGAATCCAATAATAATTGAGGAGTCAAATAATCCAATGAACAGTCTAGAAAACTGAGTTTTAGGAATGTTGATTTGTGATAGGTAGTCGGTATTTTGGTCATAAAATTTGCATACGATATCAGAATGGATTGATTAAAATTGAGTTGTAATATAGATTCATAGGGTAATATACCAATGAGAAATGTCTGCAAGATATTTCTAATAAGACATCCAAAAATTGACTGTCCCAGCTCTGTTCCTAAGCTGCCTGCTTGACACCCGTTAGTATTTTGGCCATAAGTTTTTCGTTTCATACCCAATATTAAAAATTTGAATTGTTTTGTAAACTAGATTCAAAGAGATACTTGGGATGTAAACAGGTTTTAAAAATAAGTCCATTTGGTCTCTCAAAAACGAACTGTCCCGACTTTGTTTCAGTAAAATTCTCAAGCCAAAATGTCACCAAAAATTTAATAAATGAAATTTGACCCCCAAAAGTGACCGAAATAGGTGTGTATTTTTTTAATGATGTAAATTTAAATATAACACGCACCCATACCAAAAATTTCAAGCATTGATCACCTATATTGACTTACACAGTCTGTTGCAACCTCAGCTGCAACTCTTAAAAAATGACATAATGTTGAAATAAATCATGTGTATTTTTATGGATGTGTTATATATAAACGAAAACCAAATACATGCCATGATATGCAATACACACATGTCTCAAACTTATAAATTTCCACCCGCAATATAGTTAGAGGTGGGTGTTGCAACTCACTGCCATTGCTGGGTGTTACATCTCACTATCACAGCTGGATGTTGCAGCTCACTGTCACAGCTGGGTGTTGCAACTCACTATCATAGCTAACAGTCACAACTGGGTGTTTCATCTAACAAATTCATGCCAAATTTCAAGCTTGAAGGGTTCCATAATCATTGGCTCATTTTCCTGTGGATCCTTCATTCACCTTCCCTAATTACTGTAATTTTCTTTTCAGGAAAGGTTTTTTTTTTGTAACAAATAGAGACAAATTAAATTTTGAACATTGAAGACAAAAATGATTTAAGCATTTTGGTAAAATAGTCAACACTTCCAAATATTCTTGAAAACATCTCATACCCATTCCTTATCTTTCTACTTTCTGATCTTCCAGATCGCAACAAGGTGCAGGAAGAGAGCATACTTATTCAAAAATTAAAAACTTAAAAAAACAAAAGCATGGTTTTATTATGTTATTCTATCCTACCCTATTCTACTTGGAAATATAAATATTGTTCAAGTGTATGCATATTTCCAATGGAGCCACTTTCGAAGAAGCGACTCAAGGAGCCTCATACTCCCAACAGAAAAATATAACTTTATGAATGCTAGGATATGAAAGATCAACTTCCCTTGAAATGATGGTGCCAAGAATTAGTGAAGTGTGGAATGATGCTACAGACCAATGACAGATTGAAACCAAGCTTCGATATAGTCTTTGTTCCCTTGATTTATCATGGATGTTACACCATGAAGCTCCTTAGTAAATTGATCTTCCTCAATGCATAAGAGATTCGGATCTAATGATGTAAAGGATGCTTCAATTATTGGTTCCAATGTTCGTTCGTCATCAAATGTTACGTGTGGCATGTTGATCTTGTCTGCTTTCTTATGAGGACTAGAAGAAACTCCATCTGCAAATCTTAGATTTAAAACATGTCCAGGCCTTGTATGGATTTGTTGCAACAATGCACAGTCTTTTTGTAGCGGTGTAGGTGAGGCAGAACAAGAGGGAAATGTAGGAACATTTTGCATTTCAGCACTGTAAGCATACTGTACTGCTTTATTATGGTTAGGGTGGAGGGTAGATTGGACAGGAAATTGTGTTGGATACCAAGGAGTTTGATGAAAAAATAGATGTGGCTTATATAGAGGATTGATTTGTGAGGTTGATATTTAAGGACCAGGTTGTGTTGCAGCATGAGGGAGAGTGGCCATGTGATCATAAGATAGGCCATTCCAACCTTGTGGATAAGGTAGGTAAGAGTTAAATTGAGGCTGCAACAGCTACCATGGTGGAATAGTATTAAATGATTGAGTATGAGAGTAAGGAAATGGAGGGATAGAATTTTGAACCATACATGTAGGCCACGGTTTCCATGACTGTTGCAATGAGTTGGATGCAACTCCCAGACCTCTTTGATATGTTTCTTTCATCCTTGGTATGGAGGGATAATGATCTGTGGAATTATTCAAGTCACATATGCAAAAAATTGGGGGACTATCCAAAGGACAATCCATTGCAAGATGTTCCTTTTGACACCGTTGACAAACTATTTTTTCAAATTACTCATGCTTTTCCTTAACCTGCAAAACAACCAATTCTGAATTTAATGAATCATTGATATCAGCATTAGAATTTTTAAATACATTATTGATTTCAGCTCGTAAAACTCTTTTTTTTGTAGTAGATTTCAAAAATAAAGATAAAATTTCCTTAGAATTCTTACTAGTCTTGAAGTTTCCTCTTGAATACCTTCTACATAACTCACAAATATCATCATATGGTAACTGAAATACATTACCTCTTCCCATCAGATTTAATATTTCTAAATATTCAGCTTGGATTCCCTTGAGTAGAAGTGTTTTTAAGGTCTCCTTCCCTAGTTTCCTTTGTTTGTATCTTTGGAGGTTATATTGAAAGCGTTCTATGTATTCCTCCACACTCTCTTCTTCTCCTTGTGTCATTTTGAAGATGTCTTCATTGACCCTGCAATAATCTTGGTACCTTTTCAAGAATACATGTTTCATGTCTTCCCAAGTATACGAAGATGTTTCGTGTTTCATGTATACGATTCCCACCGAGGCTCATGAACCATCGGAGGGCTGTTCTTTTTAGAGTAAGGGGAAACACATTCAACTTTTGATCATTAAAACAATAACCATATCCTCTGCAAAGTATTTTGAATTGAAATAAAAATACATCACGATCTTCATTTTCCAAACTATGAAAATTTGGTAGAACATGTGGGGGGATGCTTTTCATTGGCGCCACTCTTCCTGAATCTTTGATGGCAAATTCGAAGGTAACAACTTCTCCATCTTTCTTACGTTCCATCTCTTCATTAGATTCTTCGTGTGCTATCTCAATGCTCCTTTTTCGAATGTTCCTGTCAACTTGTTAGTAGAGTGGGTGGTGCTTACAACACCAATAAGGGGAATGATAAGATTTATGCTCCAAAGATTGAAAATAAAATAAAACTAAATACAAAGATAGAAAATTCACACTCAAAGTAAATTCAATAAACTCAAATGTAATCATGCAACCTACATGCCCTACTTTAACAATGCATCTACAAAACAATGTCAGATGTACTTTTGCACCATTGATAAATTCTCCGGCAATGACGCCAAAATGTTGGGCCCACTATATGTCACTTAATTAAAACTTAACATGCAGAGTGCTAAACATAAATTATCAACCCGGGGAAGTCTTTTATTTCAAAGCTATCGTGCAAGATCTATGCAAGCACAATTTCTACCTCACACTGTTATCTATTGGTATGAAATCAAAACTCATTATAAACTAGATCACACCTTCATGAAAAGAAAACAAAGCCTAATCATGTTCGTAAATCCAAACTGTAAATATAATCACACTTCAACAGAATCAATTCTTATGAAACAAGATCTAATTGCATACATCTAAAAGAAGTGTTGTGTTGGCCAACAATCTATCAAATGAATTAACAACATGACTATGACAAATCTAATGAATGAAAGCATACAGCTATGATAAGCTTAATGAATAAAAGCATGAACGAAAAAATAAGCAAATCTAAATAATAACACACCTAGAATCAACACTAGCAACATCTGCTCAAGGAAGAGGGCCCTTCCTCCACTGAGCAGAGCTGGATATCCACAATGAAAGTCTACAACTCCAGAATTACGAAACTATCAGCATGTATTATCATAATGAATGATTACAATAGATCTCGATCAAATCCAACATCATAACATTTTTTTCTCTTTAACCTTCTCAATGAGATTGACTACATATTTATACATAAAATTATCTCATGGAAATGAGGAACTGAACCCCCAACTTGTGATCTGTAACAACTGAAACACGGCCGTAACCCCTAACAACTTTGGAACCGGTCGCAACAGTAAATCTAGAAAATACCCTCTCGAAGAACCATGTGTATATCGTAAACTGTGGCTTTGTTTGGCAATTTCCTTACAATTCATGTAAATGAGGTTGTTACGCATAAAACCCATGTCTCAGATGTTTGAGATTATTTTCCATATGCCCGCAAATCGAGACGCAAATCAAGGTGTTCTTATCTGGCATGCATTTTCGGTCATGGCTGTAACAACTAGCGTGAGCGTCATGTACATGACAAATCACTCCACAACCCATCATTAGTAAAATTAAGAATAATAGTCTTCAATTCATCAAAGATAAATGAAAATAATCATTATTAACCACTTAAAACATCAATGGAATCAATATGTTGTTTTACACACAGTTACAACAAATGTATGGAAAATGGAATGAAAAATGGGCAATAATGGGAAGAAAATGGATGAAATATATGTCAATAAGTGATGAAAAAATGGACAATTCCAGGGCCCAACAGTCATGATACAAAATTGGGGCTCTAACTCACCAAAAAACTACACAGTCGGTACAAAATGTATATCTAGGCCTCTATGCCTGTGGACCAAGGTCGTGGTCATGAAAACAAACGACTACACTTTTAAACTGCCAAAATAGTCTAACCCATGCACGGGGCACTCCTACCACATGTATATGCATTTCCTTGGGTAAGTCCTTGACTTGCACCATAGGAACCCTATTTGTCATCCTCACAAAGTTGGTATATATTCTTAGAGCATATGCTCTACAGCTGCACCTATTATGTCATCCCCTCGTCCCCTCCAACGATGTCGGGGGGTAACCATCTAGTTGTCTAGGACCTACATCTACATATGCATGGTCAATGTCTGTACATGATACCGCCAAAAACATGTTTTTGTTTCCATTACATCAAAAATACAAAAATTCAAATACTTCAAAATGCATTTGGGATTGTTACCTATATCGATGTATGCAGCACCCTGTGGTAATGGCATATCTGGGTCTCCGCAAAATTCAATCCCTACATACAGATAGTCATCCATGACCACGATCTTTCATTGCCACCAGTGGTAGAAATCTTGTGGGAATGGAGTGAGTGTCCTACCTTGCATTAACCACTACATCACCTCTGCCCAATGAGTTTGGGTTGGGTTTTGTACCATGGGTTTTCCAAAAAAATTCTTCGTGTCTTTATAAAGTTATTGGATTTTGATTTCACTGAATTATATTAAATTTTGAAGCAATTCAGACACCTTCTAAGAAAAATAATAAATAAAATTACTGGATCACACCAAATTCAACAAAATTCACATCTATAAAAAGTAGATTGAATATGCAACTAATGGTATTATTTGTGAAGAGAAATTCTAAGTATTTCATATGATTTAATCTCTTTGAAATTGGAAGAAGACTCAAAAATGTGATGAAAAACCATTTCTGAAGATTTACAGGTTTTCATCTGAACAAATCATTCAGCCGAAATTTAGTTTTAACGGACGGAAAATAGTGCGGTCGAAAAAACTTTTTTTTTCATCTGCCGAAAAACTTGACACACTTTTTTGAAACATCGCGTCAATAAGATTCATATTTACACATATTTTCGCATTTTTTAGAAGATAACCATTTTACACCTTTACAAACAAGGGTTAATTTTTGTTGTAAGTGTTCTTTAGCAATTTTTTTATGGCAAAAATTGTTTTGGGTAGTTTTTTTATAGTAAAGTGTTCTTAGAAGTTATATTCTAAGATGGAGGCTCTTTTTCTTTGATATTAAAGATTATTTTCGGAAATGTTTTGTGGTAAAATGTTCTTAGAAACTATCTTTTGAGATGGAGGCTCTTTTTCTTTGATAATTAAGCTTATTTTTGGGAAAACAATTATAGTAAAATGTTCTTAAAAATTATCTTCTAGATGCAGGCTATTTATCTTTGATAATGTAGAATTTTTTGGGAAATCATTTATAGTAAAGTGTTCTTAGAAAAGATCTTCTAAGGTGGAGACTTTTTTTCTTTAGTGAAGTTTTTTTGGGGAATATTTTATGGTACAAATTTTCTTAAATATTCTTCACCAATTTATTCTATGGTGAATTTTTTTTTTAAATTATTTTGAGAAATATTTTATTGACAAGTCTTCTAAGGTGAGTTTTTTTTCTTTGATGATTAATATTCTCTCTAGGGAAAGTTATTCTAAGGTGAAGGTATACATTGAATAATCATGGGAAACAAAATAGAGAAAAAGAGGAAATTTGATTGCACTCAAGATGATGCCTTACATAATGAAAAACAAAGACTCAAGTACCATGAAAAAAAGAAACAAAAGAATAGAAATATTGAGGGTGTCCCTAATGATGATGTAATTAGATTTGGATCATAACTTTGATTATATGAATGTTCAAAATCAAATTCAAGAATAAATTGACCCAAGTATGTACAAATATTGTAAATTTGTTTAAAATCCAGTAACTTGTTTTTTGTAAATGATTGTAATTTTGTAAATAATTTGCAAAATGCAGATACATATTTACATCCTAATGTTGATCAAGATGTTGAAGACGTTGATGAATCTGAAAACGATGCAAATATTTAATCCAGTAGATATATATATATATATATATATATATATATATATAGGTTATTAAAATATTTTAAACTGTATAATTTTTTTTAATTATGAGTCATATTTTTTATGCTTAAAGTTAAGTATATTTGAAATACGCTTAATTAAAATTAAAATTGAAATATATATAGGTGGTTTCATTAAAGGTGACATATTACATAATGTTGATAGAGAGAAATTCGGAAACACAAAACCGTACCATATTGTACGATATCGTGTTGAAAAGATACATGAACAATTTCAGGAAAAAAAAATCAGTGGCAACACAAGCTCAAATTTTGAGGTGTTTGTTAGTCTCCAAGAAGTTGAGGGAAGATTGGTCATTATTGGGTATTCAAAAGGAGACAAAAGATTCAAAGGTGAAGCAAAATGTGTTGAAAAATATCGTCGATAAAAACTATTGGAAAATTCAGAAATAAAGATACTAGTGTTGCACGTAGAATAATACAAACAACTATTATTTCATCTAGTACTAGACAAAAACGTTTGACAACGCAGATCGCAAGATTTATTTGAACTTCACGGAAAACATTGTACAAATATAACAAATTTCGGTTACAAATAGATGCAAATGATGAGCTTTCTTGTTGGGCAATTATTTATAGACAACCCTATAAAGATAGGCTCAATGAAAGTGTTAAAGCTATGATGCATGAATATTGGGTGGCAAATGTTTCACCAAATGTAAGGGATGTCATACAACGAATAATATCTTGAAATCAGTATGAAATCCATCCAAAAGAAATCTTGGAGATTACTCAAATACAATTGTTCAATAAATTCAAAGATGAGCATAGAGAAGTGAATTTGTCAATCAGTACAACAGAAGCCAGGGTATGTTAGGCCTATGACTATTCATGACACATGTTGTTGTCGCTATCATGTTGAATTTGAATTACATTATGACACGTTCATTTGGTTTGGTAAAAAATTTTGGTCGAATTCACCTCCTTCCACAATTTGTGCTTTTATATATGAAATTCTATGTGAAAGAGGCAGTCACAAGATATTTTACAACAAAATATGTGCCGGTGGAAAGAAATGTGATCATTGTGGAAATCTAGCTTTATTCCACCATAAATATCCTATTGATATTAATGATTAGTCATTGTCAAATATAATAGTTTAATGGAAGAGATATGAATATGTCACTAATTCCCACAATTCTACAAGTTCTACAAACGCTCTTTTGAAAAGGATAGATTTACAAGAAGATAAAATCAATGTAACATAGTTTTTGAAGAAGTTTGAAAAAGAAATTTATAAATACATCAAACATTCACATAGAGAACGATGGAAATACATACATATCAAACAATCACATGACGTTTTTCCAGTAGGGACTATTTTCTCTGTGGTTGATTTTGCAGAGAATTACACATTTGAAGCACAAAAAGAAATACAAAGTGAATATTATCATTTTGACCAAGTTTCTATTATTTTCCATTTTTTATATAGACATGCTCAACACAATGTTTATGATATATAAAGAACGAACGAAAATCAACATGTAATCAAGGAATATCATTTCGATATCAACGATGACCACACACATGATACACATTATGTACAACATTGTTTTGATATTATTTATGGTTCATTGAAAACATGTGGAATTGTAATGAATTAACATTGGATATGGTCAGATGCATGTGCATGGCAATTTAAATCTTCACGATCATTTTTTCTGGCCATGTTGCCTTCATAAAAAAACAAATAATAACCATCATTTGATTTTTTTAAACTGGATATGGAAAAGGAGAGCACGATGGTGCAAGGGCATGTGTAAAACGAGCACTTCGAAGGAATCAAATGAACAATTCCATCGATCGATTTGTGTGTGCTAATTAAGTTTTTCAATGGTGTCATGTAAATATCATCCATGAGTGCAATCAACAATCAAAGGATGTGCGCAGGTATGAACTTTGTTTTCAAAACAAATTTATTCAACTTTGAATGACTTTTACATGTACATCTAGTAACATTTTACTCACGTGTACATAAATTGTTTATGTTGGACAAGTTTTTTTGGCATATTGGAATCCAAGATGTTGAAAAATCACTCCCATATGATGCTAGTACCATTCATGGAACTCGAGATTCACACTCAATCAAAACTAAAACCTTCCAAAATGTGTTCTCATTTGATAGTAGGAAGCTAACATGCTTTTGTCCTATTTGCATGGAGGACACATAATCAATAGACATTTGTGAAAACATCAATGGCAATTATGTTAAACCTTGGAAACACAATGAAATTAATCAAAAAGGAAAAATTCCACTCACAAGCTTTGAGGATTTGGAATAAGAGAACATTGCAATATCAACTGATGGTGATATAATTTTCGATCTTGTTAGAGAAGGTAACTTTATGTACACTTTAAAAATGCCTTTTTTTTTTTATTTTAAAGATATTTTACTTGAATGTCAAATATATATCTATATATATGTACATGTGTGTATTATATATATATGAAAGTTGTTTGATTTAATGAAGATGAATTTGACAAATTCAATGTTCTTATTTATGTGCAGGAGATGTATTTGTTGTGGTTGCACCCATAGACAACAATGAAAATGTCAGATATTATTTGATGCGATGCACAAAGAGAAAGATGAAATTATTGGAGGACTATGATGACAAAGGTTTCATATATGAAAGAGGGTCAATTCTATTGAAAGGTTATTTTTTTCAAGAAACACATCAAATTGAAAGTGACACTCACTTTAAATACTATCAACCTGATGTCATATGCTACCAATATAGTCATTTGATATGCGCAGTTCACATAAAGTTAATAGAATTTAAATCAAATAAAATATTTAAAGTTAGAAGATGGAAGATGTCAAAAGTTTATTATGAAAGAATAATTGAAGACAGCATTCCTTTATGATCTTATTTCTAATTTGAAACATGTTTAACATACATACTTTTTACATTGGACATCTTGATTGGTTTTATAATTGTGACACTCAAATAGAGTGATTATTGATATGTTCACTAGATTGTTTTGATGATTTTCTATGCACATTCCTTAAAAATGTATTGTTCAAAATTATAATGTTATGCACTTGAGTACGTTTTATTAAATTGTCAAATTATGAGATCTGTTCACTTTGAAACTTATATGATATATTCTTTTCAGATTGTTGAGCTTATGTACTTCAAATTGATGAAACTTATATGATATTGATCCGGATCTTGGGGGCTGAGACCTGGATGGCTTGGATGTCGAGAAAGGAGGGGAGTAAACCTGCAAATTGTTATCATTTGATGCATAGAATAACATAGAGTAAAGATGTGACATGGAGGGGTGAAGCTTAAAGAGGGTTATTTAAGCCTCACCTCTCAAACCATACTAAAAAAAACACTCAAAACCAATAACCCAATAACTCAATAGAATAAGAAAAAGGTAGGATGCCAAAAATCCTTCAATGCCTTATTGAGAAGGCATAAAGCCTTTTTATAACATTATTACAATGTGCCTTGGGGCAATACCATGGGTTGTGAAATACCATGGATGAGAGAGGTACAGTGTGCCTTGAAAAAATACAATGAAACAAAACCATGAGGTTTCAATGACCATGGATGAGAGAGGGTGGCCTCTCCGTTTAATGCTTTTATGATGACTGAGAGCGTGTGGCCTCTCATTAAATGTTTTTATGACTCATATATCCGAATTTAGACCATATTCCCCATGAAATTTGGATCATTCTTCCCCCCTCAGAAAATAATGGTCCCCATCATTTCATACTAAAAAGAGACCCATGATTACAATGTGTCAATTACCAATGAAGAGAAGGGTTTTCTATGGTTAACCCATAACCGTGGGTTTTGTGTGGTTGACCCATAACCATAACTGTGGGTTTTGTGTGGTTGAACCCTAACCATAATCTTGGGTTTTATGTGGTTGACCCATAAGCATGGGTTTTGTGTGGTTAACCCATAACCGTGATTACAATAGGATTTCATAAAAGTAAAAAAAAAAGGTCTTTGGTGAAGTTGATGTCTCACTGCAAATCCATTCATATATTTTGATGCAGGTGATGAAATTGAATTCCGTTGAAGACCCATTTGGGATATTGAAGAGACATTTTAATCCATATAACATAATCTCTCTGTGGTGGCCCAAGGAATGAGAAAATGGTTGTCGAAGCTCAAGGGACGCGCGCGCACTAGTTTTCCAGACACATGTTGCTTCAATCGATGATATCTCTCAAACCAGAGATCCAAATGAAAAACCGTGAGATACCCATTTTAGCTAACAAAAATATATTTCCAATGAGCTATGGTAGAGCCTCTGATATGTTTTTTGGAGTCCTTGGTACTTGTTTGAATTTGCGGTATGTGAGGTCACATTGTGTACAAACATAGGTTGCTTCAAACAAACATATCTGACAAACCAGGAAGGTGAATGAGAAACCAAAAAATACCCATTTTAGATGACAGAAATATCTTTCCAATCAGCTATGGAAAAGCCTCTGAAACTCTCTATGTAATTTTCAGCATCCATTTTAATTTTGTAGAGGACCACAAAGGATGTCAAGGGTTTGTAGAGCAAAATCAGATGTTGTAGAGATCATGGAACTTCCTCTTGAAACTTAGATATCATGTATTGCCTAAGGACCAACTGTGATGCTTACAGTGTATGGCCCAGCAATGGACTCTGAGTGTGCCAAAAGGAGGCTGAACCTGAACTATGCTCAAACCCTCATTCCCATGGAGAGCGTACCTGCTCTGATACCACTGATCTGGATCTTGGGGGCTGAGACCTGGATGGCTTGGATGCCAAGAGAGGTGGCAAATAAACCTGCAAATTGTTATCATTTGATGCATAGAATAACATAGAGTAAATATGTGACATGGAGGGGTGAGGCTCAAAGAGGGTTCTTTGAGCCTCACCTCTCAAACCATACTCAGAAAAACACTCAGAACCAATAACCCAATAACGCAATAGAATAACAAAAAGGTAGGATGCCAAAAATCCTTCAATGCCTTATTGAGAAGGCATAGAGACTTTTTATAACATTATTACAATGCGCCTTGGGGCAATACCATGGGTTGTGAAATACCATGGATGAGAGAGGTACAATGTGCCTTGAAGCCATACCATGAAACAAAACCATGAGTTGTCAATGACCATGGATGAGAGAGGGTGGCCTCTCCGTTTAATGCTTTTATGATGACTAAGAGCATGTGGCCTCTCATTAAATGTTTTTATGACTCATACATCCGAATTTAGATCATATTCCCCCTTGAAATTCGGATCAGATATCAAGTTCTTACATTGTTGAGCTTATGTACATCAAATTGATGAAAACTATATGATATTGTTCTTACATTGTTGAGCTCATGTACATCAAATTGATGAAACTTATATTATATTGTTCTTGGATTGTTGAGCTTATGTATATCAAATTGGTGAAACTTATATGATATATTGTTCTTAGATTGTTGAGCATATGTACATTAAAATGATTGATGAATTGTATTGAGTGGCCATAACTTTTTAACATTATGATATATGTATCAAGTAAATAGCCATAATTGTTACTTTTGTTCAATAAAAATTTCTAAAATAACAAATTAGATTATAATATTTTTAAAATACTTACATTTTTTATTGTGTATTACATGGCTTTTCATTCTTTTTATTGTTATATACAATATTGTTTTATTAACAAAATTTAAATAAGTGCTCTTACCATAAAAAGTCAATATTCAAATTGAAGCACTCTATAAATTGCATTATATACACTAAGATTATTAACCAGATATAATCATGATATCAATGATAAATCATAATATCAAAATGATAAATCAATGATGGCCGTAGTGTCCTATAACGATTTATATAGTCCTACACCTAGAGTTTATCTTATAAGAAAATGATTTTTTAATGTATTCATAATGAATAACTTGTTATCAAATTTTATTAGAAGGGTAAAGATTATACATTAAAGTTTATAACTATATAAACCAATACTCAAGAGAACCTTAACAAAAAATAGTAATTTGTCTTTATGTTCAAATTCTCAATTCATTCTAAACCAATATTCAAGAAAATATTAACCAATATTCTCAAATTCTCAACATTCTAAACCAATATTCAAGAAAATATTAATACAAAACATGTAAATCCTCTTTTCATAATAATCTTCTTATGTAAAGCAATAAATAAAGATTAAAAGAATATCGAATTAGCTTAAAAATGACAACCAAAAGAGAGAATTTTTGGCACATGATAAGTCAAACCAATTATTATGGAAATAATAGTGTCCTAAAACGATTTATATAGTCATACACCTAGAGTTTATATTATAAGGAAACTAATCTCAAAACCAATATTCTATTATAAAATTTGTATATAGTGTATTTTGTTGAATATTCTACAGATATCATATATTATTCTACGTAGATGATTCAAAACATTCTTAACTAACATATCCAATCAAATCCACAGTTATACATAAATCTAAAACATTAATTAAATCTATACATCATGACCAAAAATTCTATCTTTAGGAAAATCATTTAAACACTAGTTCCACGTATTGTATAAACATCAACTAATTATAAAGACGTTGATATATGCATCGCATGACCAAATTAAATAATTTAAACAAAATTAAATTATATTTGAACTTGATCCAAAAACTATATATATACATGAACAGTCCAAAATAATATGTGTGTGTGTGTGTGTGTGTGTGTGTGTGTGTGTGTGTGTGTGTGTGTGTTAAATGATAAGTTTAAAGTTCTATTGCAAATTCATTAACAAGTTCACAAGTATAAAAACATATAACTATGTAATATCCATTGTATGGATATCATTATCCACATTCTCCTCGTGATTGACCTATAACATATGCACCATTTAATTAAGCTTCAATATATAAATATTATAATGTAAATAAACTTTAATAAAATTACAATTGGAATTTAAAAAAATAAATATGAATAAATATACCTCGGTGAGCCCCACACCCAAAGAGGTCACTACATCCAAAGTTGTGGAAGGCTGTAGATTCCATTTACCGACCTACAATTTTAATTTCATTACTGAAACTTTTCATACATACATAAAATAAATTAGAATTTAATATGTTAATCATTAAACTTAAACATTTGAAACATGTAAATTACAACATAAAATAAATTTAAACAAAACGTCAATTGTTCTTTAATCATTACTAAAACATTTGAAAGGTGCACTTTATCTTGATATCTTGGGAGACACTGGGAATGTCTCCCAAAATTGATGATGACAGGGGCCCAATACCCATAGTCCTAGGAGAAGGGACAAGAATCTGTGAACACAACCAAAATTTCAATCTTAGAAAAAGGTGTCATGACATTAATGAGAACATATAAATTTAGAGATATTCATGCAAATGTACCTCTTTCATTGGCCCTAGGTTAACACTAGAGTCGACCATAAAATCGTGTTCCTCCAACATTTGGGTGAACTGCAGTTCAAATGAGTTCATTTTAAATATCTATTGTGATATATATATATTTAGATAAACTAGCAAAATATGATTAAACAATTATGAGGTAAAAATAAAAGTTCTCACATATCTCCCCCCATGTTGGTCATCTCAGGCAGATTTTCGAGCGGTGTAGGAAGTATGGCATTTCTTTGAATCCGGCTAAGTCGGTGTTGGGCATAGAAGAGGGAAAACTCTTAGGACATATCATCAATAAAGACGGTGTCAAAATTGATCCTGAAAGAGTAGAGGCCATAAAAAAGATTCCTCTCCCTAAGAATGTTAAATCCCTTCAGTCCTTCAATGGTCATATCAATTTCATCAGAATATTCATTCCAAACTTGGCCGGATTAATGAAACCTATGCAGACCCTACTCAAGAAAAATGCCAAGTTTGTGTGGACCACTAAAGGAAGGAAAGCCTTTGAGTCGATAAAGAATGCCATTACCAAGTCTCCTGTCTTAGTCAGCCCTGATTACGCGAAGGATTTTATGATCTTTTCATTTTCTTATGAAGACACTATTGCAGGTTTGTTGCTCCAAAAGAACATTGAAGGGTTTGAGCAACCTATAGCATTCATGAGTAGATCCTTGCAGAATTCCGAGCTAAAGTATACCATCATGGAGAAGCAAGCTTATGCCTTACTCAAATCTTTAAAACACTTCAGGACTTATATCGGGTATTCCAAGGTTACCGGATATGTTCCCCACACTACGGTTAAGGATATCCTTTCTCAAAAGGATTGTTTAGGAATAAGGGGAACATGGGTGTCCAAGATCCAGGAGTATGACCTGGAAATAAAGCCCACTAAGTTGATCAAGGGACAAGGCCTGGCAAGAATGCTTACTCAGAAGAACGAAGAATCCATTGAGATGATTGCAGAAAATGACATCCCTTAGCCTACCATGACTCTTGCCCTTCAAAACCTTGACAACCATTGGTATTCAGACATCATTTTCTTTCTTCTCCATCTCACTTTCCCTAATCACCTCAAAGGACACAAGCGTAGGGATTTGAGACTTAAGACCGCTAGGTATTGCCTTACCCAAGAGGGTCTAGGTTGGAGGAACCCAGATGGTATTATACTTAGGTGCATCAACGAGTAGGATTCTAAGAAGATTTTAGCAGAGTTTCACTCAGGATTTTGTGGAGGCCACTATGCAGCAAATAAAACTGCCCACAAAATATTGAGAGCTGGTTACTATTGGCCAACCATTTTTGCAGATGCTCACAAGCATATCAAGTGTTGCCAAGAGTGCCAGCTGTTCACTGGGAAGCAGAAGTTGGCAGCTCTTCCCCTTACTCCAGTTGTTGTCCTTGCCCCTTTTCAGCAATGGGGGCACGATTTTATTGGAAAATTCAAGGATAATTCCAGCAATGGATTTTGTTGGATTCTCACAGCAACCGATTACTTCACCAAGTGGGTAGAGGCTATACCCACTAAGACTGCCACTGAGAAGGTTGTTATAGACTTCATCGAGGAAAGAATCATCACCAGATTCAAGACTCCCTTAAAAATAACAACCGATAATGCCAAATCCTTTAGTTCTAAAAAAATGAATGACTTATGTTTTAAGTATGGCATTATCCTATCCCACTCATCCGATTATTACCCACAGGAAATGGACTTGCTGAGTCCACCAATAAAAATTTAATGTCAATCCTCAAGAAGACTGTGGGGGATAATAAGAGATCATGGGATAGTAAAATTAAGTATGTTTTGTGGGCGGATAGAATCACTAAGAAGAACTCAACTGGTAAATCACCTTTTGAGCTGGTGTATGGACTCACAGCCACCCTTCTGGTCAGTATGCAGATTCTGATCTTCAGGATGCTAAGTGAGTATGGCACAGAACAGGTAGAAATGGAGCAGAGAATAAACCAGATTGTAGAATTGGATGAATCCCGAAGAGCTGCCCTTGATAAGTCACTAAGACATCAAGAAAGTATGAAGGGAACTTTTGATAAGTCAGCCAAGCCAAGAGCTTTCCAAATCGGAGATACTGTTCTCTTATGGGATAAGAGAAGGGAGAAGCTTGGAAAGCATGGAAAATTTGATAGCCTTTGGAAAGGCCCATTTATCATCCGCAACACGGCTGGCACCAATTCTTTTTTCCTTAACACTATGGACGGAGAGATTTTAAACTTGCCCATGAATGGCCAGCACTTGAATCCTTTCTATCGAAACAACCTCCAAGATGACCAAGGGGTCATCACAGGACTTTTCTAAACCTATCCTTGTTGTATTTCTATGTACTTTACTTTTGTATCATATCTTATGAATCATAACTTCATAGAATGCTGCATTAAATCTCTTTCTTTTGTATACTAGCATCTGTATGATATTTCATTCTATATATGTCGAAAAAGAAGAATTTTATTTCCATGTACTTTATTTCGAAAAGAAAAAAAATTTGGTATTTCATCATGGCATTTTTTTTATCATATACATGGAACTGAGACACTTCTATTTACATGCAGGTACCAGAGATTCTTGGATTCTCAAGCACTCTTTTTTATCAATAGATCAACCAAGTACCTGTCCCACAATTGGAGCCAAATGTTACCAACTTTTTTGTACCATAGTTGGGTTACCTAAGGAGCCACCGGTTGACAGACTTGTTCAAAGTCTGATTCCAGTGTATGAGTTGATCCATCTGCTTGTCTGGCCAATATTGGCTAGTCACTTTTTTATTTGAATAATTTTGACCATGGCCCCGCGGGGTTTGTAATAAAATGTGCTAGTAGGATATTTTTGAGTGGTTCGGTCTCCTGAGACCTAGAATCTCAAATAGGGTATTCCAGGGAGTTTTTTGCCCCTAACAATTATGCCCCATATTTTGACTCTAGCATATTTATCACTCTGACTTATTACACCGTATTTACTTATTATCTGTGGACTCAACTATACTTCATAAACTATATTTTGGCATGTTATATGTGATTATTTACTGATGTTATGATGTTATCAGGATTATGCTCTGATTATGATATTAATGTGCTTATATTTATGCTTTGATTATGATGTTATGACGATTAACATGCCTATGTAGATGCTTTGATTATGATGTTATGATGATTATCATTTATATGAAATTATTTTGCTTATGCGATTACCATGTAGTAGTCGTCATCAGATTCATTTATTTCATAACAAAAACATATATTTGATTGTAATCCTTGATATGATGTGATATGTATGATGTGCTCATGGGCACCCATCCATGATGCGATTGATTTTATGATTTTATGTGATGAAAGGAAATAATGTTGATAATATGGACCAGCTATTGATTTAATATTGTTATGAATGCATGTTTACATAGTGCTAACCTGCAAGGTACAAGGGCTATGTGATAGCCAAGTGTGTGATGCAAAGTATGACTTAATACATATCTTGAAGAGAGCCTTAATTGCCAAGCGATGGTACGATGACACGTACCAATAAACTCGATAGCAACGCAGTATGGTTTGATGGAGTATATCCCCAGTATGTTGAGAGGGATGGATGCATTTCCCACCCTATGTCACTTTGATACCCGAGGTCGTGGGAGGGCAGTGCTGAGACATGCTCCCCAAGTTGTTGTGATGACGATGGCTGGATGCCTGCTAGGAGAGGCTAGGTCCGCTAGTTAGCCGACGCTACCGCTCTCAGGTTCTGTGTGGGAAGGTCAGTACAGCTGGCATCCACTTTGTACTAGCAGAGGAAGGAAAGGGAGGATGCGTACGTAGGTTAGGATGGTTTGACATATTAGTTATTATTGTTGAGTGTTGGACATGTATGATACCGGATTAGTGATGGTAGGTACCAATATTAATTGGCTGATTAATAAGAACATAACTGTTAAATAACTCTGAATGTCAAAAGAAATCATATTATATTTGTATATTTATCTTGTTGCGTGAAATATTATTTATATCAGCTAGAATTTAGGTGTTTTGGTTATAGTACATGTGCAGCCTGTGCATGTACTGGCCCTACATGCACACCTCACACATGCACGCTAGTATGAAATATTAATTGAAAAACATTAAATAGTTGGATGGGTTAACTAAGTAATTGTGATTTATTTAAACCTGTAAATGTACCTTATTTATTAAAAATCAATGTGCGAGGGGACTTAACAATAAACATAAACATGTCGATGTTATCATTTCAATCAATTAATAATAATAGTGCAATTAATTATTTATTGATTAATAATAATTATTATTATTTTAATTTGTTGTTATTATCTAATATTATTAGTGTATATTATTAGTGTTTATTATTAAGTACTTATTATTAAGTTATTAATAACATATAATAATTGACAATACTATTATTACCATTATTTTACCATTCAGCATAAAACTTAAACAAATAATATTGGTGTAATTTTATGACAGTTGGGTATGTTTTAAATTTACACGTTCAATTCAATAGGATAAGCATCTAGTAATTTCCCACCATCTCATCCGGGGTGAAGAATTGTACAATTCAAGAAAAATTAATTGCATACAATGAATGTCTTAAATAACCTGAACTAGTTGAACTGCCCAAGAAAGAACTAAATATTACTTATTATTTTAAATATGAAGGAGGCGATGGAAGAAGGAAAGGTGGTGGAAGAAAGGAGGGGAAGGAGGTATAAGGAGGGGGATCTAATGGTTGAAGAGGGGGGATTTTTTTTTTGAGAGTATTGTGGGAGAGAATTTTTACAGAAGAAGAGAGGAAAGAAGGTGATGGAACAGAGAGGGAAGAAAACTGGAGGAGGGGGTTAACTCCAGGGGAAGAATTACACTCTCAAACAAGGAAGTTGATATCGGGTTTATCGGCACGTGGGCTCGGGGGATAGGAAACTCGTCGGTTTCCTAGGGCCAGTAGGTTCCACGCTGGTCGGCAGGGTGGATCATCCGGATTGGCATCAAGGCTCAGACGAGGCTCAGTCGAGGGAGAGGCAAGGCTACAAGAGTAAGGATTTAGGGACTATCTTCAGCTTGCTTAAAGTTGAGGTATTTTTCGGTGTAACCCTCTCGTTATTGCACAAATAAATGAATCCTGAAAAACAGAATAAGAGTAAGTGTCCTTCTTCCACCGCCTCCTTCATATTTAAAATAATAAGTAATATTTAGTTCTTTCTTGGGCAGTTCAACTAGTTCAGGTTATTTAAAACATTCGTTGTACGCAATTAATTTTTCTTGAATTGTACAATTCTTCACCCCGGATGAGATGGTGGGAAATTACTAGATGCTTATCCTATTGAATTGAACGTGTAAATTTAAAACATAACCAACTGTCATAAAATTACACCAATATTGTTTGTTTAAGTTTTATGCTGAATGGTAAAATAATGGTAATAATAGTATTGTCAATTATTATATGTTATTAATAACTTAATAATAAGTACTTAATAATAAACACTAATAATATACAATAATAATATTAGATAATAACAACAAATTAAAATAATAATTATTATTATTAATCAATAAATAATTAATTGCACTATTATTATTAATTGATTGAAATGATAACATCGACATGTTTATGTTTATTGTTAAGTCCCCTCGCACATTGATTTTTAATAAATAAGGTACATTTATAGGTTTAAATAAATCACAATTACTTAGTTAACCCATCCAACTATTTAATGTTTTTCAATTAATATTTCATACTAGAGTGCATGTGTGAGGTGTGCATGCAGGGCCAGTACATGCACAGGCTGCACATGTACTATAATCAAAACACCTAAATTCTAGCTGATACAAATAATATTTCACGCAACAAGACAAATATACAGATATAATATGATTTATTTTGACATTCAAAGTTATTTAACAGTTATGTTCTTATTAATCAGTCAATTAAGATTGGTACCTACCATCACTAATCCGGTATCATAAATGTCCAACACTCAACAATAATAACTAATATGTCAAACCATCCTAACCTACGTCCGCATCCTCCCTTTCCTTCCTCTGCTAGTACAAAGTGGATGCCAACTGTACTGACCTTCCCACACAGAACCTGAGAGCGGTAGCGTCAGCTAACTAGCAGACCTAGCCTCTCCTAGTAGGCATCCGACCATCATTATCACAACAACTTGGGGAGCGTGTCTCAGCACTGCCCTCCCATGACCTCGGGTATCAAAGTGACATAGGGTGGGAAATGCATCCATCCCTCTCAACATACTGGGTATATACTCCATCAAACCATATTGCATTGCTATCGAGTTTATTGGTACGTGTCATCGTACCATCACTTGGAAATTAAAGCTCTCTTCAAGATATGTATTAAGTCATACTTTGCATCACACACTTGGCTATCACATAGCCCCTGTACCCTGCAGGTTAGCACCATGCAAACATGCATTCATAACAATATTAAATCAATAGCTGGTCCATATTATCAACATTATTTCCTTTCATCACATAAAATCATAAAATCAATTGCATCATGGATGGGTTCCCATGTATGACATCATACATATCACATCATATCAAGGATTACAATCAAATATATGTTTTTGTTATGAAATAAATGAATCTGATGACGACTACCGCATGGTAATCGCATAAGCACAATAATTTCATATAAATGATAATCATCATAACATCATAATCAAAGCATCTACATATGCATGTTAATCATTGTAACATCATAAACAAAGCATAAATTAAAGCATGATAACATCATAATATCATAATCAGAGCATAATCCTGATAACATCATAACATCAGTAAATAATCCCATATAACATGCCAAAATATAGTTTATGAAGTATAGTTGAGTCCACAGATAATAAGTAAATACAGTGTAATAAGTCTGAGTGATAAATATGCAGGAGTCAAAATATGGGGCACTACATACACCCACCCTTCAGGAAACTTTGTCCCGAAGTTATGGTCAAAATAGTGAGGGAAAATTGCGACGCATAGTCTCTGTGTCCTCCCAGGTAGCAAATCTTGGGCTATACTTGTCCCACTGGACCTTAACTTGGTCCACGTGTCGACTACGGAGCTGTCGAACCCTATGATCCAGTATATGTAATGGGTCACCCATGAAGGTTCCCTCGTCCGAGACCTGCAAGTCCTTCCAATGAATCTTGTGAGACTCATCGGCTATGTAATGTCACAATACTGAAACATGAAATACATTATGAGTCCTATACAAGTGGGGTGGCAGTGCAAGACGATAAGCTACCGGTCTGATTCTTTCAAGAATCTCGAATGGCCCTATAAAGCGAGGTGACAACTTGCTTCCCTTTCCAAACCGAATGGTACTTTTATTCAGTCGGATGCATATAAATATGCGATCCCCTACCTCATAAATTCTATCAGTTCTGTTTTGATCCCATGAGGGCAGAGATCAAAACATATTCCTCATCACATGAAGAATCATCATTGTCTTGTTTGATTCTCTTCTTGGAAGGCTCATCATCCTCTGCACCATGAGCATGATGTCTTTTATTTTTTCCCTTCCTCTTGTGAGTTTTATCTTTGTTTCTAGGAGAATATCTTGCAAAGTGTCCTCTTTCATCACATGTAAAGCATATGAACTTAGACAAATCTTTGTTATATTTTCTAGGGTTATTTCTTTGGCGAGTGTGCTTACCTTTGTGATAGTTTGTTCTGCTTTTCTTGGATTGTACTGTGAGAGCTTGATCTTCACTTCCCATCTTTTCTTCTTGAGATAAAATTCGAGCTTCTTCTTGTGAGCATTCTTCCCACAGTCTGCCAAACTTGAATCGCTTCTTTCTGGCACAGATCCCTTGAATGAAAGAGTCCCATGCCTTAGGGAGACCATTCAAGGTGGTCATCACAATTTCTGCATTCTCTACCTCTTCATCTACTGCTTCAAGTTGTTCCATGATCTGAGAGACCCTTGTGAAGTTAGACTGTATAGTCTCCGCATTATAGATCTTTACATTCTTCAATTGATTTCTTAGAGTCATCTTCCGATTTATGTTCTTCCCTTCAAATAACTTGGTCAGGGCATCAAACATCTCTTTACGTGTCTCTAGGGAAGACACCTGAGGCATGAGTTGATATTTGATTGAATTAAGCAATAATCCTCTTAGCCATGACCAATTTCTTTTTGTGTAAGGCCTTAGCCTCATCTCCCTCTAGAACTGGAACCTCTCCATTTATGTAGGAGTCCAATTCATTTTCTTCTAGGACCAAGGAGATCCTATACTTCTAGGCTCGAAAGTTGTCAGCTCCCTCAAGCTTTTCATCAAGCTTGATATGATGAGACATCTTAACAAAGAACCTCAAATGGAAATACAAAAGATTTAGATCTTACCAGTTTAAGATGTCCGAACTAGATCTGGAGCTGGATTTTTGGTTCAGGAGTAGATTAGGGTTTGACTTTCCCGGAGTTCTACCCAACCAAAAACTTTGATTTTGATCTCTAAACTTTGATTTTGGGGAGGAGATCAATCCTGGCCTGGGCTCACTCAAAAATTCCACTTCTGTGGAAAGCCTTAATTTCCCGCAGCAATGTCGAGTCCAAAACTGAAAATGCTCAGAATCAGATTCTGCTTCGATGAAAAGATGCACCCTAGAGAGGAGAGACAGCCTAGCCTCCTTTTGTTGATAATTTATGGATAGAGAGATCCAAAAAGTAGGAATCCCTAGCTTCAGCAGCTGCACAGTGTCTTCTTCTCAGGTTGGCTCTGATACCATGTTAGATTTTTATCATTTAAGCTATATAATCTTGGGATCTTATCTGAGAGAATAACAAGCAGAGCAATCAATCACAAGATACAATGAACACAAAGATTTTCCTCAGGGAAACCATAAAGGAGAAAACCCCGCAACTTCCTCGGAGATAGAATGAGCACCAAAAGTAAAACCCAAAGATACAAAGATGATCTCCCAACAGCAGTTATCTCTCTCTCTCTTGTCCCAGCTTCTTCTCTCTCTCAGTTATGCGCTACAACTGAGTGTGAGTGACTGTGTGATAAAAAGAGAGGCTCACTCTCTATTTATACTAGTTTCTGACTTGACATTAACTCACCAGGGCCGACTTCTCTAGGAGAGTCTAACAACCCTAGTACCCCACAACTGCGGGGACTTTAACCCTTGAACAATAAGGAGGGTTACCCTCTATGACTTTACATGACTTGATTACATTATTGATTATCCCGATAGGAACATCGGGGTATGACATAACTTGATTACATCACTGATACTCCTGATAGGAACATCGGGGTACAACACATAAGACATACAAGTGAATACATTCCGAAGTTATATATAGATCAACACCTAATTGGCATTAGTAGAGAGATATCAAATTAGGTCAAATTGGATACAGTTTAAAAGGTTCCTGGAGTATAAAAACCACCGTGAGTGCTATTTCAATTTTCAACTAACCAAAACTCTCCTTAACAGGCTCTCTGGGTATCCAGTAATTAGGGAATTCTTTGTTCTACTTGTTATCACTCTTGTGCTACCACTGTATTCGATTCCTCAAAATGGCAAATGGAAATAACAAGAATCTGGATGAAGCCCTCCATACACCTCAAGATGAGGAGAGAGAGGAAGACCCTATCATTCCAAATCCAGTCCCTGATAAAAAAAACTCTCTGATATTGATTTGCTCAAGAAAGACGTCCAAGATATCCAACATTCTGTCATTTACGTCTCTAACCTAGTTTCAAATCTTGGCTCCGCATGGATACCAATTGCTGTGAAATAAAGTAGGATATCTGTAGACCTGCAGCGATTCTCACGGCCTCTGTCAGAGACTCCAAGAGGAAACATAAAGAAATATGGATAGCGGGGAAGGAAGACAATACATAATGCAAGGGCTCTGAGGTGGAGGAGGAGGAACCGAAGGAGAACCTGGAAGCCGAAGATACTACCTGATTATGTGGCCATTTCTATTTGCTAACCTTCAATGCTTATGTTCCATGGCTGGCCCTATCTAACTAAGCCTAATTCGGTTTACTCTAAAGTATAGTTTTTGTATATGGTGATAAACGTGAATTCTATGTTTGGTTTTGAAGCCTGTCTTGATGTTTCAGTTTAACAGCCATTGCAGTACCCGCTATGTATGT
>LPNX010421800.1:255666-275341 GCA_001517045.1 Pseudotsuga menziesii
GGGCATAAGAGTCCATGCATGGGGCCTAGACTCGACAGGTGGAAGATGCACACAAATTATAGATCAAGGTTTTGAGTAGGGTCATTTAGGATCATTTAGTACAGGAAAGAGGAAGGAGGCAACATGACGTAAATTGGAAAGGTGATAGATTTTGTGGCTAGTTGCATTAAAGATTGTATGATTTTTAGCTTATTGTGGGATCAAAGATTGGAATATTGGATCTAGGGAAGTACTAAATGTGAAGTTGAGATCTTCAACTAATTAGAAGGAGATTGAAGGCTTCCCTTCTATCAATAATCTACATCAAGATTCGAAGGTTTTGTTCTAGGATTGTAAGGATTCGAAGGTTGTGTTCTAGGATTGGAAGGGTTGTGGGGTCTGAGCATGAATGTTTCCACAATGTTTAGTCAATGTGCTTAATCTTCTAGAATTTCATTGTGTAGTAGTTTCATAATTATTAACATGTTTAGAGTGGGCACTCCACCCATCTTTAGGATCCTCTAACTCTATTTAATTTGCCATACTATTTTCTATTCGCACCAGCTTCAGGAGGATCCTAAAGATGGGTGGAGTGTCCACTCGAAACGCATTGATCATTCTAAAACTAATACAAAATGAAATTCCAAAAGATTAAACACAAGGTCTATGGAGGTCAAAATCATAAGAAGTGCATCAAAACTAAGATTTCTAATGTTAAAATGGTAGTAGGGATCGATGTCGGGTTGGAAGAGGTCCAAGACTTAATGGGTCAAGCCTTGGTTGGAATATTTAAGGGTAAGATTGTAAATTCTAGTTCTCTTTAGAAGTGGTTGGAACTCAAATGGAAACCTCTTCTAGGATATGTTCCAAAATATTATTCTTTGGGCAGAGGTTGGTGTAGTTTTGTTTTTTGAGATCCTATGGATGTAGATTAGATTCTCATATAGTAGTGGAGATGGGGTCCTTTGGGTTTAGTCCTTAAGAAGTGGGATCCAACTCTAAATTTTCTTAAGGAGCCTTTTTACTTGCAAAAAAATCGGGTCATGTTGCCAAGTTTACCATGGATTTTGTGGAAGAATGAAGTCTTGGAAAAAATTGAGCATGCCTTGGGTCGTTTTATAGCTTTGGAGAAAGGTTGGGACTCACAAGTGAATCAAATGATGGCTAAGTATTTGGTAGAAATTGATCTTAAGGATTGACTAGTGGAAGAAATCATGATTGAGTGGGGAAAATGGACTTTTCTCCAAAAATTGGATTATTGGAAATTACGTTGCCAATTTTGACGTGAAGTAGGTCACCTAAACGTTCAGTGCCCACATGTTGAAGACATACCCCTGTCGACCAATAAGATTTTGGTCAAAAAATCACAATTAAAAACTTTTTATGAGGAAGATTGAATTCATGCTCATGAGACCCTTGCTCAAGGAAAGGAAGTTGGGGCTAATCTTTGCTCAGATGCAATGACTAAGGAGGAAGAGAGTTTAAAACTTCCTTTGGGTTGTGTTAATACTAGGGTTTTATTTTCTCAAGTCCAACCAAAGCAAAGAAGTATTCATCTGCATACGGACTTAGAGGAAGTGGTGACAGTCAAGAAGACTCGACTTCCTTCATAGCAAAAAGAGCTTCAGGATATGACAAATCCTGGTAAGTCTTCCCATTTTCCTTTCGTGCATGTTGTTTTGATTAATAAACCTAATGAGGACATAAATGTGGATGGAAAGGGTTAAGATTCCTTAATTGCTTTTGGACTAGATGGTGTAATGCCTAGTTTTCTTGGAAAGGGGGAGTGTTTAATAGAGGAGAAAGGGGATTGGTCTTCATCCGGGGAGGAGAGTGAAGATATTGTTCTTTCGACCGAGGACCCATAATATGTTGTAAACCCCTAGTTGGAGGGGTCAAGTGTGTCAAAGAAGGAGGTTAAAAATATTTTTTTGTCTTATGATCTCCATCCTAAAAAAGAAAAATTAGTGGAGGAAACTAGCGTTAAAGAGAGTGTTGCAATGGATAAAAATCAAGTTTCTTTTGTAGGAATAAAATCTCATATCTCCATTAAAAAATCTCACCTAAAAAGGATATCAGAGAAGGAAAAAAATCCACTATTGTGAGGGCCCCTGGAGTAGGGAGCGCCTTAGCAAAAGAGACCTTATGATAAGTCTCTCATCAAGTGTTAGAGGTTTGGGAGGAGACCATAAAAAAATAGCTCTCAAAATACTTTTTAAAGTCTTTAACCTTGATATCGTTATGCTACAAGAAAAGTTGTGTGAACGTGTGAAGGAGGTCGATTTTCTAGCCTCTTGTTTGAATGATTGGTCTTTTAGGTCAATTGATGCAGTGGGGAGTTGTGTGGATTGGTATGAGGTTGGAAACTTGATTGAAGGCCATACCCTTAGTAAATGTGAGTTCGAGAATCATTGTAGAACTAGAGTCAACGAAACTGAATAATTCCCTAAACTTTAAGAACATGTATGGTCCTTACTCCGATAAGGAGACTTTATGGGAAAATTTGGTGGAGGCAGGGATCTTAAGACTCCCTTGTTTGATAGTCAGAGGGGATGTTAATATACCCTATCTCTTAGGAAAGTTTGGGGAGAAAAAGGCATAATGGATCCTTTGGGAGATTTTTTTCACATGTGTTTGTTGATAATCATGTGATTGATCTGGAACCAACAAAGTTAGTGTCAATTTGACTTAATGCAAGAAGAGCAAGTGATGCTATATCTAAACGACTAGGCGAGTTTTTGGTGTATAAGGAGTTAAAAGGGGAAAGTAAATGCTTGAGATCTTGGGTAGGTATTGGCAGGATCTTGAGTCATTTACCAGTTTTGTTAAGATTAGATACAATAGATCAGAAACCTCCTAGTCTTTTGAAGTTTAATCATGCATGGCTTGTGGAAGAATATTTGATGCACTTGATAAGGGAAAGTTGATTCATGTGGATATGTCTCGAGGAGAGACAAAAATCCAACAATTCGCTGAGAATCTAGAATAGTTAAAAAAGTAAATTAAAAATATAGAGAAAATTCATGCTGAGAAGTCCCAGGTGGACTTGAAGGGAGTCAAAGAAAGGATCAAATCAATGTTTAAGGATAGTCCCTCAAGAATTTTCACAAATGATGAACTTGAGTCACTCTAAGCTCTGGAGGAAAGAAGGAGGATCTCTTACACAAAGGAGAGATTGAATGGAAGTTAAAAATTAGGACATTATAAATTCCAGAAGGCGGCCACAATACAATGTTTTTCTATAAATATTCTAATTATCAGAGACAAATAAACACTGTTTGGGAAATTAAAAAATCCCAATGGTGGGTTGGGATGAACTTTTTTAGAAAAGGTGGAGGCGGGAAGGATACACTTCTCTGGATTATTTAGGTACCCAAAATGAGTTGCATTGAGGACATTATGTGGATCTTAAGGTTGGTGCCAAGACTAATAAATGATGAAATGAATTGGGTTTTGGATAAGGATGTAACCTCAGATGAACCCTTATCTATCTATATCTCTTTTAAGAAAGGAAAGAGCCCAAGACCAAACATGATTAGAGTTGAATTATATCTGGCCTTTTATGACTTGATTAAGGAAGACTTCCTTAAGGTGGTGGCTGGCACTTCTCCAGGGTCTTCATCTTCTAAACACTAAAAATCTTCGAAAGGTTCTAATATTCAAAGACTCCATGCACGTCATCTTCAAATTGATCAATGGACACCCCTCTGGAGCAGTCAAATGTCACCGCATGTTTGAAAAATCCAAGCTTCTCATGTCTAAATCCTACAAGACACTCCACATCCTTCAGCACAATAATTCTGCAGTGGACATTCTGGCTAACATGGGCACCACTCTCCCACAAGGCCATTACAGTCAGAATGGAAACCATCCTACCCTTAAATTCATTCCTTAATGTGGTGTCAAAATCCCCCTCTCCGATCTCTTTTTATGCGGCTTATCTCATTGATGTTTTTATCCCTCCCTCATTTTATAAGAAGCCTCAAAGGCCCCCCTCCTCTTCCTCCTTTTCTTTCTTTCACTCCCCCTTCCTTAACCCATTTCCCTTATCCCTCCTTCCCCATTTCTTTAAAACCCCTCCTCTTATCCTATCCCCTTAACCTTATCCCTCCCTTCTCCCCTTCTCCCCTCACCTCACATCACCTCAACTCAGCTGGCCTCCACTCCTCGTAGCTTCTCGACGGCTCCATGCATTTACCATGCTGTCCTGCTTTCACTCCTCCCTTCGCTGCGTGGCTTATCTTCTGCCCTCTCTATCTCTCGGTCTTAGCAGACTTAATGGCCAACCAGTCCTGGGTTAATTTCTTATTCTCCTCACACGCTCATTGTCACCTCAACCATTATACTATGCCTTCCCCTCGCAGCGATATGCTTATTCACTCTGCTCCTGTGCTCGGCTCTGGTTCTCATGAGGCTGTGCGAATTATCCTGAATGTAGTTGCAGGTGTTGGAGAAGGGTGGCTGCAGGGTATCCCATGGCAAGCACTCCCTCTCACCTGTTCCTTCATGAAGGAAAGGCTTGCTCTCGCAACCTTTTCCACTTGCCATTGCAATTCCCTCTCCGCATTGTGGTCTTCAGGCCTCGGCTCTGGTATAACTCTTACGCATTCAGGAAATTTGGGAAGAGGCACGGTCTTGGGTTGTCAGTGCACGGGGTGGTAGGAAGGTGTTGTGGGCACTTTGTTCTATAAAGAAAGGCATGGGGGCTCCTTGCTGCAATAGGAGCTCATAGTGCTCAGTCTTTTCCTCTGTGGTCCCTCGGTCGAGAACTAGGCTTGTGTCCTCGCTGGATCTATTCGTGCCTTGTACAGTCACTTTGCTCGAATAGAGATCTCTATAGGAGCAGAAAGAATGTCTCAGGATGGTGAAAGTGCAGGAATAATGGATATAAAAAAGAACTTGAGGTGTCTGTATGAAATGCTAGCAATCGGCATTATGGACAACAAAGAAACTGTGCGGGAGGTCAAGAGCATAGGAGAAACGGTGGGCTACACCTCTTTGCAGATCACCAACCACGACGCTCGGATTGATGATAATGAAAGCAACCTTCGAGAGATCATGGGAAAAGTAGACAGGATTCAGGAAGATCTCCAGCGTCTGATTACCATGAACCAGGGCAGCAGGGTGAATGGAGTCACTGCAGAAGCTGAGCACCCAATGGAGGAAGAGTCTGTAGTTCAGCCCAAGAAATTTAGAGGCAATCCTTAATCTATTTCCCTTAATTATGGTTAAATGTTCTACTGTCTTTTATTATGTAATCAGTTTATAAGGGTATATACTACCCGCAACATTATCTGTTTTGGAAGAACTCTGTGTGTAGTTTTTTGGAAAACTCCTAGGATAAGCTTTCTATGCAGCAATTTTGATCTGCAGGAATACTTTGTTTTTCCACTACTGTAATGAATGGCTATGCACAGCTTGTTTTATAAAATCCTTTCATAGTTTCTGTAAAAAAAAAAAAAGGAAGACTTCCTTAAGGTGGTCCAGGAGTAAAAAAGTGTGGCAAAAGTCTTAGGAGATTTGAATACCACTTCGATAGCTCTTATCCCAAAAAACCATGCACATCTTGTTTTATAAAATCCTTTCATAGTTTCTGTTAAAAAAAAAAGAAGGAAGACTTCCTTAAGGTGGTCCAGGAGTAAAAAAGTGTGGCAAAAGTCTTAGGAGATTTGAATACCACTTCGATAGCTCTTATCCCAAAAAACCAATATGTTGAATATTTTGATGAATTCAAACCCATTTCTTTATGTAATCTTATTTATATACTTATCTCCAAGACCATCGCTAACAGATTTAAGGGTATCTTGTCAAGTATTATATCAAAAGAACAATTTGGTTTGTTGCAAAATAGACAAATACATGATGTAGTAGCTACAACCAAAGAAGGAATGCACACAATAAAAGGATCAAAGCTCCAGGATACAATCTTATAAATTGATATTGCTAAAGCACACAACAAAGTCAATTAGATGTATTTAAGGTTGATTTTAATTCAAATTGGAATGCATCTACAACTTGTCAATTGGATTATGAAATTCCTTCCATTTGCTTCTTTTGCGGTATTTATTGATAAAGATCCCTCATATTTCTTTAAAGAATCCAAAGGGATTAGACAAGGATGCCCTATGTCTCCATTTTTGTTTGTGTTGGTTTTAGAAGGTCTCATTCTATTGTTTAAAAAAGCTAAGGAGAAGGGAGAAGTCAAAGGAATAAGGATTTCTAATATGGATACTATGACACATCCCTTGTTCATAGATGACATTTTGATTTTCGAGTTTGGTGAATTACAATAATTTCATAAAATAAAGGAAACCTTTAACTTGTATTGTAAAGCTACAAGCATGGAAATTAATTTGAATAGGTCCTTGGCTTTAGTTAATGAAGTGTCAGACGAATTTTCTAGACTGTTACAATATATCGTGTCACTCTCTTTGTAAAGGATTTGGATTAGGGTATGAAGTACATGGGTTTATCTTAAAACCCAATTTATACAAGTTTGAAGATTGGTTGTGGCTATACAAAAATATTGAAGCTAGAATTTATGTGCGGGTGATAGGTGGCTTTCACAAGGACGTAAGTTATTTTTAATTAAGGTTTTTCTTGAAAGTATTATAGTATATTGGTTGTCAAGAGAAAAGGTTCCCAAAGGTATACTACTAAGATACATAAAAAAATACTTTAGTTTTGTATGGACATGTAATAGGTCAAAAGAAGGAATCCCTTTGGTTAAGTGGGATAGCTTGGATGCCCCTAGAGCATTTGGAGGATGGGGGCTTAAAAACATTTGCACTTTTGGAAAATAATTGCCAACCAAAAATATATGGCTTCCATTTCATAATGATTCCATTTGGAGTAAGGTAATGAAGTCTAAGTATTTGCAAGAGTGGTTTATGGAAGACTGGTTCAAAGCAGTTAGAAAAAATGCAAAAGGGGTTTTTATTGTTTGGAAGGCCTTGGTAGGGGCTTTCCCGCTAGTAAGAATTTAGATCGCTTGGAAGATTGGATATGGAGGGAAGGTGAGGATGGATAGGTGTGTAGGGGGATTTCAAATTATCATAATGCTTACTACACATGCTACATACTTAAGAGATCTTTCATATACGATATGTAGGCACTTAGTCTAAGCTTGCAGAATGGGCACAACAATGGAAATCAACATATGACTTAGGCCAAAAGGGAGAGTAGGATATGAAAGGTTCAAGTAAGGAAATAAATTATCTTATGGAACCACCAGACTATCATATGAGATTTATAGGTTAGTTTGTTCAAAGAATATAGCTACATGTGAATAGACAATTAAGTTGGTCTATATGCCCAAGGTAGTAGAAGGTTTTTAAGAAGAAAGGATTTGGTTGTGGTCAGTAGTATGGAAACTCCCCATCCTATTCGAGGCCAATGTCTTGTTGTGGTTGGCTTTGTAAACAAACTTTTGACGTGGGATAATAGGAAAAAAGAGGACGGGAAGGTCCGAGTAGATGTACCCTTTGCAGCTTGGATGATGAAACTGTTCTTCATATTTTTGTCAATTGTTCCTATACAAAGAATGTATAGAAAGAAGTAAATTATACTCTTAACTAAAAATAAAGTTGGAATTGTGGCACCTTGGAAAATTGTGTCGAGGAATGGATTTTTGATAATGCAATAAAAGTGTTCAAACCTTTTCCAAGTTCGTTAGTCTATTGGATATGGTGGGAAAGAAATCAATCATTCTTTAAAGAGAAATTTATCCATGTCCCATTAGTCACACATATGATGGTTAAGATCATGAAAGAATATTTTTATGCCTACATGAAGGTAACTTGTGCGTCATTGCATTAAAATAATCAATGGATACAAGAATCTAAGTTTCTTTGTGATCTAACTCATGAATAACTATTTTTTTAAATCCTACCTAGACATCAAATTTAGAACAAACCTCATGAGAGGCTAATCACACTCTTGCATAAATGACATGGTGTATTACGTCTCTAGTGTAAAACTTGACTGTGAATCCAAGAGGATCTCGAAGACTTAAGACTCTCACACTCAAGGATAATATTTGCAAAATCTATCCTTTGTTTAGCTTGTTTCATGATCCTAGTGTTTTAGCCTTTGGGGAGGCCATCCTAATTTATTTTTTAATTATAACCCCCCCCCCAATATCATCAAAATACATTGGTAATATGATCAATTTAGATTTCATCAGATGCGAGCATAGTTTGAAAAAAATATAATGTTCACCCCTTTCACTAGTTATTAGGCAAGATCCGCATGTGCTTAGTCTTATATATATCCCTTCAAAACAATTCAATGGTTTTACCCTGCAGAGCACATTTATTTAATCCTTATGAAATCCAATACACCACTTCAATCCATTTATGAGTTTTCTCAACTCATAAAGGACACAACACCTAGTTTTTCAATGGAAATGAGCCATTTGAACTCCTGATAGAGATACTATAGACTCTCTTCCTCTCCTTCCTTTTCCCATCCTCCTCTCCTCTCATTCCCTTCCTATTTACATTCCTCCCCCTTTATCCTTCTTCCTCTTTCATCTTCTCCTTCCTCCCCCTTTCTCCTTCTTTCTCTTTCCTCTTCTCCTTCCTCCCCCTTTCTCCTTCTTACTCTTTCATATTATCCTTCCTCCCCCTCTCCTCTTCTCCTCTCTTTCCTCTCATGTCTTGCTTTATTCCTCTCCCTCTCTCCATATTCTCCTTCCTCTCTTGTATTGCTTTCTTCCTATCCCTCTCTCCATATTATCCTTCCTCTCTTGTCTTGCTTTCTTCCTCTCCCTCTCTCTGTATTCTCCTTCCTCTCCCTCTCCCTCTCCCTCTCTCCATATTATCCTTCCTCTCTTGTCTTGATTTCTTCCTCTCTCTCTCTCTCCACGTATTCTCCTTCCTCTCCCTCTCCTTATCCCTCTCCCTCTCTACCTTTCTCTCATCCTCTTCCTTTCCTTCCTCCCCCTTTCTCCTTCTTACTCTTTCATTTTATCCTTCCTCCCCCTCTCCTCTTCTCCTCTCTTTCCTCTCATGTCTTGCTTTATTCCTCTCCCTCTCTCCATATTCTCCTTCCTCTCTTGTATTTCTTTCTTCCTCTCCCTCTCTCCATATTATCCTTCCTCTCTTGTCTTGCTTTCTTCCTCTCCCTCTCTCCATATTATCCTTCCTCTCCCTCTCCCTCTCGCTCTCTCCATATTATCCTTCCTCTCTTGTATTGCTTTCTTCCTCTCCCTCTCTCCATATTCTCCTTCCTTTCCCTCTCCCTCTCCCTCGTTACCTTTCTCTCCTCCTCTTCCTCCCCCCGCTCTCTTCCCACCCCTCTTCTCTTTCATCATTCTCTCTACCTATATCGCCATCCTTCTTCCTTATTTTCTCCCTCCCTACTCTTCTTTTTCTCCCTCCCTATTCTTCTTTTTCTTCTCCCTAATCTCCTCCACCACTTCCTTTTCCTCTCTCTTTTATCCCTCGTCCCTCTCTTACTTTATCTCCTTCTCTCTCTATAGTCACATATGTTTCCTAAATTGTCTATGAGAATCACCTACCCCTATAGTCAAATCAATTTTAAATTTTCTTTCATGAGGATTTTATTGTTGAATAAAAGGAGGATGACATGGATAAAATAATCACATGTTTGTAGCATTGTGCTTCAATATATTTTCTTCCCTTGTGAGCATTTCCCTTCCACCCTTATCGAGGTTTTCTAATCTCTTCTTCTCTTATAAAAATACCAATTAAAAAATGCAGGAGTTGAGTTATTCACATGAGGAAAAAATCATTTGAATTGCAATTAGTTCACATTTATGGACTTAAGTTGAAACACTATGGTTGAGATGCATAGTATGAGCAACAATGGCACATGATTTTTCCTTTGCTTGGCTTGTTTTCCTTACACACAATGAGACAACTAGTGGCCTCCAAGTTAAGTAGAATACCAGGGGAGCCAACATTGTTTTCCCCTCAATAATTTGGGGTTTCTCATTTTGTGACATTCATTTGAATTACATGCACCAAGCCAACATGTGGGAGGAAACAAAAAAACCAGAAATATTTTGGTAAAACAACAAATTGATGGCCATATAAAGGGAGATAATTTTCACAATATTACTATTTTTAAGCAATTTGAGCCCACTCTAGCAATCCAAATTGCACACAAGACAAACAAAAGTATAATCATTGTTTCCATTTGACACCTCTCAAGAAGTTAAGGTTTATGAGTTAATTATAATGGCAAGAGTAGGCAACATAGTTAAAATATAGAATAAGTGTGACAATGTTTGTGCTTTATTGTTATGAGAATACATGATGACCATTAAGATCCACATTGATAGTTTCAAATGATGGGAGAACCATGTCCCTTTTATATATACTTATGGAACATGTGGCAAAAACAATATGTATATAAGCTTGAGAGAGTGTTGTACAAGGAAGTGTTCCCTTAGTTCCTTTTCAACCTTTATTTTTATCCTCCTCGAGGAAGTGATAAAGACACATGACATCTAAACTTATGAGATTTAGCACTAAATGGATGTAACATCTAAAGTGTTCATCCTTAGTGTTGTATTTCATTGGCCTCCTTATAGGTACAACTTAACATAATGGGATCAAATTTTCTCACAACCCTAATTAATCCAACGTTTCCATTGTACACAACCTTCTCTACAACTACAAATATTAATAGAATTTACTTACTACCTAGAGATGTTGGATTCAATACACTCACCATAAAATATGAGAAGAGCTAGTTTGTAATGTTTCATATATTAAAGTTCAAAATATCTCAATAGGACAAGCTTATACTTCTTACTATAAGAAGATAAAAGAAAATGGCATTTCGAATGCCTTAGTTATGTTGAATTTCAAAACTTCCAAATCCACAGTTAAACAATATATTAGATGCATTCATCATAGTACATGATATTTGGTTAATTGTATTGAAGTTTATATAGATAAAATTCATACTCAAAATTCCTTAGGATTAAAAAACTCACTAAAATCAACCAAAAATTATGAATGTAGAGATGTCATAGTATAGTTTCACATCAAAAAAATATTAAAGTTTGAATAAGTTTCCCCTATAGAAGACAAGCTAGGGATCTATGTATAACAAAAAAACATATTGTATTACAAAAATTTGTGAGTTCCCAAACTTGAGTACTAACTCTTTTACTAGTATTTCTATGTTCAATTTGGCAATAGTTAACTCCAATGGATTGGTGCAAGTAGGAATGGTTGGATGAACTTCAAGATTTCTTTAATCTTATATATTCAAACTTGATTGAAAAAATTCTAGAACTATCTCCTTACCATGGATAAAAAAAAATTAATGGACTTTTCCTTGGCTACCCTATATACATTAAAAACTACCACTCTAGCATGTTCATTTAATAAGACGATAATTAAAAGGCTCATTCAATCTATTGTAGATCCACCTATAGACTTTAATTAGTTAGAAAACCTACAAAATCCATATGGTAGGTTGTGCTCGACACTTTCCAAGTTCTATGTGCTCAAAAGTTTTTCAATGAGTTATATCTCAATAACTCTTTGACCAACCAACGATGCTAGAAAATCAATGCTTCCACCCATAAAACCATCATCAATTGTAAAATTTAACTAACAAGAGCCATGAGGTGGCAATGTACTCAACATTGCCACCTGCTTTTGAGATAAAGAGAAAGAGCAACTGCCTTGGCAAGAGGTGTTAAGTAAGAGTAATATAAATGTCTTATAACATTGGTTGGTTACCTTTAGCTGCCTCATCAAATTTTAAACATACACACTTTTTAGGGATTGATTCCAAGGGGAGGACCCACTCTTTTCCCACCTTTCAACAACAAAGATAATTCTTCCATACTAAAATAGTCCACAAAGGCATATCGTAATTTTCTCTTATGTATAAATCGACACTAACTCTTTGAGCCCCTAATCAAAAGTCAATCCTTAAAAACTTGCCAAGAATAACCTTTGTAAACACAATGTTAATCTGTAATGAATCAAAAATCTAATCCAAAAGTGATGAGTGAAATCTATAATGAATAAAAAATCTAATGCAAAAGTGATTTGTGACATAAGTCTTTATCTCAAATAAAAAATGCTACTAATTCCTAATACCTGTAACATGCTACTAACTACTCCAAGGGGTTGTTTTGCAAAAAATAACTTAGATCGACAAGTGGTCTTGGAATCTATCCCTATACATGTTAACAAAAAATTATATAATATATACCTACAAGTGAATCCTAGTTATTAACATAGAGATGGTTAGAGGAAGGACAACTGAAATAAAATATGTGAAACTTGAAATAAAAAGGTACGATGCTTATCAAATATCTAAATATTTCATATATATACATATTTTCAAACAAAAAAAGGAGAAAGGGAAATGAAAATATATATACAATTTGTATTTTTGTATCTTACTTTTATATATCACTAGTACAAAATGAGAAATTAGTGACTTAAAAAGGGACTAAAATTAGGATATAAACGACTATTTTTGATTCGGTGACTAATAGTAGCTAATTTCCACTATCTTATAGCTTGACTAACTTTGTTGTATTTAACTTAGTCATTAATTGGTTGAATTATTAGTCATTCATTTAGTCATTGATTGCCACAATTAATGACCAAATATATGACTAAATAAACTACTAGATGATAAAACAAGGTAACACATTAATGACTAAGCTAAATACGACTAAACGTTAGTCGCACTATACGATATTGGAAATTATATACTAATAGTCATGTATATGTGAATTTTAGTCATTTTCTTAGTCACAAATTTATGATAGGGCACAGAGGAATTAAACCACCAACCTCCTACCTATAATTAGGAAGGTACTCTTCAATTGAGCTAGCACCCTTTAAGAAGTTGTTATTCCTAGGCAATGATGGTATTCACACACAGTTTGCATCATTTAAGCATACACAATAATGATTACCAAGTTACTATAGATACATAATGGATTACCTTGTACTAGTCCTTCGTGTCTTTCAACTGCATTTATTAAGTGAAAATATATATTTGCAAAAATCCCATAAATTTATAGGTTTTGCTCAAGGCTTTGCTCATACAGGTCCTTCTTTAGCACCGGCTGAGGTGTTTACTGCAATTAAGCCATTATGGATCTATAGGAATGACAAGCATGTATCCATTATTAAACTATCTACCGAGTCATATAGAGTCATGCCAAGATATCTGAATTTGACTGAAAATTCATAAGTAACTTGAAGATATTAATGGTGGATGATGCCATGGAAAGGAGACTTTCAGTTTATATAGAAGAAAAGGATGAGGAAATGGTGGCCCAATCTCATCTTCCTCCAATGTGGGCCAATCCACCATCCCCTGTAAAATGAACACAGGTGCATGTTTCTCTCAGGTTCCATGAACATCTTACACAACCTTTAGATAGTTTCAATCATATTTGGATGTCCATCTTAACTTCAAAGGACCAAAACTTGAAGTAGATTTGGAATATTTAAAATATATGTACAAAAGGTATCCACATATAATAAACCAATACATCATTTACTTATTGCATGATATTAGAGTGGATGGACATATTGTTAGACAACATTTGGAGAGTTTTGATAAGATTTGTATGTTCATTCCGAAGGGAAAAAATTGAAGGAGAAATTTGAACCTTTGAAATAGATATACAAAATGCTTATTTATATTGCATGCTACGTCTCATTTTATAGTTATATGTATAGTAGTATTCTCAGCAACACAAATATTTTTTAAGGAACCAGATCCAATAGGTAGAGATCAAAATCAAAGCCTAGTCCAAAATCCACAACTTGATGAAATACATCATCAACTATCCCCCATAAATAAATATGGAACGCCCACATTCCCATTTTATTGATGTTTCCTTGAAGGAAGGCAATGCCAATGTTGTATTGTAATATTCCCCACATTGTCTATGTATAAATTGTATACCATAATAAGATTGGCACTGCCAAAATAAAGTAAAATAAATTCATAGAGTAGTCCTTAGTAGAGTCCATTGAGGGAAAGTTGTGTTTGCGTTTAATGTAGTGTGTTGCATGTATCCAACAATACAATCTAATAGTTTGTGTATACTAATAGTACATGGATGTTGATTTGTTAGTGAAAACAAACACATCATATAGAAACTAGATAGAAACATTGCTTTAATTTGGTTTATAAAAAAAAACGTTGATAAACTGATTATGCCCATCCTAGGAAAAAGTAACCTCTAAATTATTTTAAAAAAAACAGATAGAAAATTTGGAATGAACAAGATAGGATTCCTTGTGATTTTCTTTAGTCTCCAATGGAGAAACTCATCACCCAAAATGTATATAGAATAGTAAAAATAAATACACTACTATTCCATTTCACATCGAGAAGACTAGGAATTAACTCTAAGTACTCTTAGCCACTAAATAAATGGAAATGAAATGAGATGAACTATTAGCAACAATACCTTCGAGTTTTCTTGCTGACAAAAAGTATGAATACTTATGTGATCATTTTATTCAAAGATGCCTTAAACAACCACTAACCTACAATCAAGGCAAGAAACCATGTTCATATTGATATATAAATAAAATAAAATAAAAGTTAAAGATAGATTATGACAATCCCACTATCATTTATACCTCGAAAGATAACTAAAAAATCTCCCACAACTGTACAACTTTGTCCGAAATTCCCACTTGGAATGCCACTGTTTAAACAAAACAAAAAGAAATTGAAAACGTGAAAGCAGTAATTTACTCTACCTGTCTATTGGATGCAGAGTCCCATAGCTGTACAACAGAATTAGTCAAGAACATGCAATAAAATTATAAATGGACAAAAAGAAGAAAACAATGTGGTTTAGACCTTCCTTATACTGAGATATATATTATGATTAGTCTTTGTCTCTTAGGAAACAAGTCACTAACGAAACAATGGACATACCTGAGAGAGAGAGAGAGATAGGTAGCTTTATGACAGAGTGAGACAAATACAGACCTCAAGGTATTAATCAAAACAGTCTAGAAATGAGGATTAACTTTCAATCCCATTGCTGCAATAAATGGCAATATTTTAGGACAATCATACATCAAGCAAATAGAAGCTCCTTTCAGATGTGCAAGCGACAGCCTTAACCCATACTCTAGCACACCCATCATACTGTAGGACACTTCCATACATAGTAGCAGCCTCAAGGAGGCTGAAAAGGAGCACAAACACTCTCTAAAGTCTAAATAGGCTCGACATGATGCAACAGGATGAATAAGAACCACAACAACCCTAGTAAAGGTCATGGTAAGCACCAACAACAACACACTCATAGAAAATACCTTAGAACAGTCAGCAAACCACATATCGAGTCAAGGAAACCCAAGGAATAGTCATGGTTCAGTCTAACAGACTCAGAAAAGGTCACAACCCAGCTTAGTAGCCCAAAAAAGGTCATGTCTTAGTCCAAACAGCTCACAGAGGTCACGTCTCTGTCCAAACAGCCCACAGATCTCATGGTTCTGTCCAAACAAACCATAGAGATCATGGTTTTGTCCTAGAAGAGGTCATGACTCAGTCAAAGGAAACCCACAATGTCATGACTCAATCCTATAAGCAACCTCAAAGGTGGTCGTAGTTCACCATAGTAGGAAGACAACCCTTTCACCCACAAGACCAAGGTGTACCATCAAGGTGGGGAAATAACAGTCTTAGTTGCCTCAAAAAATTTCTTGCCTTTAGCCATGTCATGTTCAATTCTTTGCTTTGTCTTGGTCAAGCCACAACTAATGAGTATGGGCTTCATATTCCTTTGTAGAATGTGTTGGGAATCCTTGGGGTTTTGTGCAACAATCTAAGGAAAAACCTATATTGTTGGGTTGAATTACACCTCTAGTGAGTAAATTCAACATGTTCAAATAAAAAATACTTGGAAGAATTTTTTTCTTACACATGCAATAAAATTATTAATGGGCCAAAAGAAGAAAACAATGTGGTTTAGACCTTCCTTTATATACTCATATATATTATGATCAAACTTTGTCTCTTAGGAGACAAGTCACTAACAAAACGATGGACATACCTGAGAGATAGATAGATAGGTAGATGTAGGGAAGAGTGAGACAAATACAAACCTCAATGTATTAATCAAAACAATCTAGAAATGATGATGAACTTTCAATCCCATTGCTGCAATAAACGACAGCCTTTTAGGACAGCCATACATCAAGCAAATAAAATCTCCTTTCAAATAGGCAGAGGTAGCCTTAACCCACACTCTAGCACGGCCATCATACTATGGAACACTTCCATACATAGTAGCATCCGTAAGGAGGTTGAAAAGGAGCACAAACACTCTCTAAAGTCTAAACATGATTGACATGCTGCAGTAGTATGAACAAGAACGACAAAAACCCTAGTAAAGGTCATTGTAGGCACCAACAATAACACACTCACATAAAAGACCTCAGAATAGTCAGTAGACCACAGATCAAGTCAAGGCATCCCAAGGAACGGTCATGGTTCATTCTAGAAGACTCAGCAAAGGTCATAACCTATCTTAGCAGCCCAAAAAAGGTCACAACTTAGTTTAAACAGCTCACAAAGGTGACGACTTTGTCTAAACATCCCACAAAGGTCATGGTTCTGTCCAAACAACCCTCATAGATCATGGTTATGTCCTAGCATAGGTCATGACTCAGTCCAAGGCATCCCACAAGGTCATGTCTCAATACTAGCAACCTCAAAGGTGGTCACAGTTCAACATAACAGGATCAGTAAAGAACATGGCATGCCCTAGCAAGATGCTAACAAGCTCCAACATAGCTCAACACTTTCAGACAAGCAAAACAAAGTCATACTAGCCATATACAGTATGAATGCAATCGCGATAGCACTTAGCAAACTAAGAGGAAGGTCACGATAGTCCTAGAAAGATGAGAGAAAGGTGACGACATCTCTCGACCCACCTCTATTTGACGACATTCATGGTCGATTTTCTTGAACTCGTGGAGGTTTCATCCTCCAATTCCATAGATGACTACTCAAGCAATCCGTTAGCGCCAAATAACCAGTCCAAGCAGACCGTTGGCGCAAAATATTTTGTGTTGGCTGGAGGCAAGGAGGTTTTGGTGGGTTATGAGGGGCAAGTAGTTGTGAATTGGGACTGGAGGCAATTTTTGGGTGTTTATTATGCCACCATTGATACCTGTTGAGGAAATTGTGATGCCTATTCACAATTGTTGAGGGTTTAGAATTTGTGTATTTACTTTCCAATGATGCCATGGATAAAAGAGCATTGGAGAGAACCTGGAGGATCTTGAGGAGGCGAGCCACGAATTATGCAGCTCTAGAGTCAAAATATCCTTCTTCCCTTATAAAATCATAGGTAAGTTTCTTGGTTTTATGTGAAATTTTAGTTTTTGCGTGTTAATATTGGTTATAATCTTGAAGCTTGATTCGTGAATATTCAAAACTATCCAGCATCTAGCATCTGGATTTTTATTGTGAATGTCCAAACCTACACATATGCGTTATGACTTTTAACTAAAATTTCACAGCCTTCCATTCACCTCGATCCCAATATTTGGCCTAGATTCGACTTGGTTGTTTCCTTCATAACATACCGGTGTACATACCCTTACACTTAAAATCCAACAAGGTTAACTGATACCTTTAACATGTTGTGATGAGGGAGCATTTAATTAAGAGTAACATTAGCAATGACCACATTATTGTAATGAATTATCATGGTTCTGTCCTAGCAGAGGTCATGGGTCAGTCCAAGGTAGCCCACAAGGTCACGACTCAATACTAGCAACCTCAAAGATGGTCGTAGTTCAACATAACATGCTCAATAAAGAACATGGCCTGCCCTAGCAGGTTGTCAATAAGATCCAACACAGCTCAACACTTTCATAGAAGCTATACACAGTCATAGTAGCCATATACAAGTTGAAGACACTCACAAAAGCACTCAGCAAGCTGAGAGGAAGGTCATGATAGCCCTAGAAATATGAGAGAAAGGTGACGACAACTCATCAATAACAACAAAACCCCATACGTCAAGCCAAGGAGCAACAACAAACCCTAAGATAATCGTTGACTCATATCTCCAAAATTTCTCTTGTTAAGACACACAAAATGAAGTTTAGGACTTCGATTTATATTCTTGACATGTCTTTTAGAAGATTCATTCTTCCAACCCTGCTTTTTAGGAGAGTTACCAAAATAAACATAAAAATAATATTATGTTCACTTAGGATAGGGTACCTACAAGGTCAAGAGGTTATAACAATAAAGGCAAGTCATCATGACAAAAGGGTCAAGGTACCACACTAGGAGAGGGAGGTGCTAGCATAAGGACCAACAAGGTTCAACACAAGATCAAAGGTCAACAAGAGTGGTCATAATAAAATGGGAAGACAACCCTTTCACCCATAAGACCAAGGTGTACAATCAAGGTGGGGAAATAACCCTTTTACTCACAAGACCAAGGTGTAGAATCAAGGTGGGGAGAAAACCCTTTTACCCACAAGACCAAGGGTCAAAATTTTATCTTCTCTCTTAAGGTATATAGTCCATAAGTGTTCTGTACAATAACAATAAGTTTTAACATCACTTTATAAGGAAGGTCCAAACTATGAAACACTCCGAGTGAAAGCAATATAACACATACAACATAATTTTCATTTCTTTCAACTTAACACTCCCAAAGGTCCTTGTGTTAAAGTTGAAGAATCCAAGGACAATAAATAACACAAGTAGTAATAAATTAATGAACAAGTTAAACTAGCATCCGCAAAGGAGAAAACAATGTGGTTTAGACCTTTCAATACCTTCACAAACCCAACCAAGACATCATAGATGACATAAGGTTTGTATCTGTTGTATGATACAATCAATGACAAAATACCTTGGATGTTATAGTATTTAAAACTTTCATCATCTATAACATTCTACAACATATTAGTAACAAATTGAGCAATTCTACAAGATTTTCAAAAAAATGATTTTATGTATTTGATAATACTATAAACACATTCAATATAGAAATAAGCCTAACCCATTTATCCGCTTGTAACTCTTTTGTGCTTGTCAAAACTAATTACACCAACATTAAAAAAGACTACTTTTGATAATCTATCAACAACTAGAGCTGCAATAGACACATGTAAATGGCTCAACAACAACTTTAGATAAGTTACAACAACATATAACAAGAATCAAGTACCCTACCTAATTCACTAGAAGCAAAAATATAGACATGTCACTCACCAGAGCAGGAAATGCAACAATTGCTTGAATAAATGTCCACATGAACAACAAAGGAAGTGGTGTCTATTCAACCTGCTCAAATAGCAAATACTTGGAATAATTTTATTCCTGCATATGCAATACAATTATAAATGGACAAAAAGAAAAAATCAATTGAGTATAATGGCGATTCATGTATGACTGTATAGGTTAAGGCTGCCATATTCAATTGGTCCTTTGGTGAACACAACCCTTTTCTTAAAGCATGTAGAACATGCATCTATAACATGTGAGTAAGTACATAGATTAGGGTTTGGAGCAGAAAAATTAAAATTTTTGTACTTCAATGCACAAATTTCTAATACAATACTAAAGACAAAAGTAGTACAACTGTGACAATTTAAAGTAAAAACACCATTTTGATGTCTTTCAACTTAACACTCCCAAAGGTCCCTGTGGTAAAGTTGAATCATCCAAG
>LPNX010421800.1:275578-291069 GCA_001517045.1 Pseudotsuga menziesii
AAAGTTTTAGCACATGTTGACAACCATAGCTGCACAAGTTGAGTTCTCACAAGCCCGCCTGACGACCATGGTCGTCGAGGCTGCCACATAAATAAAAGCACATAAAATAATGAATACATCTGAGTCAAATTCATATTACAAGTATAAGAAACTCCTATCATATCAATTCTAAGTGTCATGCCATACACAAAGCTTACCTCACATGATTCTTGCACAGTGCCTCTCTTCTTCTTCTTCTTTTTAAAAAATAATAAAGTAGATTTATTATATGAAATAAAACAAGGAAGAGAGTGTGGTTCTCAACCGACAACCGTGGTTGTGCAGGACGAGTCTTGGAGGGTCATCTTAGTGGCCATGGCTATCTTGGCCGCCACATAACAAGCAACATAGGAAAAAACAATTAGAAAATTAGGGTGGGTAACACCCAAGGTGACTACGATTACCATGATATCTCTGAGACCAAATAAGATTGTATTTGATTCGAGCATACGACATCTGGCATGGAATACACCCCACCTATTTGTTTTTACATTCAACAACTTTGGAATGAAAAACTTATGACATTTGGCATGGAATACATCCCACCTATTTGTTTTTACATTCAACAACTTTGGAATGAACAACTTCGGTAAGCAATAAAACCATGCCCCCAAGTTCGATTGTTATAGGGTGGTGCCCTTCGATAATCCCGTAAACATTAACTCATAAAAAAAAGTTGTGATTGTTCGCATTTTGATATTATCACCAAACACAATAAATCTATTTATTAGTAAATAATAAGTGATAAAAATAAAATCACATCACTCTCCAGCATTATTATCTTGAAACCTATAAATTAATTTATAAACAAGTGATCAAATCTATTCCCATCACTCGTTACTTCTAATTTTATTGAAAACCCGTTTTGATTTTTATATAGTCACTCTCTACTTTTCTTGAAAACATCTTTTTATTTTTAAATCAGCAATCTCTACTTTTATTGAGGCTTAATAACTAACAATACACAATGTTTCAAGAAACACACATAATGATTCATCCAACTTAACCACATGCTATTTGAAAGGAAGTCTTAAAACTAGAATTTGGCATCAGGTCTTGGATTATAGGACTAATAGATGACACCTTGAAAATTTTAGAATATAGGAGTAGTGAAATTGTGGAACATACTATTAAGGATGGAGTTGTTTATGTTGTTAATATGAATATGATAAACAACTATAAAATTGTAATGATTTGAATTAATAATTTTAAATATTAATGCATGTGTATTAAATACCATAAAACCACTTTTCTTATTTTGAAACCTCAGAATTTGTGTTTACTGTTTTGAACATATTTGTTATTTCTTTTTGGCATTTCTTGTTTTAATGATATCCTTCAGTTTGCCGATAATATGGAGGACTTAGGATTTTAATCAATGCAAAGATCAGAACTTAATATTTTAACCTCCAAATGGACATAAAAGTGTCTTTTTAGTCTGTATTCTAGCCGATAATATGGAGGACTTAGGATTTTAATCAATGCAAAGATCAGAACTTAATATTTTAACCTCTGTATTTCCTTGCTCGAAGCTAAAATTGATCACTTGCTTGTAGGACAAGAAGAAGTAAAAGCTGTTATTATCTTAGCAAGCGAAAAATTAGAAAAAAGGCTAGATGTCCTAGGAAAAATGATGGACAGAACACAAAATGTAAATAGTAAAAAGATCCCTGTAAGCCAAACTGCATTAGAGCTTGCAGCTAAAGGCCATAAAGTCAAACATGAAAGAAGATACTCTTTTGGAATGATGAGTATCCAAGAAGATGACCAAAGACCAGAATTCCTTTTTGGTCAAGAAATAGAAGAGCTTCATGAGTTAAGAAATATGGTCTCCTAGTTCAAACAAATGCCAAATGCCCTCCCAGATAAATATCCATACGACCAAAGTCATACTAATCCTCAGATAACAGGTCCTCCCCCTCCTTTTGATACTAAAATGTCAAATCTTCCTGACACTTCTCCTTCATTAGTACCTCATTCCCTTAGTTTCGAGATAAATGGGATGAATAATTTAATCTCCCAAATGCCTCATCAACCTGTGTTGAACATACAATGTCAATCCCGTGCCCAAATTAGATTTGCCATCCAACTTCTATCAAATTGGGTCTTGTACAAAAGAACACAGGACAATACAATAACTAGCCAACAACTAGCACTCCCGCTGGTTACCGGATTTTCAGGGCTAGCCTCATAATGGTGGCGCTGGATTCCCCAAGAATACGTGTCTTTTTAGTTAATATTATTCTTGTTCGACATGAATGGCTGGTATATGCAATAATTAGTAATTCCAAGCAGGGTAAGAAGTTGATGGGAAAATTGCTTGTCATGAGATGATTTATCCCTCAAATACAATCCAAAAAACCTAAAAAGCTGTCATCATTTTGTTTTAAAATTGTCAAAACCAGATTTGTTAAAACTTTCAAATTTAACTGGATGTTTTGGTTTCAAATTCCTACACTTTTTCACGGATAACCATTCTTTAGTGAGTGATGAGTAAGCCACCCCAGGAAGCATGGGGAACAAAAATAGCTTCCCTCACTCGTGCAAACATATTTCCATGGATGCAGAAGGGGATATACACGCAAGAGCTGGTCCGCCTGCATGCATAGAATGAATGTAATGTGTGTTAGACTATACCAAAAGGGAGGGAGCATATGTGCTTGGCTCGACCGATACTCCAACTAATATGTTCTTGAAAAAACACTACGAGTTAGCTGTAAAACATGCCAAAATGTTGCTTCTATGCTCTATAGCTTGTTGGAAAGAGAGAAAAAAAAGGAAGGTAGGTAAGTGATTTGAAACATAAATGTTAGCAGTGAATTTCTTTATTATACCTGCCACAGGAAGGTATATTGTAATGGTTTAGCAGTCAAACTGAGTTGACTATGTATTAGTTAGCTAGTAAAAAAAATTAAAACATGTATTTTCCAAAGTTAAACTTTAGAACTTGCAAAATATTTTATTAAAATAATATTTATTAATATTTTGTAAGTTGTTGATTGGATAATCAAAAGCAACAATCTTAGAATTTGGTATCTGAATTTCAAGTGACATTTGCACTTCTGACATCATCATTAATTTTCAGAGTCGGCACTATTATTTCTATAGCAGATGTCTTCGATGAGGACAAAGGGAAATTCAGGAGTGTGATGTACAGAGGTTTTGCGTCGAAGATGTTTGTGCCTTACATGGACCCAACGCAAGATTGGTATTACAAAACTTTTATGGATGCCGGGGAGTTTGGTGTGGGCTTAAGCGCATCTTCGCTTGACCGACTCAATGATTGTCCTCGAAATGCTTATTATATGGATGCATTATACGCAGGATCCGATGGAGAACCAGTGAAAATATCTAATGCATTTTTCATTTTTGAAAGGTATGCCAGAGATGTTTCATGGCGTCATACAGAAGCGGTGATCCCAAACTTGGTGGTAAGCAATTTATAAGTTATAGTATTCTAAATCACTGATTCTTTCTCATGCTTTTGGTCTACTAACTTCTAATGGGGACTACTATCTATAAATCTTTCTGCATAGTGAAAGAGAGCTCTGAACTCTCACATCTGCTTTAGTTTCGATTCGAAGAATGTGTGAAGGTCTTTAAGTCTAGTCAGATTTGACGTCATTGCTATTATTTTGTTTATTTGTCTGTTCATTAAGATGTGGAATAGTAACTTGGGTTTCACATGAATAGATTTGTTTGTTCGTTAAGATTTGTCTGCTCTACAAAATTTTGATAGTCTCTGATGAGATCTAAATTCGTGCAGATCACAGAAGCAAGACCAAAGGTAACATTGGTGGTGAGAATGGTTTCCACTGTGGGAAACTATGACTACATTTTTGACTGGGAATTCAAAACAAACGGAGCCGTCCGTGTTCAAGTTAGCATTGCTCAATCCTAATTCTCTCAAAGAATATCATCATGAAACCAGCGACGATAATATCTAACACATTACTTTCGTCTTTTTCTCTGGAAACTAAACAACTACAGGTGGGACTGTCTGGCATTCTGGATATGAAGGGTTCAAGCTACACACATTTGGAGGAAGTAGCAGCAAATGCAGAGATATATGGGACCCTCTTAGCTGAGAACACCATTGGGGTTTCTCATGACCACTTTCTGACTTTCCATCTGGACATGGACGTCGATGGTACCCGCAACTCATTCATGGAGGCGATGATGAAAAGAGTGGAAGTTCGTGATGGGGCCGAGTCTCCGAGGAAGAGCTATTGGGTAGTCAACAAAAAGGTCGCCAAGAGAGAGGAATATGCCCAGATCCAATTCTTTGATGTCAAGAAACCCGCAGATCTTCTGGTGGTGAATCCAGACCACAAGACAAAAGTCGGGCAGGATGTTGGGTACAGATTGTTTCCCGGATCAATAGCTTCCAACCTTCTATCATTGGATGATTATCCACAGATCCGGGCAGCGTTTACCAACAACGATGTAAGAAAATAGTAGGGTTATTTCTTGTCATTTTGATCACTGAAAAGCTGTTGCATGTTTCTTGCTTGTTTTTCATTGAATTAAGTCCAAGAATTGAATTGCAGGTGTGGGTTACTCCATATAATGAATCGGAGCAATGGGCTGGGGGAACGTACGTGGATCAAAGCCGAGGCGATGACACATAGCCACATGGACTAAAAGGTGAAGAATGCACCATTGTGTTTTAGAACTGGAAATGCCGCAAGTTATATTAACAGTGAATCTAATGAAATTTGTGGTTATGAATAACAAGAATTGGAAAATTGAAAAGGAGGATATAGTGGTGTGGTATACAATGGGAATCCAACATATTCCGTGTCAGAATATTTTTCGGTGATGCCGACAATATCTGCATCGTTTGACTTGAGACCTGCGAACTTCTTTGAAATAAATCCCATCCTCAAATTACTGCCCATGTCTCCAGCATCGTTGCCCAATTGCACAAAGATGGATTAAGTTAATAGTTTCAACAGAACTTTCTGTTTAGAGCTTATTTAAATAAGATTAAGATAGTACAGACTATCTGATTAAATAAACATTAAACATAATGATCCTTTATGATCATTTATAAGCAGCAGTTAGCTGTCAATCGTTACGATCAGTAAAAATATTATGTTGGATGATCATGGTGTTTGATATATTATGTTTGATGATCATGGTGTGTACATGATGTTTTATATATTTAAGTGAAATTAGATATTAATAATATTTTTTAACTTAAAGGAAAATTAGATATTAATAACCGTTTTTTCATCAAAACCTTTTCCTCCTTTTGATAAGAATGGAGTTTAGTTTACTATTTCTTTATTGGATTGGAGTTTAGTTTACATATAAACATTTTCTAGCATATAAATATTTTTTCACCTCATATATATTATACATTTAAGCAATTGATGTTCATCTAACTTCCAAAATTCCATATATATTGAATTGACGGATTATTGAAAGAACCATCCCTGTCTTTTGATACTTTCTTCATAACTATCTAATATTAACTTTAGTTTTTATGGACGCTAAAGGGTGGAGGTCATCATAAAAGTCATAATCATTGCTATGAGGCAAGGTAGAAATCCAAAAGCAAATAATAGTGAAGATGGAATAGAACAATAATAAATATTGATTATGTCTGGAAACCACAATTAATGCAAATGGTTAACAGAAAAATCTATAAACCACTATTAATGTAATGGTTGACAATTGAAATAGTGCCAAGAAAATCTACATTGTAACTCTTGAGTTATGAATGGTCTACTACATTGCATAAATTATGTACATCTCAATCAATATATCACTTACTACTTTATTGTTGGGTGCATAATGCTTATAAAAAATAGTTCTCGAGACTATGGAGGGTTATGTATGCCTCAAATCGCTTATGAGGCTATGGATGGTAATGCCTAGTGTTAGGTGTTTCATGTCTACCAAAAATTTCTCATAAGACTACGAAGGGATACTTAACATCTAAATCACTCTTGGAGTTGTAAATGACCATGCATGATGTCCAATGCTAATTTACTTTACATTGTTTCTTACATAAGTGGAAGGTACTAAGAAACTGTGTTGCTTATTCCACTTGTTTATTTTTACAATTATAGAAACACTCTCATTCATGAATCATAATGAGAATGGGAACCTATGGAATTTGTCTTTCCATACGATGTATGGACGTTGGGTAAATGCATCGTTGTGATCTTGAATTTGAAAACACCATCAAGTTTCCATTGAATTGCACTCCTAAACAACAAACCCATCATACCCACATGATGAGATATCAATATTAACCGCCTCAAAGGGATCTACTAGTTTCCATAAAAAATATGCCTGTACACATTCTCAAATTGTATACCTGACAAAAATAGAAGAAAGAATAATCAAATATTTAACAATCATACTGTGGCCTACAAGACTATAAGTAGCGGTGTGTTCAAATCTTAAGAATTCGTTAAACCCTTTCTCACCTCATGGACCAACAAAAAAATCCTTTGCATGCTAAGGAAATGGTAGACATAAGAGAGTCCACTATCGAGCTAACCTTCACAATCTAAACAAGAAAAGGGGATCGTATTGCACCATAAAATTTAGGGGTTTGTTTCTGTGTATATGGGAAATAGAAAGAAAGCATTTTTTCCAAGTGGAAGCAATATGGCATCGATTCGAATGTTGGACCTTGTGAACAAAAACTTAAAAAACAAGCTCAAATTGAGAGGCAAATATCATAATACTAGATGCTTATGAAGTTCAACTCCTGCACATCCCATCACTTATTTTGTTCTCAACATTCAAATTCCTTGGTGATAGTATGTACTGATTAGAAAAAAGTTGTTTAAGGATTCTAAGCATAGACAAACATACTATTCATAGCATTTTTGCCCATCATAATACAGAAAATCTGGCAGACAACCCCACTAAAAACCCAAAAATCATCATGTGTTTTGGTGAGGCAGGATAAATTGTATTAAACAAGAATTTAGAGGATGAGCTATACCTCGACTCCATGTGTAGGGTTGCATGTCCCCTCTACTTTAAGTGGAGTGTTGAAGTGATTTGGACTGTATGCACCATGCACCTCGAATGCTACTACTTTATTCTACTTTATTTAATTCACAAATCCTTGTCAGGGTGTTAGAGCGAGCAAGGCATTTGCAAAACAAGACCTACCAAAGCATTTAAAGAGGTTGGCGTATGTTGCTCAACCAATCACATACGAAAGAATTGCTATTTTAAAAATTGTTTTTCTAAATAAAATTTTCTTTTTTATGTTTAGATTATAGTCTCTTGTGAAAATTTGGCAAACCCCCCTAAAGTAATGTCCATGACCAAAAACTATATATGGGATACATAATAAGAGGAAGACTAGATTATGATCACGATCACTTGTGTTCCCCGTCCATACTCAATAATTGATTAATCATATATATACAGAGAGAGAGAGAGAGAGAGAGAGAGAGAGTTCATAGAAGTGTTGAAACCCCTTTTTACCTAAATACTTAAGTGGAGTGCAACTTTTTTTTGATGGCGCATGGTCTTCACAATTTAACTAAAAAATATTTTAGTGTTACATAGACCGAGACAAATATTTTTAGTGGGTTACATGTCTTGATGGGTGTCTAGGTTTGAAAATGGATGGCAATCACAATGATACAAAAACATTACTATTGGTTCATGATCATAATTAGGTTTTTTGCCAAGTATGTATGCTTTCATGTTTTATAAAAACATTTTCTTGATTTATTTGATTTTCCATGTAATTCTACAAAGGTAGTTCAAGGAAGTGTTGAAACCCGTTTTCTCAAAATTCTACTTGAATACTTAGGTGGAGTGCAATTTTTTTTAAGTATTCAGGTAGAATTTTGACAAAACAGGTTTCAAGACTTCCTTGAACTACCTTTATAGAATTACATGGAAAATCAAATAAACTAGCATACCCCTAAGCCGGGGAAATGGAACACCAAAAAGAACTTTGATATGTTGCAAAATGAGAGAAAATTGTCTGTATGTACATAACATAATTTGATATGTTGAAAGCAAGTCTAGTGAACTATGGTAGGCATAGTAATAGATGAAATTGAAAGGTAATTGTAACCATCTCCTCATGGAAGAGTGAAAATATTTTATGCATTTATGTAGCTACAGTGTTGGGTCTATCAATGACGTTATGATTATGTCATTGCCAACTGGTTGTTGGGTCAAAATCTTACATAATAGCATGCAAGTCTAGCCATTTTGTGTCAATGTTGCAATGAGAGTGAAGAGCAATGCAATGCATTGTAATTGTGTGATCATATTTGTTAGCTCAGTCATGCATTGTGTCTAGAATGCTCTGGTCTCACGTATGTATGCCACGAAGTTCATGACATGTTTCGGAAGACATGTAAAAAAAATCATAAATCTTGTGATGACTAAGGTCGCCTTATTATTAAAACTTTTTTATAAACATTAAAAACTTTATAAAATTGGCAACTTTAATTATTAAAAATATAATGAAAATTTATATAGAGAAAGACTTATTTAAAATGGGAAAAAAAGATGAAGTGCATTCTTTTTCAAGTTATGCCTTGTTTTTTAAACTTTTTATAAACATTATAAATTTGATAAAGTTGACAACTTTAATCATTAAAACTATAATGAAAAATTTTATAGAGAGAAAAAAAGAAAAAGAAAAATTGTTTTATATCACCATCTACATCAAACCTATAAATCTATAAATTTTTGCTTGTTTTTCAGATGGAAAGATCCACGGGAAACCTAGCAATACTTACCCACATTCATGGATGGTAGAGGTGGTAAATCGTCGGCCATCCTAGCAGAAGGCCTAACCCCAGAGGACTCAAGGCTCGAACCCGTGACCTCCCCGAACCGAGAGAGTGTACGCACGTCTTACCAATTGAGCTAACCCTTGGGGCTAAATTTTTGCTTGTTGTAAAAAGGTTAATAACAACTTCAATGAATTGCATGAAAAAGGCTCGTCACATTACATAACAGTGGCTAAATCTTGATACTATATGTTTTGACACTATCTTCAAGAACTGAATCTTGATTTCCCAACTTGTTGGTAGCGATCAATCAATTGACAACATATCCAAATCCAATTTTTCGGCAGCGATCAATCATTGACAGCAATATGACACCAAAAATGTCTAAGAATATGCTCTTCGTTAGTGACAACCACTATTCTCTTTGCAAAGCTAAATGATCACATGCATGGAAGCAAAGTGCCATGCATGAGTGACACGCAAAGTTTCTACTCACTACAATTGGAGCTCTTAGAGTTCATGACTTGTGCACGGTGAAGGAGGATGAAGAGTGGCCCAGGATGTTGTTATGTCCCATTGTGCATATATTTGATGACTGTATAGTGCAGAATCTGAAGGGGAGTGGTGTTGTGTTTATGCTCCAATTTGTCATTCCTGTGAGATTTTCTACTCTTTATTCATTTTTATAATGTGTAGAGACTAGGATTACTTTAGTTGAAACAATTCTTGTATTGCCCACATAAATTCATAGAATGGAGGTATAGCTCATTATTGTTGTTGTCGCTATCATATTATTATTATTTTATGTAGGATCTTGATAATTGAACTGTAAGCTATTCGTTGTAGACAGTTTTGGGATAGTGAAACTTAGTTTTGTTTCGGCCAGTTAAACCCTCTTAGATGGGGCAATGGCAAAGAAGTGGAGCAGAAGAAGGGGATTTGGGAAAATGGTAGTGGTAACACTTGTTGTTGTTGCTTTGTTGTGGGTTCAATGGAGGTAGAGGTCTATATAGTGACAATGGAAGGGCATCTATGATTAAGTACAAAGTCTCACTGGGTAAGAATCCCATTGAAACACTCTTCAACTTAACCACCAAATATGGGCCACTCAAGACATTGTCTATTGGAATGAGAACCACAGTGGTGGTCTCGTATTCTACCATGGAAAAGGAGGTTTTGAAAACCCAAGACCACTTTTTTTCAAGCACGATCATCACATAGGTATCCAAATCTCTTTCCCACAAAATGAAATCTATGGAATTTCTCCATTAGGGGAGCCCACTGGCGCATGCTGAGACGTGTATCCAATACCGAACTCTTCTTTGTAAAGAGGCTAGAAACTTTGCAACATCTAAGAAGAGAACAAGTAAATTGAATGATTCATCAAATTTTCCAAGACGCCATGTGTAACACCGTGGTTTTGACCCTGTTTGTATTAATGTATATGATGTAAATATTATATGGAATCATGACAAGGAGCTCAAGGCCAAGGCCCTGACATTGATTAATGTTTGGTATATAGGTGATCATGGTTGATGCCTATGGTTTATGTGCTAAGTCAAGCACATTTGTAAATATCACGTAAATATGCAAATTAATGAAAAACCCACAGCCAGCTATGTCAATGCAACTAAAAATGAGATGGGGGCATGATTTTCCTAAGGATAAGGGGGGGAGGGGATGTTAACCTTGAACCAGTTTGGGAAAAGCCGTGTGTCATGGGGAGAACCCATCAAAACTGTCAACTACCCTCTTTCTTGTCTTTCTTCCCAATCATTTATTTCTGCTAGAATGTGGTTGAGGCAGTTATTGCTTGGAAGGGGAAGAGTATGGGAAAATTCGAATTGGGTAGAGCACCCATCTTCGAATGTCGTGTCTTTCTTGCATGGACAAGAAAACACCAGAATGGTAAGCAGTTGGACTCATGCATTACGTTTTTGGTTTTGGGACTCTCATGATTTGGGAGAGGTGGGACGGCTTGCTCATGGACGATCTTCATTCTCCATTTGCGGGTAAGCTCTGCGGGGAACTGAGCTCTTCTTGTGTATCCTTCTCGTTCTGCGAGTGTTTTTCCCTTGGCGAGACTGTGATTGTTGTGTTGCAGCGTTATCTTGAACTACAGAGTGTATGAGACCCCGTTATTCATGTTCCAGAGTAAAGATGGCATTGTTGAGTCTCCTTGTGGTTGTTGTGTTGTGCACCCTAGTTCGGGTTTGAACTATGTACAAGACTCAGAAATGGGAGAGACGTAGAATGTGCTTGATAAACCTAGTGTGGAACCTCACAATAAGATAAGAGTGGCTGGTGAACCTGCTATGCACATCCTGAAGAGCACTAAAAGGGAAGGTGTATCCCGAGGGACTGTGGAGCATAGAAGGGGGCACTTCCTTGTGTTGGTTGTGTACGTAGTGGGAAAGATAGGCCAGATAGGTCTTGTGAAGGTGTTCTTAGCTATGTATATGAGCTCACTATATTAGCATTTATTCCTTCCCATTGCCTTGGAATCCTGATAAACCCAACTGGAAAGGTAGCTTGTCTAGTAGCCTTATAAACTCAAATGTTGGCTTAGCTGTGTCTTGTTGAGTTTGACCTTGTGAGTAACCTCTCGCTGGACAGTTTGTTAAACCCAAATGTGAATGCTGGCTTGGCTAGGTAGCCTAATAAACCCAATAGTGATATGGCTTGACTATGTATAGTCTGATAAACCCATCTGTTGGCTTGACTGGTCCTTAAGGTAAATGTTGGCTTGACTGTGAATAGCCTATGAAACCCAATTGTGAGATGGCTGGCCACTAAGGGGAATGATAATATTTATTCTCCAAAGATTGAAAATAAAATAAAACTAAATGCAAAGACAGAAAATTCACACTCAAAGTAAATTCAAGAAACTCAAATGTAATCATGCAACCTACATGTCCTACTTTAACAATGCATCTACAAAACAATGTGAGATGTACTTTTGCACCATTGATAACTTCACTGGCAACAGTGCCAAAATGTTGGGCCCACTATATGTCAGTTAATTAAAACTTAACATGCAAAGTGCTAAACATAAATTATCAACCCGAGGAATTCTTTTATTTCAAAGCTATCATATAAGATCTATGCAAGCACAATTTATACCTGACATTGTTATCTATTGGTATGAAATCAAAACTCATTATAAACTAGACCACACCTTCTTGAAAAGAAAACAAAGCCTAATCCTATTCGTAAATCCAAACTGTAAATCTAATCACACTTCAACATAATCAATTCTTATGAAATAAGATCTAATTGCATACATCTAAAAGAAGTGCTATGTTGGCCAACAATCTATCAAATGAATTAACAACACGACTATGACAAAGCTAATGAATGAAAGCATACAACTATGATAAGCTTAATGAATGAAAGCATGAACGAAAAAATAAGCAAATCGAAACAATAACACACCTATAATCAACACTACCAGCATCTGCTCAGGGAAGAGGGCCTTTCCTCCACTGAGCAAAGCTAAATCTCCACAATGAAATTCTGCAACTCCAGAATTAAGAAACTGCAAACATGTATTATCATAATGAATGATTGCAATAGATTTGGATCAAATCCTACATCATAACATTGTTTTCTCTTTTTTCTTCTCAATGAGATTGATTAAATATTTATACATAAAATTATCTCATGGAAATGAGGAACTGAACCCCCGACTTGTGATCTGTAACAGCTGAAACACGGTCGTAACTGCTAACAACTTTGTAACCGGGCGCAACAGTAAATATGGAAAATACCCTCTCGAAGAACCACATGTATATCGCAAACTGTGGTTTTGTTTGGAAATTTCCTTGTGAGTCAGGTAAATTAGGCTATTACGCAGAAAACCCATGTATCGGATTTTCGAGATTCTTTTCCATCTACCTGCAAATTGAGACACGAATCAAGGTGTTCTTATCTGGCATGCATTTTTGGTCAAGCCTATAACAACTAGTTGTGAGCGCCTTGTACGTGACAAATAACTCCACAACCCATCATTAGTAAAGTTATGCAATAATAGTCTTCAATTCATCAAAGATAAAGGAAAATAATCCTTATTATCCACTTAAAACATCAATGGAAGTAGTATGTTGCTTTACGCACAGTTATAACAAATGGATGGAAAATGGAATGATAAATGGGCGATAATGGGAAGAAAATGGATGAAATATATGTCAATAAGTGATGGAAAAATGGACAATTCCAGGGCCCAACAGTCATGATACAAAATTGGGGCTCTAACCCACCAAAAAACTATACAGTCAGTACAAAATGTCTATCTAGGCCTCTATGCCTGTGGACCAAGGTGGTGGTCATGAAAACAAACAACTGCACTTTTAAACCGCCAAAATAGTCTAACCCATGCACGGGGCACTTTTACCACATGTATATGCATTGCCTTTGGTAAGCCCTTGACTTGCACCATAGGAACCCTATGTGTCAGCTCGACAAAGTTGGTATATATTCTTGGAGCATATGCTTTGCAGCTGCACCTATTATGTCATCCCCTCATCCCCTCCAATGATGTCGGGGGTAACCATCTAGTCATCTAGGACCTACATCTGCATATGCATGATCAATTTCTGTACATGATACCACCAAAAACATGTTTTGTTTCCATTACATCAAAAATACAAAAATTCAAATACTTCAAAATGCATTTGGGATTGTTACCTATATCACTGTATGTGGCACCCTATGGTAATGGCATATCTAAGTCTCTGCGAAAGTCAATCCCTGCATACAGATAGTCATCCATGACCACAATCTGTCGTTTCCACCAGTGGTAAAAGTCTGGTGGGAATGGAGTGAGTGTCCTACCTCCCATTAACCACTGCATCACCTCTAACCAACGAGTTTGTGTTGGATCTTGTAGACCATGCGGAGGAACCTGAACTCTCATGCTAAGGCCCGGTACTCACTCAAAGAAGAAAGTGTTGAGTATGCTGCCGAACCCAAATTTCCTTGTACTTCCCAACTTACAATCAGTCATTTGTTGTCTCATAATGTTCAACAGCGATGTGCTCCAATCATATATTGTGGGTCTCATACACTCTACTGCATCAAACATGAGAGGCTTGTAGGCCTAATGAAATGATTCCAAACCCTACTATCTTGGCTAGTACCAATACTATAACCCTGAGACTGAGGCTCCGAATGGAGTTCACAAGAACCTAGCTTTCGATATTTTCAATATCTAAAAGGCTAACAGTTATATACTCCTTGATGGTGACCCCACCTCCCACCCCACAAGCACTCAATTTTACTACCTCTCCTTGGTGGGATAGTCCAATAATGAAGTAGATATCCTCCACTTCTATTCTCAGTGGCATCCCATCTAGTTGAATATCCTTTGTGTTTGGGTCCCAATAATCAACAAGCATCTGTAGAAGCCTTGGTTGGGCCCTCAATCCCCAAGTTTCCAAAACTTGTACAATATGCATCCTTTTAGTGCTTGTTGAGCAATTATGTCATCGTGGACTGGACTATCCACATCTTCATGCTCACACTCCCTTTACTATAACGCCATCCTACAAAACAAACATTCATTTTGATGACAATTTTCCTTTAATTTGGACATCTATGGCCCTGTACACGACTTAAACTTTATGCTGGCCATCTCCCATAGGGACTACCATTTATATCAAATTGTAATTGCATTTTCATGCTTTCGATTGTTGTATTGAGCTTTATTTCAGCTCCCCGCTTCAATTTTATGATCCATATAAGTTTGCGCTTTCCTCAATCCCATCCAAGAAAATCCTTTCATATATCTCTTGAACATGTTCGACCTCAACACCTTTATTCGTGTGATGGGACATTCGATGATGGTTGAACATGTTCGACCTCGACACCTTTATTCTTGTGATGGGACATGTACCAGTAGCAGTTCCTGTAGAAGATCTCCAATCTTTGTGGCATCACATACATGCTACCTCCTTGATCGTGCCAAAATCCATGAGATGTAAGCTCTCATGCCCATATTCTAGTTTGTTATCAGATATCTTCATTCAATATGAATATTTTTTTCACTGTATATTGTACATGAAAATGACCACATGTGACATATGTATATTCTGCCTATTCATGGCCATTGTACTATTATGTATCTGGGACTGCTACACTTCATATTTGCAGTCACATGTTGAGATGTATCATTGTATTGTATTGATGAGTGATTGATTTTTCCATATGGGTCTTCATTACTCCACTTCTACGATTGGTATAATGTATTTATACCATCATGTTACCCCTATGACCTCACACATTAGGGGGAATCTATTATAGATGATTTTACCACACTTGGTAGATCATGTTTTTAAGGCCTTCCCTGTCCCTATGCATACTATTTGGACCCCCTTTTCTCAAAATAAACTTTGATGATCCAAGAAATCCTTTAAAAAAGTCATATTTATTGGTATATGTGGGTCACTAGCTTACAGAATGTGTGTACACGTAGCTTGCTCCACTATGACCCACATACATCGGGAAATGTGCCCAAAAATAAAATATTTGGAGTTTTCCTCAATGAGTCACAAATAACTTAACCTTTGGCATTCCATATTCCCGGAAACATTCTGAATCGACCCTTCACTGCCATTTGAAGGGCTATATATTGAGCCTCTTGGATGCATTAGAGGAGGAGAACTTATGAGAGAAACAAAACTATAGTGGATTTGTGCCCCATTCATACATGCTTCG
>LPNX010421800.1:291479-307256 GCA_001517045.1 Pseudotsuga menziesii
ACTGCCTGCTTGGGCGTTTGCATCGTCATGATAGCATGCTTCCTCGATGATATTTTTCCCTCATACAAAGTGATTCTCAAGGACATGAATGGTTTGGAACGAACTTAGGAGGATTTGCAGAATTGCTCATACTTCCTCCCAGAGCTTCAACAAATTGAGCGTGATGATTTTAGGTCAATCCTTAGCGAGAAAGTTGGAAGTCCTATGGTCCCATTAGGAACTCATGGTATATATTCCAAAGGGAACATGGCAAACTTGTCACCTACAATTCCTATCAACATTTCTCAAACTACTAGCAAGATAGAGAACGTTTACATTGTGGTGTATTGTTCTCCCGATGAGATTAAGGCATACACCGAACCCTTTAAATAATTTTGTGATGTTTTTTCTTGGTTGTATGACAAAATGCTAAGGATGGACCCTTGGATTGTCGAACATGAGATCGAAACTTATCCTAATGATAAACTTGTTCGACAGTGTTTACGAGCGATGAATCCCCATAGGCGCCTGCAATTAAGGCTGAGATAGAGAAGCTGCTCAAAGTGGGATTTATCTATTTGTTTCTCTTAACTAAATGGGTATCCAATCCCATTCTGATAGATAAGAACCAGGGAACTATCCTGGTGTGTACTGACTTTCGAGACCTGAATAATGCCTTTCCTAAAGGCAATTTCCCCACACCATTCATAGATTAAATTTTCAATTAGTGTGTAGGAAGCGAAGTGTTCTCATTCATAGATGGATTTTCAGGGTACAACCAGATCCAAAACAAGCCTAAGGACCAACATAAGATGGATTTCATTTGTCCTTGGGGTACTTTTGCATACCGAAAAATTCGTTTCGGCCTTAAAAACGCCGGTGCTACGTTTCAACGGGAAATGACGTTTTATTTTCATGACCTAAAGCGTATTATTGAAGTCTATCTCAATGATTTAGCTGCTCACTCTCATTTGAGAGTGGATCATCCATACTATTTACGCTTGGTTTTCGAGAGATGTCGTCATTACCAAATACGGTTGAATCCTCAAAATTGCATATTTTGCATGAAAGTGGGTCGGTTATTGGGATTTATTGTTTCTAAAGAGGGCATTAGGGTCGATCCTCTTAAGTTTTAGGAAATACTTATGTTGTCTCCCCCGCGCACGATCCGACACTTTCAAAGTATCCAAGGGATGCCTAACTTCTTACGGAGATTTGTCGACAACTTTGCCAATTTGACCAAGGGTTTTATGTCACTTTTGAAGAAGGATACTCTATCCATATGGGATGAGCAAGCCCAGGAGTCCTTTAATGCTGTTAAGAAATCCTTGGCATCGGCCCTCATGCTTAGTCCACCTAACTATAGCCATGAATTTCTATTATACGTGACTGCATATCAAAATACGGTTGGGATGGTTTTGGTTCAAGAGGATGATGAGCTCCAAGAGCACATTGTCTACTATCTTAACTGGAACCTGATTGATGTTGAACTTAAATATAGTCACGTCAATAATCTAACCTTAACGATCATCCATGTAGTTTATCGGTTGAGACATTACATACTCCTTCTCCAGACTACACTCGTGGTTCATATCAATCCATTTCAGTTTGTCATAACCAGACGAATGAAAGGGGGGAATTATAATAAGTGGATTGTTGTCTTGCAAGAATTCGATCTCAAGTTGGTGTCGGCAAAATCAAATAAATCGCTAGTTTTTGCGAGGCTTGTGTCAGATCTTCCTAGTTTGGATGAAGATGAAATTCAAAAATATTTTTCTATGGACAAACATATCTTCTTATCTTGACCACGGACCCTTGGTATAGTGACATGAATATATTTTTACAGACTTTCAAGGTCCTTCCTAACCTCTCACGGGATGAGCATCGACTTTTACGATATGCTGCTAAGAATTAGTTTATTATCGTTGACACCTTGTATCACCATGGGGAGGATTCCATTTTACGTTTGTTTTTTACTAATGAAGAGGATGGGAAAATGCTGAATGATTTCCATGGTGGGGCATGTCTTGGTCATTTATCTCGGCTTAATATAGCCCAAAATATCCTTAGAGCGGGTTACTATTGGCTATCGATATTTAAAGATTGCGTTAATGTAGCCAAACGGTGCCACCGTTGTGAGGTGTTTGCATAGAATATGCACTCGCATCCAGCCCCATTACACCCTATTATCATCGTCGGTCCCTTCACCAAGTGGGGGGTAGTCTTTATGGATTACAACCCATCTTCAACTCGGGGGCACCACCACTTCATAGTGGTCGTGGATTACTCCACGAAATACGTAGAGGCTATGCCTACTATTAAATTTGATGGTGAGACAACCCCTCATTTTGTATTCAATCATATCATTACTCAGTTTGGTATCCCTAGAGATCTTGTCACTGACCATGGCTGGCACTTTCAAAATAGGATGATGAATGAATTATCTTCGAAATTGGGGTATAAGAAAGATTATTCCTCTTCTTATTATTCTCAAGTGAATGGATAGGTTGAAGATGTAAACAAATCCCTTAATTTCATTATGCAAAGATCCATTACACAAAGCAATACTAATTGACACATTATTCTTTACTCTGCTTTGTGGGATCTACCAAACCATTGTTAAGACTACCACCAGTTTTTGTCCATATGAGTTATTACATGGAGTGGAGTCGATATTTCTGATTGAATGTGAAAGTCCCTCTTTGAAACTAGCCACAGAGCTCTTACTAGAGACTTTTGAGTTGGAAGAACGTCTAGTCAACTTGGATCACCTTGATGAGCAGTGTCGAGATGCTTTAGCGGATCTTGAAATCAATAAGCGTTGCATGAAGGCTCAGCATGATAAGTCTATCTGTCCCCGAAGATTTAGCGAAGGTGACTTGGTTCTTCTATATGACCAAGCTAGTGAAACAATAGGGGCAAGTAAGTTCAACCCCATGAGGAATGGGCCTTATGTGGTTAAATGGGTCTTAGAGAGGGTCACATACAAGTTAGAGGATTATGAAGAAACAACCTTGGAGGAGCCTAGAAATGGGCTCTATATTAAAAAATAATATGCCTAATTCTCAGTTGAGGCTGATATTTTGTATATTATTGTGCAATTGCATAATTTTCTTTTGGTCCCCTTGTAGCAATTCGGTTTGTTGACATGCTTCCCTTTGTTGTGACAAATGTCGATGGAGTGTTCGGTATATGTAGGATACACTGACGGTGCCAGCCGCCATACCCAGAACTTAGCTTCAGCTACTTGGGTCATTTATATGCCTGAGGGTCAGGTAGTGTCTTCCAGAGGTGTGTGTCTCCAACCATCATCGAACAATGTTGCTGAATATAGTGTCATGATTGAACTCCTATGCGATGCCATCTCTAATGGTATCCTATCTCTTGAATTCCTCCTTGAATCACAGTTAGTTCTACCACAGTTAAATGGTGTGTCTCATATGAGAGATCCGACTTTTTTACAAATATTCTTATGGGTAAGATTGTTAGAACAAAAATTTGAACACATAACATGCATTCATATTCCTAGGATCTACAATCATGTTTCCTATTCGTATGCAAATTACGTTTTAGACTGGCATTTGTTACATCAATAAAGAAGCATACACATTACATTCACATTCAAATACACATGTAAATACATCAAGTCCATCACTATAAGTTTTTTTATTTCTGAATATAGTCCAAAATGGTGTCACAGTACAAAATGTCATTGTTGGGCCCACTATATGTCAGTTAATTAAAACTTAACATGCAGAGTGCTAAACATAAATTATCAATGCGAGGAAGTCTCTTATTTCAAAGCTATCATGCAAGATCTATGCAAGCACAATTTCTACTTGACACTGTTATCTATTGGTATGAAATCAAAACTCATTATAAACTAGATCACACCTTCTTGAAAAGAAAACAAATCCTAAACCTATTCGTAAATCCAAACTGTAAATCTAATCACACTTAAACAGAATCAATTCTTATGAAACAAGATCTAATTGCATACATCTAAAAGAAGTGTTATGTTGGCCAACGATCTATCAAATAAATTAACAACACGACTATGGCAAATCTAATGAATGAAAGCATACAACTATGATAAGCTTAATGAATGAAAGCATGAACGAAATAGTAAGCAAATCTAAACAATAACACACCTACAATCATTACTACCAGCATCTGCTCAGGTAAGAGGGCCCTTCCTCCACTGAGCAGAGCTGGATCTCCATAATGAAAGTCTACAACGCCAAAATTAAGAAACTGCCAGCATGTATTATCATAATGAATGATTACAATAGATCTCGATCAAATCCTACATCATAACAGTGTTTTCTCTTTTTCCTTCTCAATGATATTAACTACATATTTATACATAAAATTATCTCATAAAAATGAGGAACTGAACCCTCAACTTGTGAACTGTAACAGCTGAAACACGATCGTAACTCCGAACAACTTTGGAACCGGCTGTAACAGTAAATCTGGAAAATACTCTCTCGAAGAACCACTTGTATATCGCAAATCGTGGCTTTGTTTGGAAATTTCCTTGTGAGTCAGGTAAATGAGGTTGTTACGCACAAAACACATGTCTCGGATTTTTGAGATTCTTTTGCGTCGGCCTGCAAATCGAGACACGAATCTAGGTTTTCTTATCTGGTATGCATTTTTTGTCAAGGCTATAACAACTAGCTGTGAGCGTCTTGTACATGACAAATCACTCCACAACCCATCATTAGTAAAATTATGCATAATAGTCTTCAATTCATCAAAGATAAAGAAAAATAATCATTATTAACCACTTAAAACATCAATGAAAGTAGTATGTTGTTTTACGCACAGTTACAACAAATGGATGGAAAATGGAATGATAAATGGGCGATAATGAGAAGAAAATGGATGAAATATATGTCAATAAGTGATCGAAAAATGAACAATTTCAGGGCCCAACATCTCCCCCAAACTGAACTTGTTGCATGTCCTCATGCAACCCAATACCTGTGTAGCATCCAACTAGAAGAACTCATTCACTTGTTCCTTCATTTTACCATTCGCACAGTTGCAGCCAGAAGAAATCGAGAGTTTAATACAAATTGGTAGAGTCACACCTGCTTAGCGGAGGATTTAGTAGAAATTTGGCGGAGTCAAAGCTTATTTTTAGCGAATAATTTGGCGAAGGTTTTAGTGAAGATTTTGGCAGAGTCACAGCCCAAATAGCGCTAAATTTAGCAGCGAATTTGGTAGAGTCGCAGCCCAAAGATCGCTAAATTTAGGGAAGCACTTGGTGAAGATTTTGGCGGAGTCACAGCCCAAAGAGCGCTAAATTTAACGAAGAATTTGGCATAGTCGGAGCTGCCTAAAACGGGGAAAGAGGAAAAAAATTTACGGTGTTGTAGCTGCATGGAACGGGAAAAGTGGAATATTTTACGGTGTTGCAACCGGACATAATGGGAAAAATGAATGGTTTTACGGTGTTGCAGTTTCACGGAAAAGAAAAAATTAAAGGTTTTACGGAGTTGCAGCTGCACGAAACGGGAAAAGGGCAATATTTTATGGTGTTGCAGCCTTTTGAACAGAAAACTTACGAAGTCATTTTCTCCCAAATTACGAACTGGGTTTGGCTGAAATTTTTTAGGCAAGTTTATATTAGTCCATTTCACCAACACACCAAAAATAGGAGATACCCACATCACAGATTTTGAGAAAAATGTAAATTGGTTGTAGGTGATAATGGCCATTTTATCGAAAATTGTACATTGGATTGGGATGAAAATTAACAGGATTGTTCATCTTGGTATTATGAACTTCTTGTCAAAACATCATGAGAATCCCACTTACCAATTGTAAGATATGTCCATTTCAATTTCTGCACTTTTGTAGATGAACCTGAATAAAAATGTGTTGCAGCTGAACTTCCTGAACCAATATTTCACAAAATACAAACTAGGTTGGGCTGAAATTTTTCAAGCAAGTAATTACCATTATAATGCATCTCCACACCAAAAATAAGAGAAATTCGCATCACGGATTTCGAGAAAAATGAAAATTGACTATAGGTGATGATAGTCATTTTCTCAAAAACCGTGCAGTGGATTGAGCTGAAACTTGCCATGTTTGTTCTTCTTACCATGATGCTTCTTCACTCCAAAATTAATAAAAAACAAGTTTACCATTTTCAATATATCCTTTAATCAAATTCTTCATTTTTGTATTAAAAATGTGGACAAATGAGAAACAAAATGTGAACTTGATGGCAAAAGTTGTTTTGAGCATCCACAATAATTATCAAACAATTATTGGCTATGAACTTGACAAGGAATGAAAACAACCACTGTCTCCCCCAAACTGAAGATAGAGCATGTCCACATGCATCTTTTATTGACAATAGACCAATATTGGAAGTAAACATTACCTTAATGCTGCTGAGATAAACTTCACATCAGACCTTGAAAAGGCTTCTACATGATTTCCATTGTGCTTTATTTGAAGAAACAATTGTGAATAACACTCAACTCTCTATTGTGCTATGCTTTGAAAATATTTTCTCTAACAAATTTACATTCAGTGATCTCCTTTAAAACTGCTCAGAACAAGTTGTACTATAGACCACTATTACCCTTGGAATGATATATTAAACTGATCTCGGCCTGAAGAAAATAAAATGTTGAGGCTGACAGTTAAGCACAACAAATTCCATTAATCACATCTTTGAATAATCCATTTCAAAATCGAATGCCTTTATTAATATTTTCACGGGCTTGTTGTAATTTTCATGCCAATAACCGTGGGCCAACTCTCACATCAAATTCTAAATATGTAAATGAAAACATGATAGAGTTGGAGCTGCAAAAACTAGAATTCTCAAGATGGCTAAAACCAATGTCTGCATTAGTGGATGATAAAAATGAGCCAAGGAACTCATACCTTTCTTTTATGGAAACATATTCATAAGTTAGAAATGATAACTGAAAATGTAATGTAGGATTCATTTCTTCATACCACTGAGTGTAGCAGCCTGTCATTTCTCCCCCAAACTGAATAATTTCCATGTCCTAATGGAAGAGATGAGTTTTTAGCTAAGTTAAAAATAGCCATCTAAGTTAAAAATAGTCATCTCCCCCAAACTGAATGCAAAGCATGCCCTCATGCATCATTTCCTCAAATTGCATCAATAGAAGATTTGTGGCAGCATCAAGACTTCCTATTGTTGGTTCTTGTGTGACAACAATAAGGTATCATTTGATTATTTTCATGCTTGGTCAGTTGGGTTGGTGAGATGTTGGGTAGGACTTTGAAGTGGATGTGCATGAATGATGAAGTGTTAGAATTGAGTGGGAAAGGATGGGAATGGATGGACATAAAATGCTATATAGAAAATGGAAATGGATAATGCTTGGTGGTTCTTCATTACATTTCCCTAAATCTTTAATAAATCAAAAACTCATGATATTTTACCTCAATTGTTACCTCCATGGAATCCTTGGCTGACATGAATGGATTGGTGTATGCTGGAGCTATGTAGGCCGATCTGATGCTGAGACAGATGTATATGAGAGCTAAAACTGGATGAGGCTGAATTTGATCCATGATGTTGTGCTAGTTACATGTAAGACTGCTAACTGCTGGAGGAAAATGGAAAGGAATTGCAAAACTACTGAAACAAATGATGCTGCAAGTCATTGTTGAAACCATTAGATCACATAATCTTCAGTTGCTACAAACCGAGGTACAATTCTTATAATGCAAATGAATTTGCTCGAATTTGAGCATGGAAAGAAATCATTGGATTACCGGCCATTAATGTATGCTGTTAACCAATGTCAAGCAACTCACCTTTGATGACAGTGAGCTCTAAAGTACCTTAGCGCATCTTGACAGGTACGAATGGATGTGCTGGAGTCGAGTCACCTGCAAGATTTGTCAATCAAGAGGCATTGATGAATCCCCATGATTAACAACAAGGAAATATGCCATTTATTCATGCAGATACCAGGGCATTATAAAACTCTAATCTCGATCCTAGATAATGTGTCAGAGTCGATGGGACAAGACCATTAGAAGGTGGACCTTAATAAATTCCACATCATCCAATATGAGTACAAAATAAATGATTGTGAAGAATCATAGTGAAAAATAGAACCAACATGAAACTGAGAAGTGGAAAGTATATGTGAAGTCGTGATGTGGTAGTGATGGAAAACAAAATGGTTAAGGTGACTAAATAAGCAGTGGAAAATGGGACTTCGACATGAATGGATTTTTAGGGTTTTGAAATGAGGAGGGTGAATGAATCTACCATAGTGCAATTGGCTTCTTGAGAGGTTTCGTTCTTGCAACAATTGGTAAATGATTATTGGCATGTAGCAATGGGACTTGACTTATGGAAAATTGGTATGGTTTTCACATCAATCTCTCTAGTTTTTTATGTGCTCAATCCATTTGGAAATTGAGAAAAAGTCTTCAAGAGTCACCCGTGCTTTTATTGACCTTTTTCTTCCAAGGACCTGCAAAAACCTATCACTTTCCTGTAATAAAACATGAGATGATGAAAGAAGAGAGATGATTTCTCTCTATTCACCCAAAACTTATGAAAAAAACAACAAGAAATTACTTATAAAACAAATCCAAAGAAAAATGAACAAAGCAAAATCCATTTTATACCTATGGGAGAGCAATGTCCATCTAGACTCACCAACAGTATTCTTATCATAGCTTATTTGTTCATTGTACAATTTGAGTGATTCCAAATCCAAATGAAATTAAATTCATAGGAATATTTCCCTTAGAAATAAGTTTTTTAAAATTCTATGTAATGATATTCCAAGTCACTCAGTAACAGCCTGCATGACAAGGTGTTTTTTCGAATTTTGGACTAGACCAACAGTCACGATTTTAGGCTTAACTTTTTCGTTTGATAATGGATTGATGTGATTCCAATTAGAGATGAAAGTATATTCATGTAGGTATCTCAATTAGAAATAGGTTTTGAATCCAATAATAATTGAGGAGTCAAATAATCCAATGAACAGTCTAGAAAACTTAGTTTTAGGAATGTTGATTTGTGATAGGCAGTCGGTATTTTGGTCATAAAATTTGCATACGATATCAGAATGGATTGATTCAAATTGAGTTGTAAACTAGATTCATAGGGTAATATACCAATGAGAAAGGTTTGCAAGATATTTCTAATAAGACATCCAAAAATTGACTGTCCCAGCTCTGTTCCTAAGCTACCTGCTTGACACCCGTTAGTATTTTGGCCATAAGTTTTTCGTTCCATACCCAATATTAAAAATTTGAATTGTTTTGGAAACTAGATTCAAAGATATACTTGGGATGTAAACAGGTTTTAAAAATAATTCCATTTGGTCTCTCAAAAATGGACTGTCCCGACTTTGTTTCAGTATAATATGCAAGCCAAAATGTCACCAAAAATTTAATAAATGAAATTTGACCCCCAAAAGTGACCGAAATAGGTTTGTATTTTTTTAATGATGTAAATTTAAATATAACACGTACCCATACCAAAAATTTCAAGCATTGATCACCTATATTGACTTACACAGTCTGTTGCAGCCTCAGCTGCAACTCTTAAAAAATGACATAATGTTGAAATAAATCACACAAGTACAAGTGATCAATTTTGCCACGGAAAAAACGTGGCAATATCCATGGATAAGCGTGGATATTGCCACGTCTAAGTGTTTTTTTTTTCCGTGGCAACTGTTTCGTCGCAATAGCGACGACCCCTAATTTGCCGTGGATACAGCGATAATGTTCTATATTTATTTAGATGTCTAGGCCGTCGCTATAGCGACAAGAAGACGTCGCTATAGCGACGGAAAAACCCCAGGTATAGCGACGAGGATGCTATACCTGCGACGGTCAAACTTGGAAAAGTTCCACGGCACGTCGTCGCTGTATCCACGCCCTGTATAAGTTTTAAAAAAAAAATGCAAAGTTCCACGGCATGCCGTCGCTATAGCGACGCTCTGTATAGGTTTTAAAAATATATATATATAGTAAGAATATATAGTAAGAGATCTCAATATGAAGTATTACATTGAAGATTTATAGAAGATAAACATTAGATTTGGTCATGATGAAGATGAGGAGAAGGGATCAAGGAACGGTTAGCACTGGAGTTGAATCAACATAACAAAGATAAATGCTCAATGCATTGATCTGCTGATTCAATATAACAAAATAGTGAAAGAGAAAACTTAGTGTCAATCGGGCACTTTGGTAATTGTTCAATTGCCCAAGCACCTAACTATTCAACTACTGCAAAGTCCAGCTCCTTCAACTACCCAAACTACTTTGTGGAGGGGAGGAGTCAATCAGAGTCTCTCAATCAGAGCATTTATCTAGATCAGCCATGTTGCATACACTGCTGTCTTGTAGTCTATCAAGGATGATGATAGATAATTCCTTCACTGCTGGACCGAGGACTGTAAAGGTTTCAACGAGGATGCTATCTAACTGGATGTCACAACTAAACACTATTCCTGGAAATACATTTATCACTTGCTATCTATTGACTTTGATGATGCAAAACCCTGGCTACATAGTTCTGAATCAGATCTGCCCAGAAAAGGGAAGGTATAACTGCTGGAAATGTTGGTCTGTTGTACACAAAGTTTGTTGCCACAAATTCAGTCCCTGTAGACCCCTCAAAACAATAGCTTGCTGACAACGTTTCATACGTTCATCTTTTAAAGATGGGAACTTCTGTTTACTATTTCAGATCTGGAAGCACATGGAACAGTACTCTCTATTGAAAAATGGAAGCAGTTCTTCATTGTTGGTCATAAACAATGAATGTACTATAGGGATGAAAGGACACTGTATATCCTTGAATTAGGTTTGTCTCCTAGCTGTTATTTTGTTGTCACTAAGTGAGCCCTCTTTTAACTTCTGAATGTTGACTTAATATTGATCATGATTTCAGGATTTGAAGAAGGGTACTACTGCTGTTGCAATCTGCTAAAAACTCCACCTATAAGCTATCACAAACAGGCTCACCAATCCCTTATAGCTGTTGTCATTAGGTCTGCCCCTTTTGTGTGAATTTTAATAAGTATCATATGCTGGAGTGGTACCCTTACCGGTGATTCCAGGATTGTTTTAAGTGCAAAAATGAGCACTGTTATAAAAGCGTGCTACTAGCCAAATATTTTTTTACTATCAAGGATGAACAAATAGGATCCTTCCAGCACACCTCAGACTTCATCTACATCAGAAATGAAATGAAGAATGTCAATATGAGACATATCTTGTAGACATATATGTCTGTCCCTTTTTAATAATGAGTCAAGGCATAGGTCAGCCCTAATAAACCCATCAGCATAGGTCGGTCCTAGAAAAATTCTTTAGTACAGGTGGGCCCCAAAATATCTTCACCGGTCTTTAATGCAGGTTGGGCGCTCTCATTTATAGCTGTTACATTAGGTGCTTCAAACCAGACTAAATGCTATTACATACATTGTGAAATCATGTTAGAAGTGAGGGCTTTTTTATGCTCATTTCTCTAAGATATAGTTGATCTTTGAAGAAGTTACCAGAAACTGGGAGTCTGGGTTTTGAAACTAGTAGTCTATGGTAATAGCTCCAATCCATTCAGTCAGCCTGATAAACAAATGATGAGAACAAATAAAGAATGCTGCAATGTAGGCTCGTTAAAATCACATGTTGGGACTCTTCCTTCCATTGTCAATACTCTTGAAACAGCTCCCACATTTTCCCATTTTAAGCCGAGTCAGTTCATGTATGATCCCTTGAAACCCCTACTGGGAATACAACATTCCTGATAAATAGCTGTTGCTGCAATCTAAACCAGCAAACAATGCATTTGCTTTGATCAATATTGAAGTCACTATTGGAGAACAGTGCAAATTCATATTGCACACCGCAAACAGGTCAGTGTCAACAAAACCCCAAAACACAAAGGCTGTCAAAAAACCATGTTCAAAATTCCAGTACACGTTTATATTAGTCTAGAAGCAGATGACAAGAAAACCTATTGTATTCAGAAGGTCAACATATGGCAGTAAATATTATCAGCTAGAGCACAGACATTCAACCTTTTAAACTCAAAATATCAATAGCGACTTGTTCACAAACCCTATAGGTGTATTCAGACTCCAGAGTGAAAAACTGCAAGCCAGTCAATAAGCTCTGAAATTAATAACAAAGAACATAGACTACAGGAACTCCATACAACAAACAAACTAGATTGATACTATGGTCCGAAAGACATTTTGGGTTTGAGTAGATGTTGATAAATATCCAAAATTGCAACCAGAATGTTCTAAATGTATTTTCCCAACAAGCTTGAAAGCAATGGTGGGGAGTGAAAAATTCCATACCGTTGACCAAGCAAGGTTCCATTCCCATGGGCTAATTTACCTGGCACTTTCAGTTAGCCATATGGGAGAGAGGTCAAAATTATGACACCCGAAGAAAAGATCCAAGTGACCATATATTATGAATCCCATGTTCTCCTTAAGGCTTGCCATTTTTAAAAGTTAAGCGGGTTGTGGTCTTGTGATTACCATAAAATAAAAGCACTCTCACTACTTAGGTTCAAAATACTACAAACACATGTTACTGCCTGCAGCCAACAAAAACTATTGTATTTGAGACGGTAGAAGTACTGGTGACGTTGACAGCTTATGCAAGCAGCATATCTCAATAGGCAATGCCAGGTGCAAGTACTGGGAAAAATTTGCAATAATATATTAATAGATGCACTCGGTTGTGGTATGTGAGCCAAAGGCGAATTTTGCATCGTATATACCCTCGGTTGTGGCATAAGCACCTGAGGCAGAGCCCACTTCCTTTAGAAAGAGTCCTTTACCAAACACAATAAATCTTGATGTATTTCGATAGCAAAGAAGATTGAATGCAAGAAATAGCATAAAGAGGTGAGAATCTTAATGTATTTCAATAACAAAGAAGATTGAATGAATGAAAAAGCATAAAGAGGTGCAAGCATAAAAAAGCCTCACTGCCCCCTGGGGCCTGGACCCATCGCCTGAAGAGGATAGCACTAAGCATGGAGGATCAGAGACACAGTGACTCTCATAAACAAATCTAAACATCATTGATCAGGTTATCAGAAGATAGAGAAAGAGTTCAAAGACTACTTAAAGAGGCAATAAAAGGTCCACGTATCCTATAGTAGATAAGAGTCAAGACACAGGAAATTAAAGTGCTCCTCTGTCTTGTTCTGTTACATTTGACATGTCTACCAAATCCTGTCCTCGTAAGGATAATTTCATGTCAGTATCTATTTGTACACTACTAAATCATTATAGATTAAGTATCAAATACCAAAGGGGAAATTCTGAACATAGTAAGATAAAAATCACAAGCTCAATCATCAATGAGTGGTACCTCGTTACTAGGCTGCCAACAAATGGTAGATGCCATATTGGTAGATGCATGGTAAGAGAGAAATACCTTGTTTGCATGAGAAGGCTGCCAAAGGATATACTATCCATCGATTGTCAAAAAGGTATGTGTGGCTACTAATAGGGATGTGTCGTGGCAACATTTTTTTACTCTCCCTTGGGTAAGGGAAGGCTTTTGCTTGGAAACGAATTTATAATAATTGAAGCCTTGGCAACAAAATCTAGTTTTCCTTAGAGTTTGCACACATTAAGAGGATGGTGGAGACCAAATAAAGAAAATGGTGAAATTATTTTACACAGCAATATGAAATTTCTATTTTAATTTTTTTTTCTCTCTTGTACTTGTTCCAAGCATAAAAAAAATCTTCTTTCTGCATGTCAGCACCCATAGTACAATAGGGTGAAAACTCAGAAAAATGGCTATAGCTGTTGTAAAGATAAATTCATCATGAAGGTAGGCAGATAAGAGTTGTAGAAATGAATGACAAACAAGAGGTTTTCTATAGATTTCTAAAAAGTTAATAATTTCCTAATTTAAAGAAGCCTTTGATAAACCAACATTAGAAATAGCATACCTTTGATAGACCACACTGTTTTGGTATGAAACATTGAATTAAAAATGAGTGCGGTATACCTCGAAGATTCCATAAACATTGACACTATCTACAGAAGTGATAGATTTGAAATAGCATACCTTTTCAACAAGTCAAATCTAGGTGCCATGATGGGAGGCTTGCACCTGGTGGCTCTAATCTTAATGGGCTAATGCCAGTTCATTTAAAGATAGATTTATGATATTATTAACATCTATTTGAATAAGGCTGGTTAATTTAAAATCAACACTATAACCTAGATTACACAGGATTGCCCCTTCATTTTTGGTATGCACAATATGTACTTGAGGTTTTGAAACCTTCAAGGTTGATGTAGGATTGGAAAAATAATGTTTTTCTTTCTTTGACTTTCAAGAAAATATGCTTGTTCTACAACACGTGGACTGCAGTCATCTCTTTGTTTTAAAGTTGTAAACTACCTTTTGTTTAGACTTATAAGTGAGCACTTGGTGCATTTATATGATTTCGAGTTGCTGAGACTCAAGGCTCAAATATAACTTCGTACTTATGAGGTTCCCATGTGATCTCCACATATCATTTTAACATGATTAACAGCTAAGTCCTATATGGAATCGACATAAAGACATATGAGATGTTGAAGTGGCACCACTGACATGGAAACCAATATCCAAAATGGGCATTTTTTCTAATGCCCCTCCTTAATGGCAGTTTGTTTTCTTTCAAACCATTCATTTACTTGAACATTTCAAACTTGTCCTTGCTTAACGTCATTGTGAAAATATCCAATCTAATATTGAGACTTGTAATGGATCTAGGTAGCTAGGGTGTCTGGGTGCAGAGGGCTTAGAGGAGGGTGCATCACTTACACACACATACGTACACTAAAGGAATCGAAATTAAATTACAAAACTAAGAACTCAAAATTGTAAAATTTAAAATGAAAATGTTAAATAATAGGATAATGTTTTTTACCGTGTCCATAACCCTAGATCTTGTTAGGGGTGTCCAATGCTTTGGGTATGAGGTTGAGAAAGTGCCAAACAATGGTGTCTAGGGTCTAATAGATGGTAAGGGTTAGGACAAGTAAAGCCAATGGATACAATGGTGAGATAGTGAAAGGGAATGATGGAAGAAAGTAAGAAGATGAGAATGGATAGTAGATAGATTGCGGTATGTCCCTATCAAGACTAACAGATATTTTCCATAGTCTACAACCCTTGCTGGGGATAGAAGTTTCTCCAAATACTAACGTTGAGGTTGGTCTCTTATCTTGGAAGATGGGTGACATTATGGAGATTGTTGCAGACCTGCAACCAACAAAGATACTGCAAATTTCAATCTTCAAGATATCTAGTGTTAAGGCTAATTTGTGGGAGTCTCAAACTACCCAAAAGCTTCAAATGTCCAAGCTAATGCTGCAAAAGAATGTTAACCCTGTAGCAGCTTAGTAAGAGCTAACCTAAAGTCACAACAAATTTGTTTGCTTTGTAATTTTGATGTTTTATTTTCTTTGAATTTTTATGCATATTTTCTATATTTTTATATTTATGTAATTTAAAGGAGATCTAGGGTTTGAAGCCAAAAATTCAAACACAACAACAGGTTTTCTTAAGGGTTTTAATATTTTCTATTTTTTTTAGATTTTTTTATGATGAGGATCTAGGGTCTCACACATCAAAGTAAAGAATTTAGATTTAAACCCTATGTTACGATAATAAAAGAGATATAAAGTTACAATGAAGATCCACGAAGTGAATCTAAGGTGAACTCAAAATTACAGTTTTGAAACCCTCTTGGAAAGAAGGAACCCTTCTAAT
>LPNX010421800.1:309164-319980 GCA_001517045.1 Pseudotsuga menziesii
CCAACGTCTTTCGAAAGTTATTAAAACATATATGAAATTTTATTTGATATCTTTGTAGTTGGCTTAAATACAATATGATTGTATAATAAACAGTTGAGAACAAGTATTACCTCCTTGGAGGTAATCGGTTCAAATCCGGATAGTAGGGTATGTACACCTCTATATGCTAAACACTCAAATCACTGGACAGAGGGGTCCATTGTCCCACAAATAATGGGTTCTCATACATCAATTTGGTGTCTGTCTAGGCTAAAGTTATAACCTTAAAATTAGATTATTATTGTCATAAAACTACCAAGGAAAGCATCTAAAAATTTACATGAGCTAGAGACATATCAAAGGCATCTAAAGCTTTGAACAATCAAACTCTAAATGTCCTGGTTCCTTCCATGTATTTTCCTGCCCCTTGGTCATCTAGCAATCTGGGATGGGAAAACAATTGACTTGCTTGTCCACATTAATTTCAAAATGGCTTGTGTGCCCTGCCATAATTGAATCTTGATTATGAAATGTAACAAACTAAAAATCTGTGAAGAAAAAATGGAATTTATGAGTTGTGAAACCCTGGCGATTGAATCTTGATTATGAAATGCAACAGACTAAAAATATGTGAAGAAAAATGTAATTTATGAGTTGTGAAACCCTGGCGATGGCGGATGTCTAGGGCGCCACTGGCTCGCATCCCCTACCTGCCCAACTAGCGGAGTCTGCAGATGTGAAGCCTAAGACGTCCACGAAGTTGAGGCCCATCGTAAACCCAAGTCGTGCCCTCTGAAATTTTGTGGAATCCTTCGTGAGGGAGCCCGACAACAGCCTCAACAACCACATCAACCAAATTTCAAGTGGATGTCAGTGATTCGAGCACACAGTGCAAGATGACAGAATTCTTCCACAGAATTCACACAGAGCCTGCCAGTGAAATGGTCGAGTTCAAAACCCCGCATTCTTAAAGTATAACCATGGAACAGAGTAGGTAGGACGAATTCGAATCCTGTATGAGCACTAGTAATCATAAACACTCTGTTAATGAATGCTCGAATCGCTTCAAATGAATACAAACCCTAACCGAACTGACGGGTGTTCAAATCCTATACAGGACCTAACATAGCTCAGATTTAACAGTGCTGTAAAATGTGGTAAGAGCATAGAAATTTCCACTTGAAGTTCCAGTAGCAACAACTACCTAAGACAAATCAGACAAGTTTCTAAAAAAAATTCTTAAGAGCAGCCATGATAACTTACCCTTGTTACTTTCTACGGCAGATTTGGCTGAATTAGGCTGGGGATAATGCATCAGTCAATTACCAGGCCTACCATTCGTGACCCCACGGCCTTGGGCACCAGAACTAGATCTCTGATGAGGCACAGTGGCATGACATATTCCATCAAGCATGTTCCGAAGCTCCAGCAATAGGCAGAATGCAATGAAGCTCCCAAAGCGTAGTCGAATTCCAATTCCAATTCCAATACTCGCTAGTAACCAAATTCCATTAATCCACCGTGTGAACCCGCATGTCCAAATGAAATCCCACGAATTCACCACCGTCAAAATGTATAAATTTCAAGATTTTACCGACAAAATTCTTATCTCTGCGCCAAAGTCTTGGCATTCAACATATGGCCACCCATCTCCCTGGTACACAATATGAAGGATGGATGACTGCTATGAAGTAAATTGTTCCTGCCATCCGACGGACAATCTGATAAGCCCCAGCATGGGGTAGGAACAAGTTAAATTCTCTATCCATCCATTGAAGGCTGCCGGACCAAGCGGTTGTTGCAGAAGGGGTATAAGGGTTTGAGAAGTCTCGTTCTAAAATTTATTTATTTAAAATTTTCAAATCTTTGATACCATTTTACCTTAAGGCGTGGATATAGCGACGGAAAAGGCAAGGCGTGGATATAGCGACGGCAAGGTGTGGATATAGCGATGGTGCTTCTCTATTACATCGGATTTTACACTAGAAAGTAACAAACGTGGAAAACCTCCGTGGAAAAATCCGCGCTTTTGTACTAGTGTCATGTGTATTTTTATGGATCTGTTATATATAAACGAAAACCAAATACATGCCATGATATGCAATACACACATGTCTCAAACTTATAAATTTCCACCTGCAATATAGTTAGAGGTGGGTGTTGCAACTCACTGCCATTGCTAGGTGTTACATCTCACTATCACAGCTGGATGTTGCAGCTCACTATCACAGCTGGGTGTTGCAGCTCACTGTCATAGCTAACAGTCACAACTGGGTGTTGCAGCTAACAAATTCATGCCAAAGTTCAAGCTTGAAGGGTTCCATAATCATTAGCTCATTTTCCTATGGATCCTTCATTCACCTTCCCTAATTACTGTAATTTTCTTTTCAGGAAATTGTGTTGGATACCAAGGAGTTTGATGAAAAAATAGATGTGGCTTATATAGAGGATTGATTTGTGAGGTTGATATTTAAGGACCAAGTTGTGTTGCAGCATGAGGGAGAGTGGACATGTGATCATAAGATAGGCCATTCCAACCTTGTGGATAAGGTAGGTAAGAGTTAAATTGAGGCTGCAACAGCTGCCATGGTGGAATAGTATTAAATGATTGAGTATGAGAGTAAGGAAATGGAGGGATAGAATTTTGAACCATACATGTAGACCACGGTGTCCATTACTGTTGCAATGAGTTGGATGCAACTTCCAGATCTCTTTGATATGTTTCTTTCATCCTTGGTATGGAGGGACAATGATCTATGGAATGATTCAAGTCACATATGCCAAAAATTGGGGGACTATCCAAAGGACAATCCATTGCAAGATGTTCCTTTTGACACCGTCAGCAAACTATTTTTTCAAATTCCTCATGCTTTTCCTTAACCTGCAAAACAACCAATTCTGAATTTAATGAATCATTGATATCAGCATTAGAATTTTTAAATACATTATTGATTTCAGCTCGTAAAACTCTTGTTTTTGCAGTAGATTTCAAAAATAAAGATAAAAGTTCCTTAGAATTATTACTAGTCTTGAAGTTTCCTCTTGAATACCTTCTACATAACTCATAAATATCATCATATGGTAACTGAAATACATTACCTCTTCCCATCAGATTTAATATTTCTAAATATTCATCTTGGATTCCCTTTAGTAAAAGTGTTTTTAAGGTCTCCTTCCCCAATTTCCTTTGTTTGGATCTTTGGAGGTTATATTGAAAGCGTTCTATGTATTCCTCCACACTCTCTTCTTCTCCTTGTGTCATTTTGAAGATGTCTTCAATGACCCTGCAATAATCTCGGTACCTTTTCAAGAATACATGTTTCATGTCTTCCCAAGTATAAGAAGATGTTTCGTGTTTCATGTATACGATTCCCACCGAGGCTCATGAACCATCGGAGGGCTATTCTTTTTAGAGTAAGGGGAAACACATTCAACTTTTGATCATTAAAACAATAACCATATCCTCTGCAAAGTATTTTGAATTGAAATAAAAATACATCACGATCTTCATTTTCCAAACTGTGAAAATTTGGTAGAACATGTGGGGGGATGCTTTTCATTGGCGCCACTCTTCCTGAATCTCTGATGGAAAATTCGAAGGTAACAAATTCTCCATATTTATTACGTTCCATCTCTTCATTAGATTCTTCGTGTGCTATCTCGAGGCTCCTTTTTCGAATGTTCCTGTCAACTTGTTAGTAGAGTGGGTGGTGCTTACAACACCACTAAGGGGAATGATAAGATTTATGCTCCAAAGATTGAAAATAAAATAAAACTAAATGCAAAGATAGAAAATTCACACTCAAATTAAATTCAATAAACTCAAATGTAATCATGCAACCTACATGCCCTACTTTAACAATGTATCTACAAAACAATGTCAGATGTACTTTTGCACCATTGATAACTTCTCTGGCAACGACGCCAAAATGTTGGGCCCACTATATGTCACTTAATTAAAACTTAACATGCAAAGTGCTAAACATAAATTATCAACCTGGGGAAGTCTTTTATTTCAAAGCTATCGTGCAAGATCTATGCAAGCACAATTTCTACCTCACACTGTTATCTATTGGTATGAAATCAAAACTCATTATAAACTAGATCACACCTTCATGAAAAGAAAACAAAGCCTAATCATGTTCGTAAATCCAAACTGTAAATATAATCACACTTCAACAGAATCAATTCTTATGAAACAAGATCTAATTGCATACATCTAAAAGAAGTGTTGTGTTGGCCAACAATCTATCAAATGAATTAACAACAGGACTATGACAAATCTAATGAATGAAAGCATACACCTATGATAAGCTTAATGAATGAAAGCATGAATGAAAAAATAAGCAAATCTAAATAATAACACACCTAGAATCAACACTAGCAACATCTGATCAAGGAAGACGGCCCTTCCTCCACTGAGCAGAGTTGGATCTCCACAATGAAAGTCTACAACTCCAGAATTAAGAAACTATCAGCATGTATTATCATAATGAATGATTACAATAGATCTCGATCAAATACAACATCATAACATTGTTTTCTGTTTAACCTTCTCAATGAGATTGACTACATATTTATACATAAAATTATCTCATGGAAATGCGGAACTAAACCCCCAACTTGTGATCTGTAACAATTGAAACACGGCCATAACCGCTAACAACTTTGGAACCGGTCGCAACAGTAAATCTATAAAATACCCTCTCGAAGAACCACATGTATATCGCAAACTGTGGCTTTGTTTGGAAATTTCCTTGTAAGTCATGTAAATGAGGTTGTTACGCATAAAACCCATGTCTCAGATGTTTGAGATTATTTTCCATATGCCCGCAAATCGAGACACAAATCAAGGTGTTCTTATCTGGCATACATTTTCGGTCAAGGCTGTAACAACTAGCTGTGAGCGTCATGTACATGACAAATCACTCCACAACCCATCATTAGTAAAATTAAGAATAATAGTCTTCAATTCATCAAAGATAAAGGAAAATAATCATTATTAACCACTTAAAACATCAATGGAATCAATATGTTGTTTTACACACAGTTACAACAAATGTATGGAAAATGGAATGAAAAATGGGCAATAATGGGAAGAAAATGGATGAAATATATGTCAATAAGTGATGGAAAAATGGACAATTCCAGGGCCCAACAGTCATGATACAAAATTGGGGCTCTAACCCCACTAATACAAGTGATCAATTTTGCCACAGAAAAAACGTGGCAATATCCACGGAAAAGCGTGGATATTGCCACGTCTAAGTGTTTTTTGTTCCGTGGAAACTATTTCGTCGCAATAGCGACGACCCCTAATTTGCGTCGCAAGAGCGACGACCCTTTCCGTCGCAATAGCCACGCTCTGTATAAAGGTTTTTAAAAAATGGAGATCCAAGCCGTCGCTATAGCCACGCACTTCCGTCGCTATATCCACGGACTTCCGTCGCTCTAGCAACGCCTTTCCGTCGCTATATCGACGGTGGGTGAAATTTTTTTTTAAAAATAGTTGCTATAGCAACGCCTTTCCGTCGCTATATCGACGGTGGGTGAAATTTTTTTTAAAAAAAATAGTTGCAGCCATCACCAGCTTATGCAACCAGCAACGAGTGGCTCTTCCATCAGAAAGGTAGTTGCAGAATAACAGGACATGACATTGAATTGATTTGTATATGCAGAATAACAGGACATTGAATTGATTTATATTGCTATATACAAGAAGACAAAATACAGAAAATCCAATAAGGATCTCTATCATAGGGACTATTTCTACGGCTCCATGCCTCATTGAGACCTCAATAAAGCAAATCGAGGCCTGTACACGAATAGGGTGAACCCCAGTATGAAGATGGGGCACAAGAACTCGAAATGCTTCAGGTGTATGAAATTATGAATGGCATTTTCAGTTGCATTTTTAACAAGTGTTATTTCTCCTTCACATAATACCTCAAAGAGAGTCTTTGAAGGTGCATCAAATATATGTCCAAAAAATGTTATAGCAGGCAGGCCCAACTGGTCTCGTTGCCGCATTCTTCATTATTTATTTGCAGGTTTACGTGCAAGCTTTATCATGGATAAAGAATTGAGGCCAAGGTGGATCGATCCAACAACCAAGGGAAACCAAGTCAAGACGCTCCATTCTCATGATAAAATTTAGCCATGGCCCATCAAATATTCACTATGTGATCTTCGGCCTGTGTTATTTGCTACTCAGCCCGTGAATGAAATCTTCAGTAATTTTTCTCCCTTTAAAACGAATTTGCCTGAAAATAAGTGCTGATCACCACCATTGTCAAAAATTGATTGGCAGCATGCAGGATTGAGTGCCTGTGAACACTGGCAAGCAGTCCAGATATTGTTGATTGTTCCTTTCTTGCTGCAATCAAATGAAACAATATGCTACAGGATTCCAATGCCAAAGAATAAGTATAAGTATGCAGGGTAAGATAACTGCTTACAATGTAATGGCATGCTCGTGGGAACCCTGAGAACTATGCTTAGGCTGTCTCATGATTTATATGCCGAAGTAAAAAAAACTCTAGTCTTTTTTTATACTGCAATATGATCTGGAAACAGGGGACTATCATCTTCCAATAGGCTGCTACTATAGGACTACAGGATGCTCAACAAGCTGTATCTTTTCATGCCAGAGAAAGATGTGAAAACATATTCCATACTCAGGTCTAACATAGTGCTGAGAACAACAATTTTCTGTGTATTTGCAGGTTATCAAATTATTATTTACCCAGTTCTGCTTGGAGTAATGGAACTGTTTGTCATGCTTCATCATGATTGTCATGCAATTCTTCTAATCATGACTGTGAAAAGATGACAGAACTGGGAACTGGGAATGACATGGCTGCCCCAATCCACAGAAAAAAGTGTAGGGCGAGTTATTATCAAGTGAATCCTAACCTGGTTTGCTTCAACCAGAAAAAAATAGAGGTTTGTTGCCTAAATTACAAAATAACAATTCTGCTATGAAACACAAGTGGATAGATACTGGCCTAAGTCCAGATTTCAGCCTAGATCATCCTCGTACAGGGCTTCTAATGCATTTTAGAATACTGCTATTATTTCAGAAAACATGTTTCATTTTTGTAGCTATATACTGTATGGCAGTGTGCTTCATTCACCATGCTCAATTTTGGAATGTGGGATTGTTGGGTATGTGGGTACATGGTACGAGTATCAAGAAGGGCTATAAGCTTCACCCAAATTTGCAGAAAACAGCAATTTGGTAGCATCAATGATATATACTAAAAAATAATTAAAAAACAAAATCAGGTGACAACATAATTGTATGAAGAAAGCCAATTTATCATCAATAAATGGACGCTGCATGTCATATGACATGCTATACATATCACTTCTAAGTTCTAATCAATACAATCTTGCAACCAACTCTGATTAGATGATTGCTAGTATAAGAAACTGAAACTTCTATTAATCCATGTATATTATAGTTAATGAAATTACCAATATGCATAGCAGAAAAAATTAAGAAAACCATAATATGTTTGCATACAAAGAAATATTAATATAAAATACCTTTAATGCAGTTGTACACTGATAGATATCTCCATATCAATAATATTCCTTAATATGCACTCTTGCATTCAATACAGATTCTTGAGGGAACCCCCATGTGAATGTTCCACCCTACTTGTCATTGATTCCCAAATACCTTCTTGCTGAATGAACTTCAAAAAAAATCTGCAGGAATTCTGTGATGACTGCAAACAAGATGGTTCACCAAATTTTGGTCTCAGCATTTGCATCATGGTGATCACTGATTATTGTATCAGTTACAGGCAAGATAAGCAGTTACCTGTAAGACAAGGGACATAAAACATCAAACAATATGCACAAACTTGCAGTTTGATGAACCAGAAAAGTTTGAACAAAAGCCTCCTTAATATTTTATACCCTTACACACAGATAAATGTGCCATATTTGCAGGATATCAGATATAAATTTTCCATATTTGAAGAAAACCCTTGTCTGTGGCATTTATAGTCAAACTGGCTACATAAACCCTTCACTATTAATAAGAATAACATGTTGCAAACAAATTAGAATGGTGGTACAGCAAATTAAAATATTCTGAATTATAGTCTCTGGTATATCTAAAAATAATGTTTTAAAAAACATTCTCCTTTATAACACTCGTGATTGGCTTGACAATCTTAGACTTTAAAAAGTATCATCCTCAAGATCTAGAAGCTAATGTAGTTTCTTGGGTTAAAAGAAACTCAGCCGAGCACATTATAGCAGAAATGTACTAAAACATGGTAAGAACAAACTTGTTAACCTACTAAAGCCTTCTCCATACATCATTTGCAGATTGAGGCTTTTCTTCCACAAAAAGTGCTCCTGGAACTGCTGCAAGCTGTTCTTTAATAAAAAGAAAATATTAAAATATGCCAAAGCCTGAATCACCTCACATCAATATCAAGCATTCTAGATCAATACAGTGATTTCCTAGAGATATGTAAACATTTTTCAACACATAATTATTCAAAGGCCCAAGTTACCTAAACTATTAGACCAGAGCTACTTCTCAAGTTAATCACTTTTCCAGGTACCAGGTTGGGCATTACTTAAATATCATGTTTCATATTGAAGGACATATTATCAACTTTTCCATGATTACAAGTTGGCCTCACATTCAGTTCATTACTTGTGCTAAAGACACAAAGGCCATATCAAGATTCAATTCCTGCTAGACATTCTAAAGGAGGTGGAACATTGTTTGGGCTAGACATTCTAAAGGAGGTGGTCAAATATATGTTATGCCACTTATCTTGCACAGTATGTGTTGAAAATAGAAAACATCTCCAGACTTGTTAACAATGAATTTGCCCTATAAAACATCTCCAGACTTGTTAACAGTGAATTTTCCCTAGGCAGCTTCATTGTCAAGTTGCAGCACATTCATGAGTACATTTTGTGATCAGGATGAAGCCTGATTGATTCACTATCAATTGTTGTGCATACATTAGCAGTGGTTTCAGCATCAATGGTTTGTGGGTACCTTGGCCTTTGCTTCTATTTACTCCACCCCTAACAAACTCTTCTAAACCATAGGAAACAATGTATACCTATAATTCAGAGTATTTTGACACCTTCATACCCCTTGTAAGGATCTTTTAATTGGAAGGAGACAAACTAGCCTTTTACACCTCTCTACAACCTGTGTAATAACCATAGGGAAATCAACCTATGTCCCGCGAATCCATGGCTGGAAGCTGCAAGCTCGAAACCTTGAAGAGCCATTCCCACCTGAACCAACAGTCACGGGAAGAAGAATAAAGAAAAGAAGAACCAATAGCTAATAACTGGAAGAGGAAAAGGACATTGTTCTCATGTCCTCATGTTATTTTTATTTCCAGAATTTTCTTGCATTGGTCTTCAGATGAGTTTTTCCTAAGAGAACAGTTCACACAAGGGAATGATTTTAAGTACCTCAGTTCAGCTATTTTCAGAGTTCAGTAGAATCTCTAGGCAGGCAGATCACATGCATTCTTTGGTGCATGCATGAGAAGATGAAGACTCCAAAAGGGTAAAATCAAATTTTCAATATTTGCAATCTTGGAAAATCTGTTTTAGGAATTTCATCTTTCATGAAATCATATCACATGTTTGGATAGCTTAATGGTGATGAGCTTATGGCTTAATTTTGGTGCAAATCAAAGAAAAGTCGAATTTTGGTCATAATTAGGGTTTCTGCATATGCAAAAGTAATTATATTTTTAAATACCCTGTATTGAGTACAGCATGGGAAACAAATTTGGTGGTGATCCAAGACCATGAGAAAATAGGTCATAAATAGGGTTTCTGCATTTTGGGATTTGGTCATATATATAGATACCCTTTATGGTGAACAGTGTTGGAATCTAATCTCAACTCATTCCAAGAAATCCAACAATTAGGTCCAATTTTGGGTGGAATTGTTGACCAAAGCAAGGTATCATCGGGAGGAGCATGCATTATTTGAGAAGGTTCCATTGCTTTCTATCTTGGGCTCCACATGACCTATTTTTTGTCCATGGAGAAGTGCACCCTACCTAGGAGGGGTTCAGTGAGTTGACTTATCTCTCAATTCACTGCAGTTCAATATAGTTCAATTGACTTGTCTTCAGTTCAGAGCATTGCAGTTCATTTCAATGCACTGTAGGGCATGCACATGCTATTCATTGAATTGTTTGGTCCTTAAGCCAAGTCGATTCTTGCCTAGCATAGCATGCCACTTGAAAGGATTCTTGGTTGCTATTTTGGCCACAATTAATCTATCATGGATTGGAGAATAATGTGCCCTAGTGGGCCTTATCTACAGCTTTTCTTGGAGGATACTTCTTGGTCTATTTGGAATAGCTTTCACACCATGCACGCTCTATCTTTAGCTCGAGTGTGCCTTTAACACCAAGAAGTATGCCCTCGATTAGAGATCACTTATGTTGACTTTTCTTTCATGCATGTAGTCTATCTTTGAGATAATGGTGAGTGTTGCACCATATCTTTTAAGTAGTGATAAGGTCTCACAAGTTGCAATCCTGCTTTCCAGATTTTGTCACAGACTATGGCCTTGCTCCATGTGATTTCTAGGTTTGATTTATCAGTGCTAGCTACTAATCTTCACAAATATGGATGCAGATACATGACCTCAAATATGGCTGGAGAACTTGGTTTGATTGATATATGACCTCAAACAGCAGTGATAGCAACCAAATGGATGGTCAGGGCAATAAGTTGGTCAGCAAACTAAATAAATGTAGAATCCTGTTCAATAATTTAATTCCCTCTATAGAAGAGAGATGTATGTATAGTGATCTAT
>LPNX010421802.1:0-12802 GCA_001517045.1 Pseudotsuga menziesii
AGAAGTATCATGGACTTATTTGTTTTATAAATGAATTGGAAAATTATCTATAGGGATATACAAACAAGTATTATTCTCTCATGCACTAGGTGTTAATAAAACACAAAATAGGCCCTTTGAGCAACAATTGATTATGAAATTCATTGACAAAGGAGAGGACCTCCACAAATGATGAAAATGTAATCATTTTCTAAATGTTGCATATCGCACTTGCGATATATCGCATATGCGTTTTGGAAATTTACATATCGCATATGCGATATATCGCATATGCGATATATTGCATATGCGATATTTAACATTACAAAACGTGAATGTGATATATTAGATATGTGATATATATTTCCACGAACCTTATCCTTGTGTTTGGGCTCGGGTTATTCCGAACGTACCATCAATAACACATATGCGTTCTTGATTTACACTTCGGAAGTGCGTTTCTGATTTCCTAAGTGGCACCAAAAAGTGGAACCAACTTCGTGCGAGCACCCATAGATAAATCATATAGGTTAAATAAATAATGAAAATAGAGTTTACCTTGCTAACAAGCTGAGTTGGTAAAGGACCGTATTAACAAACAGTAGGTATGTAAATAATGAAACCATTCAGCACACTTTAACGAGTCTCAGTCACTAAGTATAATCTGCATATGAAATGAAAGAGGTTCCTTAGTTCAAAGAACTAAGTAAGCCTACTAGTCAAGTGAACACTTTACCTCTCAGACTATCATGGGAGAACGAGACCCGCCACTCCGTCCACTTTGTTTCCACAAACATAGTTAAGTTAGAACCATATATTTAACAAGTAAGACTATGCAGAAGGAACGAAGCATATAATCAAGTAACGGCACATACACGCCACAATGTATAACCATAAGAACCAAGTAGTAAACAACATTCAACATCTCAATTAAAACATAGCAATAAGTATAACTGAAGAAACGATGATAGAACGTAAGAACAACTTACGACCAAACAGTGGTACAACTAGTGTACATTATATTCCGCAAGTATAATAATGTTTCGTTTAGGTAGCTTTTACTAGCCTATACTTTTTTTTTTAATTTCCAATTTTTGTGGACATAACACAAAAAAAAGAAAAAAAAATAAACGTTATTAAATCAATAAATAAAAAGAAAAGTAAAAGAGGAAGGAGGGAGGGAAAGGGAAGGATAATCCATTATCTTCCTCATGGAGGTTCCTCCATGAAACCAAAACCCTTTTCTCCATGAGGTTGAAACTTTGGGAGGAAACCTTAAGGGAGAAAGGACAAGGGTGGACAAGACAACAGAGAAAGAGAGGAATGAGAAAATAATGAAAGAGTACATTTTGAGGAGCTTTTATGAGGAAAACTAGGGAATTTAATTAAAAGAATTGAATTTTCCTCCAACTCATGAGGATTGAGACAAGTGACTTATTTTTAACCTTTGATATTAGTTACCTTTATTTTTGAAAAGTTTCCCTTGCTTTTATTTATTCACTCAAGAAACATGATGTTAAATCTGACATTAAACTTGGATAGTAAATCTAGCCGTAAATATGGCACTAAATCTCGTGCTAAAAATCGTGTTAAATATGGTGATAAAGTTGACATACGTAATAACGTTGACTTTGGCACCATCTCGTGAAATAATGTTGACTTTTCGTAAAAACTACAAAAAAATCACTAAAAAGTAAATGGAAGCAAAAAATGAAGCTAAAAAGTACTCTAATGACAAGGTTTTGTTGTAGTGTATGTGGATCAATGTTGAGTACTTGAAGTTATTTGAACATTCCATTTTAGATAGAAAGAATACATTTAGGTTCTTCCCACCATATAAGACATTGCATTGCACATACTTGAAGAATTGGAAGATGACACAATTCTAGAAATAAAATATTAGGTGGCTCGCAAAAGATGTCAAGAGATACAGAAAATTGGCCTCAAAGGACAGACACCAAGGAAGAAAAAATAGTATCGGAGGAGGAATCGAGTGGAAATCAAGTTCTCTAATATTTGCTTGGAATCTTTTCAGGAGCAAGATCCTTTCAATGGGGAGGTGTGATCCAAACATATTTGAAATGAACATTGAATAGTTGGACTTAGATCAAAACAGAGCAATCGAAAAATTGGGAGTTCAAATAATTCCTATGGAAGTAGGGTTCTTTGACTATAGAAGATTATGGAAAGGTATGATGTTGTGATTTATAGATTGAATGGCTTTATTTTATCTCAATTAGCCACCACTCACCGAGGAAATGTGGTGTTTCAAATGTAATGGCCAAAATCAAAGAAGATAAGAACAAGGGAACCCAAAAGAGAAACACTTTAAACAAAAGATGAAATGGGAGAGACCACTACTAAAGGGGAACTGAAGGGGTGGGGATGTCTAGTATTCTAGCTACTTCAACAAATCCCAACAATCCGTTCAAACTCATTTTCAACAACTTAAAGGGGTTGTTTGGTACAATAGTAAATAATGTTGAATAAATTTATGCTATGTAAATTGCTAAATATTCAAGAGAGTCAAAAACATTGTTTGGAGTTCTATAATTGCTAAAAATAAAAGTGTAAGAATATTTATTCAATGTCGAAGGTTTTTCGTTCTGGTTTCTTTAGGGTAAATGATGTTCTCCATGATGGTTGGATGTGTGATAGTGCTTCACATTTTTTCGTATGTTTATTATGTTGTTTGGCTTCCATGTGAATTCTTATCATAGGGAAGACCTCAATTCCTTGTTCAACGTGTCATTGGAAAGAATATACAAGTCAACCTACTTGCATCCTTGCATCTTTATTATTAAACATTTATAGAAATTATAATTCATAATTATCTTTCTAACAACAATCCATCTACAAAAATACAATTCAAATTGATCTACTTCTACGGTGAATGCATAGAAAACAAGATGGGGTTTTAAACTTGCTCTTGGTTTTGTTGAAGTATCATAATTACTCCCACTATTTAGTCCTTAACAAAGTAGCGATAGACAATTAAGGTTGGTAAACATTCACTATTTAGTCCATAATAAAGTAGACAATTAGGGTTGGTAAACATTTGGACATGTAGTTTTTCATTTATTAGTTAGTAGAGAAGACATGGTCACAAACCCCAACATTTATATTGGATATATTTTTTATTTTAATAGTGAGAAAAGCATGAGATGCTACATAATGTAGCATCAATGCTTTGTCTCTTTTTTTTTATTTTAACATGGTATCAGAGCATGATTAAGACTCAAAGCATGATTAAGACTTAAAAAAACAAAAACAAAGAGAGGGTTTCCATTAAAAAAAATTAATGGAAACAAGAACTTCTCAAATGGTCCATTAAGATGCAAGAATTTATGAAATATTATTAGTGAAAAATTATGAAATATGAAATATTATTAGTGACGGTTTTTTATTAGTGAAAAATTATGAAATATGGTCTATTAAGATGCAAGAAATTCTCAAATCTCAAGATTTTTGGGAAATAGATGTTTTAGGTTTTACTTGCCCAGAACCTATTGATTTATCTTCCATGCTAAATGCACAATGAAAAGCAGTTTCCGAGAACCGAAAAGATATTTATCAACACTGTATTTTATACACCAGCATAGATCCAGCTTTACCCGGCTCTATCATGCGCCGAGAGGGATCAAATATTTCAAGGTGCAAACCTTGCTTCAACAATTGCACTCCAAAAAAGGGTTTGGATTACGATTAATGGTAAGGATTGATAGTTTGTAATTGTATAAAACAAAAACAATGTCAAAAATATGCATTTTGATCAATAATATTCAAACCATAAAAGATTTTTTTATGTTTTTATAAAATCTCAAAACTTTAAAACATAAAAGGTGTTGTATGGTTCTAAACAACGCTAATTAACTATATACATGTTAAACTAAATACATTTTAAAGAATTTGCAATCAAATTCTAATAACAAAAATATAAAAAAATGTAAACAAATTATGTCAGTTATATAAATTATTCACTCCATTAGAATATGAAATAAACTAATTAAGTTAAACTGTAAATTCTAAACTAAATTACAACTTAAATAAAATTACATTTTAAGTTAATTAAAATTACATTGTAAATTTAAATTATGAATTCAGACTAAATTACAAAACGCCTACCATCCAAGTTTAAATCTTTAAAAATATTTATAATAATAAAAGCATTACTAACAAACATTATAATTAAAATATTGATAAAATAATTCTTATCAGAATCAATAAAAGAAACTACTACAGAGAATATACATATATCACAACGAATCAATGTTGAAGTGTTTTAACAGAATCTAAGATTTGCAAGAAAACCAAATAATAATCACACAAAAAAAATCAACTCTTTGACAGCGAAAATGTCCAACCTTATGCTAATTCCTGGATCTGGTTGAGCTAATTGCTGGATCGGTTCCCAAAATAACGTATTAGATTAATTGTTGGATGGTTGAGTTTGAGCTGAATTTACTGCTGGCTGAACGTGTGACCTGAACCGTATTTCTTGGTGATCATGTGTTCCATTAAAACTTAGTCACCTCCTGTAAATGTAGTACGACCTTCATGCTCGAACTCTATATAAATTATTCAAGTCATTAGATATATAGAATCTGATTGAATAATTTAAAAACAAATTCTAATTAGATGCCACCTCGATACAAAGAAGCAAATCTAAGAAGTCATTCAGAGAAAACATAATTATACAGTCTTTTTCTTGACAGAAAAAGACTGTATATAAAGAGATAAGCAAATTTATATAATTTCTCTTGAAGTGAAAATCGCAGATTGCAGATAAAGAGATAATGTGCTTTGCTGGATCTAAGCTGGAGATCAGTTCATAATTGCTGCATTATTAGAAGGGAAAATTGTAGAAGGGAAAATCCAGATGCCAAAACAAAAACAAAATCCAGAAATTGCAGAAATTATAAGCATTCGCATACCTGAGGCAAATCTGTAATTGCTCTCAGCCATATTCCGAACGTCCAGCTTGTACGTATTGTTTTGAAGTGTGTATAGGTGTTTTGATTTACTTACAAATATATATATATATATATATATACACACACACACACACCTAAGATTATTAATTATTAAGCCGACTTGTATATATATATATAGATATATAAGCCGACTTTTTCATGTGACACGTGTCATCTCCACGTTGAGCATGGAATTACACTTCTACCTCATACCGGGCTGTGGAATGTGCCTCTCGGCGCAATCAAGGGCTTGAGGATGTAGTCTTTCCAAATATTGGTGTAGACTATAACGCTAAAATAGGCATGGGATATCCTCGAAACTACTTATGATGGTACAAACAAGGTGAAAAATGCCAATATTTAAACTTTAAGAAGAAGTTTCGAAACCCTCCGTACTATGAATAAATATTTGTGGATCATTTTATGACACCGCTAATCAACTTCATGCACATAGAGAAGATCTTCAAGATCAGAAGGTGGCTAACAAGGTACTTAAAAGATTTCTTATTAAATTTAATATGGTTGTTATTATCATAGAAGTATCCAAAAATCTACCTCAATTATTAGTAGATGAAATCCCTGGGTCTCTGCTGCCACATGAGACAATAATCAACCGAAGTAATGAAAATTAGGAGAATGCATTTTAAACTTAGTCCTCCATCAACAGAGGTCGAAGTCGATGGCATAGAAAAAGAGGCAGGCAATGGATAAAATGATTCTCAAATGGGAGAAAAATCAGCCCTAGAATAGTCATAATAGCCACAAGAATACTCTCAAAACCAAAGAGGGAGAAACATGAAATTCAAAGACAAGTGAAGAATCCGGTGATTTTATTGCAAGAAGCCTAGTCACTACGAAAGTGAATGTAGAAAGAAAGTAGATATAAACAAGGGTATAGAAAATGTCAACAACATGGATGGAGGGGCATTTGAATCAATGTTCCTTCCATGTCATATGTAAAAAAATAACCGAAAAGAAGGACCTTTGGTTGGTAGATAGTTGTGGATGCAACAATAATATGGCATTTAGCACATATTTATATTCAAGTTTGGACATATTTCTCACATCTGAAATTAAATTAGGAGATGATTATCAAGTAAAATCCCCAGGTAAAGGTGTAGCTTCCATTTTAACCAAGCAAGATAAAAATAAGGATAAATGTGATGTCTATTATGTACTTGGTATTGAACATACGTTGATGTGTAATCTAGATGAATCAAGATGGTTATGAGGTCAAATTTAAAGGCCCCACATGTACAATCCTTCACAAGCCACCTAGTAAGAGACTCATAGCACAAGCACAAATGACCAAAAATAGAATGTTTCCCTTAAAGTTGAGAAGTCTTGATTTGTCATAGTCATATGCACTGATATATCAAGCTCATATGAGACTTGGTTGTGGAATATTAGGTATAGTTTAATGTACCCTTTAATAGTCTCAACCTTTTATATAAGAATTCCATGGTCAAGGGTATACCCACCATAAATGTACATGACAACTCTTGTGAGACTCGTATTTTAGCAAAACATCAAAGGGATATCTTTCCAGCTGCTTCCTACAGAGAAAAGAAAAACCTTGAATTGGTGCGTAGAAACCTTTGTCTCCCTATGAAAAACTAGTTAATATGAAGACGTTTTTTCTTTTCTAAAATTCATTGATGATTTTAGCAGGAAAGTCTAGGTGTATTTTGTCAAGTATAAATCAGATACTTTCAAAAAATTTAGATAGTTCAAATCCATGGAAGAGAAACAAAGTGGAAATTACATTAAGGTACACAATTCAAATGGAGGAGGTGAATATGATTCCAAAAAATTCATAGAAGTTTGCAAGCAACAAGGGATTGAAAGACAATTCACCACAAGGTATACCCCATTGAATATAATGGAGTAGCTGAAAGAAAAAATAGAACAATCATGAATATGGCTAGAAGTTTGCTCAAGGCCAAAAAATTCATCTAATGAATGTTGGGCAGATGTTGTAGCTTTATCAATTTATAGCTTGAATTGGTCACCAACCAATAGTGTGAAAAACAAAATCCCTCTAGAATATTGGAATGACATGAAGTCTAGTATATTGTTGGGATAGGAAAAGTACACAAGGAAGAATCTGACGCGCAAGAAAAGGAGGAAAAGTGCATGCGTGATGGGGTAAAGGTAGGTTAAGAAGGTAACGAAAGAATCGACGCAAGAAAGGAAAAATATGCAGGTGATAGAAACAGGATAAGGATGGAAAGGAAGCGCAAAGCAGATTATTGGTGCGATGAGGAAAATCACATCCAGAGTCGGAGGAAGAGGCAGGTAGAAGAGTTAAAGATGAACAAGTGAAGGTCAAGGAAAACTGTAGAAGGACGAGCAAGTAGAAGACTCAAGGATAGTTTTGCGGCTAGTTATGATATGTACAGACCTAGTGAAATACGTTTCTGTGGCTAGTTATGGCTATGGTTAATGTCTTGCAGGACTTTTGTGGCTAAGTATGGGCTGACATTAATGTAACAGAGATATTTTGTAGCTACTTGTGTCTCTAATAACTAAGATGTACTTAGTCGACCCTGTGTGTTCTAGTAATACTATAAATAGGAGGAACCCACTCTGTATAAGGGTTAGATTCGACCAGTAGTTAGCCTGTTAGATTTATTTAGAGTCGGTAAGAGTAGAAGTATTGTATAAGACCATAGAGGAGTCTGATAGTAGAAGGTTTTTGAGTTGCAAATCTGCACCTGAGTGCGTAGACTGTTAGTAGAAGTAATCTGCAACTGAGTGTGCAAATAGTAAAGTAGAAGGAGTCAATCCAGGCTGTGTGCGGATCAGTAGGAGTATATAGGAGAATAAACCAGAGAGCATGAGAGAAAGAAGAGTCTGATCCCATTAGATATATCTCAGAATGCTCTGCAAGGTGCTATATACAATTCTCATGCGAGATGAAGAGCACCTTGGTGGTTTTTCCCAGATAGGTTTCCACGTTATTTCTTGTGTCAAAATGGGTGAATGTTGTTGAATGTTTATGTGAATGTTTGTTTGCTTTACATTATTACAGTTATTGTTGAATGTATGTCGCGATATTACCAATCAGTATACGAATGAATGAATGTTAATGCATTGTCGACAAGTTATATATGAATGCATGTTTAAGCTGCTAAGTCACAATATAAGTCACACACTATCAAATAGAAGTAAGGAATCAACTACGACACACAGTTGTGCCAGTTGTTAAGTGGGTGAAGGATAAGGTTTTGTCGCACGCATGTGTTGTGGCACACAATTGCACCTCCGTAGCATAGTGGTAATAGAATCCATCTCTCCATCTCTATCGAGCACCTTGGTTGTCTGCCAAGGGACTATAATCCCTCTCCAACTGCAGAAACATGGTTATGGCAGTTACACATTAAGATATCTTAGGTGAGATTGTGCCTACCTCACGGGTGTTGCTGACTGAGCTTGCTATTTTGGGCCGATGTCTTTTGGTGTCTTGTTGGTAGTGTGTTGTTGTTGAACCTTGGGTCACGTAAGTAAGGGAAAGAGTCCAACAAATGGTTCCGTTTCCAGGACCAATAATCATTTGAGCGGAGGGAAATGTTGTGGCATTCGATAAGGAACACGATAGAGGATTGGCTGGAGTCCAAGACACTAACCTTTGCGTAAGAAGAGAGCATAGGATCACAGTTGAGCATAGAAAATGGGTTAGACCGATACATATATTATGATATTCACAAGATATTCTTTGAAGAGTTTCCTATTGTGCTACATGAGTGGTTGTCAAGATTGGCAACTCGACAGACAAATTTCCAGAGAAGAGAAGCGGTCGAGTGGAGTGATCAATTGGTTCGCGAGATGACCAGTGTAAGTAACACCATCTCTAGAGATGTTGATTTTTGGGTTGACAGTATTTTGCAAGGATATATTACTGATTTTTCAGTATAAACTATAACCTCATATAGTGAGGCTGAAAGAAATTTTTTCCAAGGACCTCGACAAAGGTATTTTTTGTCGATAAGTAAATGGATAAAGATGCTTGTTTATGAGAAAGGGATATTGCAGTTGAGTAGTTGAGCCGCATGTCCAAGGGGAGGGGATATGTCACGGATGATTTGTAAAGAAAATGGGAAATGGTGAGCTGAGATGTTCCTAGAAAGTACAAAACCTAAACTAGAAGCTGGTGTCCTAAGAAGTGGAAGGAGATTGAGATTAGGGAAAAGAAGAAAGACAAAGGAGAGTGGATGACCTCCTAGTTTGTTCGAAGAGAGTGAGCACGAACTTCAGTCACAGCTGGATGAAGGGTCTTGCGACAAAGGGGAGGACTATAGCCCAATTTTTGAAGGAGCATAGGAATTTGAAGAATCTACAGAAACACCAAGATCATGACACAACTACATCATACCTGGGGTATCACCAGAGCTAAGGTCTAGAGCCTCATCTCCTGAAAGAGTTGTTAATAATGACAGTACAAGTATTGCAACTAACATGCAAGAGGGAACACCTCCATTACATTATTCATCAGACAAACCAGATGCCGACTCAATGGTTGGGGAAGATATTAGACTACCCACATTCAATGGGAATGGAGCAGAAGATCCGGAACAACATTGGTTCCTCTGTGAAGCTGTTTGGATGGTTTGCCTAGTTCACAATGCGGACGTAAAGAAAGCACAGATGATCATGACTCTAAGGGGTCGTGCTCTGGATTGATTTATGAATTTCTGCGGAGTACCACCAAGAACCCCAAAGAAGACCCTTGAAGAGACACAACTCACGATGATTTTTGAGTTCAAAAAACCTAAATCTGAGTCGTAGTGTATCACTGAGATCAAGGAGATAAAACAATCATTAGCAGAGTCCATATGGGACTTTGACCAGCGGTTTAAAACTTTAATGGCCAAAGTAAGATTCCAACTGTCAGATGTACAAAATAAAGAGTGGTTTATTGCTGCGCTATTACCACACATCCGAGGCCCGTTAATGTAACAAAAGATCGAGTCATAGACCGAAGTGCTAGAATTGACAATGAAGTTAGAAGCCTCACCAATTGACGACGATGCCGTAGGAATGGTACATATTGAGTCATGGTTGGCTAACTTGACGATACAGCTTTAGGATATCAATAAAGATAAGGAAGCCCAAGAAGATTTATGGTGTACGAAATGCAGAACCAATGGGCACACCAAGGATAATTGTTCGACTTACATGAACTACATCTCATTAGGTGCGCCAAACCCATTAAGGCCCAATGGACTACCATGGTGCCACATACACCAGACTAGAGGACATCACGACGAGGACTGTCTATACTTACAAAAGTCTGTAAGTACCCCAGCAATCCTTTTCTACAATTTCTGTAAGTCAATGGGGCATGAAGAAAAGGACTGCAAAGCATACCAACTCTTGAAGGAAAAGATAGTGGACACCTACTTGATGAAGAACAATGGGCCGGTTCAGGTTGTACAGGCCCAAGTGCACTACTAGCCTGCACTATTTCCCTAGAATCACTATCAGAACCTGTATCATCCTCAATATGCACCACATAATCAATATCAGCTGCAATACCAACAAATCAGTACCCACCACAACAACCACACCCTCAGGGATGAGGGGGGGTGGAAACTTTCGAGGAAGAGTAGGAATTAGGGGAATTTTGAGGTAAAAAATAGGGCTTATAAGGGATATATTAAAATATTATGAACTAAGCATTTTATAGGGAAGATATACTTTTTTTTTAACAAAAACTGAAATGAGGATTTTATAAAACAGGCTGTGCATAGCCATTCATTACAGTAGTAGCAAGGAAAGGTAATCCTGCAGTTCAAAATTGGTGCACAGTAGGCTTAACCTGAGAATTTTCCAAAAACCTGCATTCAAAACTCTACCAAAGTAACTAATGTCTCGGTAGTATGTACCCTTATATACTGATTACATAAAAAGAGACAGAAAAACATATATCCAATATAAGAAAAGACAGATTAAGGGTTTCCTCTGAAGTGCCTGGGCTGCACTACTGATTCTTCCTCCATTGGGTGCTCCACTTCTGCAATTGCTCCATTCACTCGGCTCCCCTGATTCATGGTGATCAGCCGTTCAAGATCTTCCTGGATCTTGTCTACTTTACCCATCATTTCTCGCAGGTTACTTTTGTTGTCGTCAATCCGGGAGTCATGGTTGTTGATTTGTAATGAAGTATAAGTCACTGTTTCTCCCATGCTTTTGATTTCCCGAGCTATTTCCTTGTTATCCATGACTCCAATTGCAACCATCTCGTACAAGTGCTAAAGATTATTCTTGATGTCCATTATTCCTGCGTTGTCTCCAGCTTGTGCCATGCTTTCAGCTTCCATAGAGATCTTAATGCAAGCAAATTGACTATGCAAGGGACGAAGAGCAAGAGCACTATCCGAAATTTCAGCCAAGGGAAAACTAAGAAAACGTCTCAGATCTGAAAGCTCCACTGCAAGATAGTACCCCCATTCCTTTCAGAGTAAGCCAAAGTTCCTACGGCACCTTCCTGCCACCCAGTGCAGAGGCAACCCAGGACTAGTCTCAGATTTCCAGAATGTGTGGGCTTTGAGCCCAAACGAGGGCCGATAGACCAGGACGCAAAGGGAGAATTACAATGGCAATTGGAGAAGGTTGCGAGAGCAAGCCTCTCCTTCACAAAGGAGCGAGTGAGAGGGAGAGTTTGCCATGGGATGCCCTGCAGCCTCCCTCCTTCAATACCTATCACCACATTCAAAAGGATGTGCACAACTTTAGAAGAACCAGAGAGAACCGGGGCAGAATAGAGATGCATGGTGCTGTAATGAGGCGGCATAAGAAAATGGGTAGAGATAGAACAAGCGTGCGAGGGACAATAACAATTAACCCAAGGCCTGAAGTTCTTAATGCCTGCAGAGTTCAAGGAGATGAGAAGACAGGATAGAGACCACGTGGCCGAGGGAAAGAAGCTGACAGGATGAGGGAGTAAATGCATGGAGCCGCCGTGGAGGGAATGGAGGCCAGCTTTGAGAAAGAGAAATGGAGCGGGGGGGAGAAAAGTGGAGGGGGGGGATAAGAGAAAGGAGAGGGGGGTAAGGATGAAGGGGGGATGGGGCAGAGGGATAAGGGGATGAAGGCAAAGAATGGAGAGTGGAGAAGAAAAAAGGAGGAAGAGAAGGGGGGACTATATGGCTTTCAATGAAATGGAGGGTTGAATTCTTTATTAAGAGATTTCTAGTATTGAGAGGACGAAAAGGGAGCTTCCAACACCGCATTTAAGGAATAAATTTGAGGGTGGGATGGTTTCCATCCGGTTTGTAATGACCTTGTGGGAGAGAGGCTCTCGCATTAGCCATATTGTCTGCTGCTGTATTATTATGCCGAAGAATGTGGAAAGCCTCGTAGGTACTAGACATGAGAAGCTTGGATTTTTCAAATAGGCGGCGACACTTGAAAGCTCCTGTAGGGTATCCATTAATCAATTTGTAGATGATGTGCCTGGAGTCTCCGAATATCAAGACCTTGTGAATCTTCTTAGCATTTAGAATATGAAGGCCCTGAACAAGAGTTAGCCACTCAGCTTCATTGTTAGTTCTCTTACCCAGCCCCCACGCGAAAGTTTGTTCTACATATCCTCCAGGATTCAAGAGAATCCCCCCCGCGCCTGCCACCCCTGATAGGGAAGATATACTTGACAACTCACCTTTCCACTACATTAAATGTACAATTTAAATAACTATGGTTGATTTACATACTAGAAAAAAAAATGTTATATTGAAGTGACTTTTAATTTTAATTTACAAAAAATGTGTAGTACTTAGATACATTCATGTCCTTCAACTTGGAGATCACTTTTAATAATAAAATATAAACACAATGAAAAGACAATC
>LPNX010421802.1:12973-27559 GCA_001517045.1 Pseudotsuga menziesii
ATTAAAATTTAAGATAACATGTTTCTTTTTAATTTTCTATTATAACTTATCTTTTTTAGCTTTTTAATAAAATTTACATCTAATATGGTTAACCTATTATTAGAAAATTAAAAATTAAAATAATAAATATATATGTAATTTTTTTAATATAAATTGTTTATTTTCTTATTAAACCAATTTATGTGTTTTTATAATGGAACTAATTTAGTTAAATTCTAATAAAATATCATAAACATGTTTATGATTTGTATAAAAATCATTAAACCAATTTATGCTTTTTTTTCTATGTTAATAAATTAATCACCTATTATTATTATTTTTATTTTTTTCTAGATTTTAAAATATGTTTTTTCTCTATTAATAAATTAATCACATATTATTATTTTATTTTTAATTTTTTCTATATTTTAAAATATAAAGAAATGTTTTAACATATTCATTATATACTCTAAATTTAATATATGTGTGTGTGGGTGTGTGGAATCAACAACGATGTTAGTTTCGTACTCACATTATATGGGGTCGATTTCGACGGCACCAATATAACCTCTAGGAACGACCAACTATGGGCTCAAATTTTGTGCACAGTTCGTCGAGCCTCAAACCGATGACTTGATTAACATCCTATATGCCTTAAAACATAACGTGCAGTTGCCAATCGACCTACATTCCTCTCTCTTATTAATACATTTATTATACATTCTAAATTTTAAAAATTTAAATTTTGATTTTAATAATTTTTTATTTTAATATAGGTTAGCACATATATTCTATACTTAAATCTAATCTTTAAAATTTGATTTTAATAATTTAGAATCTTATTTTTTCTTAGCTTTTAATTAATTTATTGTAATATAATTTTTTAAAATATTGATTTTAATGTAATTACATAAGTTAATATTTAATATTTAATATTTTGATTTTAATATTTAAGATAATGTTTTGTAGTTTTTAATTAATTGTACTATAATTTGATAAAATATTACATTTTATGATGTTTTGTTCATAATTTAGTTTTTTGAAAGTTAAGTTTTAAATTGAGTTTTTTGGAATATATTATTTTGTAATGTTTTTTATTGTAAATTTTTTAATACAAATTTAATAATAAAATAATTTAAAATTATTAGAAAAGTTAATAATACTTTTTAAAAATAACAAAATAAAATAAAATTTAATTAAAACTATACAATTATATAATATTTTTGACATTAAGAAAAATAGATGAATATATCATACATGCATAAGTAAAATGTGTAAATAAAATATATTTTTAATATTAAGAAAAAATGAATAAATATAGCATATATTGAAAATTTTGTAAAGACATGCATATTAAGTGAAAAGACATATATTGTTTTTTTCAAAATATATGAAGGGATAATAATATATTTTATTGAAAAAGTGTGAAAAGACATTAATACTTTACTCTAGGTGTATAAGTAATAATATATTTTATTGAACAAGTGTGAAAAGACATTAGTACTTTACTCTAGGTGTAAAAGTACTTGTAGACTACCATGGTTAACCATAGATTTTGATCAACCTTTTATAATATGACAAATAAGCAACCTTAACTCAAGTAATTCCAACTCAACTATTATAGATGATGTCATTCGCTAGATTGCAATTGGTTCTTAAAAAGTTGATTTTAATAGTACCTTTTTTGATTGGAGGCTCATTTTTTACCTCAAAATTCCCCTAATGAGGAGGACCTCGCAGAGGAAGAGGTCAAGTTACATGCTATAACTATGGACAAATGGGCCATTATGCTAGAGATTTCCAGGAGCCTGCAAAGACATGCTCATATTGTAAAGTGCTGGACCATTACAGGTCCTAACATTGCATAGAACATGAACCCAAATCTAAATCCTAAATTGAATGTCGAGATGATTGCTGCTGAGCCAAGAGAACCAAGTGTTGTTGTCGTAACATGAGGAGGTGCTAGGACCAGAGCTAATCAGGATATACCACAAGAGAAACTGCAGTCGCAGGTGCCACCCTCGACACCAAAGAAAGTGCCATTCGATGTCCAAAAGTAGAAGCAAGTATTATTAGAGGTGCGACGAGAGTTTGTTGATCAAGAACCGTCGACATCAGCAAAAGTCAAGGAGATTCCTGAACGATTCCAACAACTACTCCAAAAGTGGATCCCGAAAAAGGTTAGTAAGCTCAAGTCATTTCTATCAAGTTTCTTAGCGCTAATTCAAGATAAAGATTCCATCATAGAACTACAAGCACTCATAAAAGAAACCCTGGACGAGTCGCAACCAGAAAGGAAAGTCAACCAGGTCAGAAAGGAATTCAAAACTGGGCGCGAATTGAGAATGATTGCACAAATATGATACTATGACATGGATTACATTATCTTAGACCTGGTCTTGGATGTCAATATTTTGATGCGACAAACTTGGGAAAGTATGGGAAAGCCACGCCTAGACTAGTCTCCTATATAGTTGCGACTTGTGAATCAAGCAAAATTCCTACCAATTGGTAGGTTGTGTCAAGTCCCTATCAACATTGAAGGGTTGCGCACATTTGCAGACTTTGAAGTCATTAACATTGTTGACGACACAAATCCATATCTCACGCTTTTGGGGATAGATTGGGGCATAGCTAACTAGACCATTATTAATTTTAAGAAAATATTCAAGGGTAATGAGATGAGGGTCGTGTCACCCATTGATCCATTGGAAGGACAAAGGTACGTCGAGCCTGTCTACAATGAGGGATAGGGTGATTATCTCGACCAGATCTACAATGTCATTGGTTTACAAGAAGATTACATCAACCCGATAGCGGATGGAAACCTGAGCTGGAAGAGTGCTAGCTCCTACACATCCGACTCAAGAGATGCCTTAGAAACTTTTGGCAAAACCGGTTGCATGAGGTTTCTATAAGAAGGTGCAACAGAGTTAAGCCAGTTGCATGAGGTATCTAATGGTTTCTTGATATTCCTCCTACAACATGATTTGTCTCACAACAACAAGTCGCAATAGCAAGTAGCAACATCGGGGACATTGCCACCTTATGACTCTTGTTAAAGAAAACATTAGTTTAACAAAGAAATACATGTTCTATAGATAAATAAAAATTAAAATTAAAGATAGGATGTAAAAAATATGTGTTTAATATTTAACAAATAAAAGTTGTAAAATTGATTAATGCAACAATACATGTTAGAATAAGTGATTTAAAATATTCGAAGAGAATTTAGATATAAATTGTGCATAAATCATAAATCACATCTTAGAAGCCACGCTATATATTGGTTAATTTTTGGAGCAATTTTTAAATTCATATAAATGTTTATCTAAAACGTTAAGGTGATAAGTTTCTTATTTGAAACTTTGAAAATCCTTTCCAAAACATTGAAGTGATAATTTATTTGAATGGAACCTTAGACCTTTTAAAGACTTCAATCAAATAACCTATCACTTCTATTCTATGTTTTCAAAATGTTCTCTATAGAAGGATCTCTAAGAACTCCATAATTTTTTCCCACTCTTACCATGTAAAATTAAAATTAAAGTTTCTCACATTTATCTAAATATTAAAACCCATGACATTTTTCACACTAAATATTTTCAAGCATTATGTTGATTGGAGAACATAATTTTCTAGAAGTCTCATTAACGCCATAATGAAAATGAAAGCAACCTTTTGACAATTCTTAAAGTGCTTAAGGAGGAAAGAGTTTGTCATATTTGTAATATAAACATGGTTGAAATTAAAAAAAAAAACTTTTATCTAAAATGTGTTAAGATGATCATTACCATATTAAAACATTAAAAATTTTCTACTAAAAATAATTAAACTATCTAAATTTATCCACAATATATATGGACAACAATATGACTTCTTTCACGCTAAACATGTATTAGCATTTACTCTCAAATGAAAAAACCATGTCGAATAAAAAGACACTCAAATCAACTTATTTCTCTTAAAATTTAACATAATTATTTCTCTTAAAATTTAACATACGGCTTTACTTTCTTTGAAATCACATTTTTGTTAAACATCAATCATAGTTTCATAACTACATTTAAATCCATTTCTATCAAAAATACCACCAAAAATAAAGATTACATCAGACACCAAAAACAACATCTTCGCATCTTCGGACCTCAATTCGGTACAAATAACCATCATAGATTCATGTAAAAGGGGATCTACCAAGCATCTAAGGGATCAAATCTCTCAAGATGCAAATCCTTTTTTTGTTGAGGAAATGTGTAATCCAATGTTTCAAGGTTTTAGTTTATCAAATTTATGTTGTTATATATATGCAATTCTAAATAATTTAAATTTAATTTAAGTGGACATGTTATTTTAGAAAAATAACATGTGGATTTAAATTAAATTTAATAAGACACATGTCAATTCTAAGATGAACACTGAAGAAGTTACACATCTCTTCCCTAATGAACTGTAAAATGCATCTCATTGATGCAACAAACATTCATTTATAAAACATTAAAATACACTATATGCCCAAACATGACCTTTTGAATCTAAATTATTTTAGATCCAACAATGCCCAATAACTTAGTCCTGTATAATTAAGTGGTTATTCTCAAGTGAATTCCCATGCAATAATTTAATAATCAATAATTAGGTGGTTATTCATAAGTGAATTCCCAACGATCCTCTCACTTTCCTTGGGAACATGAGAAGTTTGTTGGTTGTATTTATTCTATATTTTTTCCACTTAGAATAAGCCATAAGTAAGTCGAACAAAGCATTTATTGTTGTTGAATATGATCCAACAATCATATTCAGACAGGAACAACAATAAATATATGAGTGCAGAATGCTTAATGTTTACTGTTAACTTAGTAAAAATAATGATACATATATAAATGAAAATTGAAAATAAATTTACCATACATATTTGATGGTTTTGTCAATTTAATTGAAAAATTAAAGCAGAAGTATATGGATAAACCAAATAGCCCCTAAGAGACCAAAAGTGGTTGGAAATAGCTAAAATATTAATTTTCATTGGTCAAATGGAAATTTTTATGATTTGGGTAGTTTTATAATTCAACATTTAGTTTAGAGAAATCCACTCGAATTACATATTAACAAAAATTACAATTTCCATAGATAATTTTTGACGGGATTTAATTAAACTCACATAGATCTATTTTAAACCCTGAAACCTTGATCTATCAAGTAGCGATACTATCTAATTTCTTGAGGTGTACATTTTTTTACCATTTAAATCCATCTAGGTACTTGATAGATGTGAGTTTAAAATTGATCTATGCTAGTTTAACTTTTTATTTATTTATTTAAGTTGATATATAGTTTATATTTTTCATGTTTTAATATTTTTTATTTATGTAGGCTATCATAATGTGACTAACCTGACACAATTTCCTCCATACTAGATTAGAGAGCAGGCACCTAACCTAACTTCTCTATGTACAACAAACACCCAAAAAGCTAAACATTTTAGTAGTTATTTATCCTAAACTAAATTTGACCACTGAATTAAGCGAGGCCTTCAAATACCATCACTACATATGCAACCACCTCTATCCTCGTATACTTTGTCACCGTCTCCACGAATCAATATATTGTCATCCTCCCACTGTCAGGTGGATCTTTTACGGCTTACGGCTTAAGGCTGAGTATTCCAGACAATAATTTTGGGAGTTGGCTAATCTCTAGACCATTTGCACCTAAAATCAGGTTATTTTTTTGGCTAATCCAATAGAAATTATTGAGAAGGTAGTTTCAATGCTTAGAATTGCATGAACCTGGTACTCCAAAGGTAATGGAGGGTGCTAAATCTATTTCTACAATAAAAATTGCAATTTTAACACTGGAATCCCATTTTCAACAACTAATAGTGTTACTAGATTCCAACCAAACTTATTTGAAAAAATGCAAATAATCTAGAGATTAACCCATTCCATAATTTTGTCAAAATTATACATCCTCGATCCCCACCCATGTAATAGAACTTTGATATGTCTGGTTTGTTTTAACGTTTAATATCGAAAAGACGTTGAACTTTGTTTTAATATTTGAAATTGGAGCAAATATTAGGTTCGAAATTTCTAAAATTTTAAAGTTCCACTTCTACTTTTGTATATGACAAGTCTTTATTTATCTGAGCTCATTCACCATATATATTATGACAAGTCTCTGTCTCACTTTATCAGGTATAAGTACTAGTTTTATAAACGTTAAAATTCTACTTCTACTTGTATTTAGGAAAAGCCTTAATCAAATCTCGTTATATAAAAAAACTTTAAAATTCTAGTTTAAAATGTTATATCATCACTAATTTGGAATATTCTAATTCTATCTGCCAAGTCTATGTTTTATTTAATTAATGAACTTTAAAATTTTATACTATAATTACTAGTTTAAAATATTCTACTTTTACTTGCATTATAATAAGTCTATATTTATTTAATGATAAACCTTAAATATGTATAATATAAATAAAATATCAAAATTCCACCTATATTTATGATAAGTTATTTTTACCTTTAAAATTAACATACCAACTTACTAAATTGTGCAGCTCTTGTCCTCCTACAGTTACTTTTACTTTGTACTTATGACTAGGCATAAAAAAATGCTATTTCTACTTCTGCTTTGTACTTATACTTGTGACAAGTCTGACTAAGCATAAATATGTATAATATAAATAAAATATCAAAATTCCACCTGTATTTATGATAAGTCATTTTTACCTTTAAAATTAACATACCAAGTTACTAAATTGTGCAGCTCTTGTTTTCCTACAGTTACTTTTACTTTGTACTTGTGACTAGGCATAAAAAATGCTTTTTCTACTTCTGCACTTATACTTATGACAAGTCTGACTAAGCATAAAAATACTAGTTTTACTTCTACTTGTACTTATACTTATGACAAGTCTTAATTGCATTTGATCATATACAAATACTAATTCTTATCATCTATAAATATTAATTCTACTTTTACTTTTTTTTCAGAGTAAATATCCACGGGAAACCCAGCAGTACTTCCCCACATTAGTGGATGGTAGAGGTGGTAAACCGCCGACCTTCCTCACAGAAGGCCTAACCCCAAAGGACTCGAGGCTCGAACCCGTGACCTCCCCCCGTACCGAGAGAGTGTGCGCACGTCTTACCAATTGAGCTAACCCTTGGGGCTAATTCTACCTTTACTTCTAATTATGATAAGTCTTAATCTCATTTGACACATAAAGATACTAGTTTTACTCAGCCATAAATACAAACCTTTAAAAAATTTAAAATTCTAGTTTATTTATAATAAGTCTTAATTTGATTTTATTAACTATTTAACTAGTAACTTTGAAACTCTTTAAAATTTTACTTCTAAAGTCTTAATTTTGATAAATCTAAATATCATTTAAAGATACAGGTTAAAAGTATTTATTATAAATATAGCTAGCACACCAACATAGTTTGTGGATGGATCAGGTAGATAGGGATCAAATGCCCATCCTTTTATCAACTATTAGTTACTTTTTATATTCTTTTTTTTATTATCTCACATTCTTCTTGTTATCTACCATGAAGTCACATTCTTCTTGTTATTGTTATCTGCCATGAAGTGTTGGTTATGAGTTATCCATGCATTGCAACCAGTTATCCATTCATGAGCTAGCTCCTAGTTATTTTTATATTCCTTTTTTTGTAATGGTTTATTTCAAAATTTGAAAGACTCCCATAAAATTAATCTCAACAGTACAGTTGTGCAATCCATGTATTTAGATAAAAAAACATAGGTCATAATTTACCCCAAATCTCAAATAAAAACCTCTATCAACTTAATTATAGATTAAAAAATTTAAAAATCAAAATTACAAGTATATTTTTATCGTTAAACCTAACATACCAATTATTCACAAAATTCACTATTCACAAAACTCACTTAGAGTCTACTACTCTTGTCCTCTAAAATCTACCTCCCCCTCTGTGGAAATGTACCTTGACTACATTCTATGGCTAAAATTATCCAGCCTACTGTACCAGCGCTGAAGTCAATTAAATTTCAAACTACTTAAAATACAACCGACTCCAGTGCTCCAACTTACAGCAAACTGGATATATTGATAACCACAATATTCTATTCACAAAACTCCACTTACAACCTGCTGCTCTTGTCCTCCTATGCGAGAATGTACATGCCTCTGCTTCATTCAATTCAACCTCTTTTTCGTCCTTACAATCCGCTCCTCGTGAGTTGTGTCTAACAACAGCCTCCTCTGCCCTTTCTACCATTGACCAATCATCGCATTCCTTCTATAAAATCCCAATTCATTCGTTTTCTGCATACAATTCCTCCCGGTAATGTTGATGTCCACAGTCCATATTCATTCGTATATAGCTAGTGATATCATCAATGTGGGTAGCATGAAACGCTTCAAACCACTGGGAGAATGCAGCGTCACTTGGCCGGGAGGACCAATGATATCATTATGTATGTTGACACTCTATCTGTCTCTCAGCTTCATTTTTGAATTACAATTGAAGTTATTGCAGGTGGAAGCAACGTGGAATATTGCAAGAAGAGTGCTTGTTCTGCTCATGATAACTCCACTGATGAACAAGATTTGATAATAGGCTTCACAGGCTTATGGGTGGCAGTTACTAATGAGGTCTTAATTTCTACATTGTTTGCTATGAGTTGAAATGATTTGGACAATTTATGGCAGGTGGACATTGATTGCAAGGCACCTTCCATGGGGAGGACAAGAAGAAATTGTGAATTACTGTAAAATGAGATACACAGCCACTGCCTCTTCAAGTTCTTGAATATTTCCATTTCTCACCAGTCAATGTAGCATGAAGGTTTTGAACGCTGATTGTATAAGTCATGTGTCCGTTAATAGATACTTTGGTTTTTTTTTTCAATCTGTTCTTTACTGTTTCTGCACTTCGGCAGCGTTGCTTTATCAGATCATTTTTGTATATTATCTTGTAGCTTGTGAATGTTATTTATGACTTTTTTTTTTATTGCCAAATGAAATGTCTTCTCCTTTGGGAGTTTAAAGACCTGGAAACGGTTTATCAGATGTTCCAAGTAGAAAAATGACTGCCAGTATATATCTGATCTAACCTATTATTTTAGTTTGATATGATATGCAAAACTGTAATCTTGTCTAAGTTTTTTAAGTTTAGAGTTTGATATAATATATAACATTAGGGTGTTTTTATTCTTTGAAAAGTTATGTTAGAGATGGTATATATGGCTATGGTTTAAATCCAATAATTTGGATTTAAAAAAAACATGCAACTTTTTTTTTTATAGTTACATCATCACCATGATTTGCAACATACAAATAAAAATGTTTTTTTCTTACAATTTGTAATACACCTGGAACTCAAAAATAAATATTTTTATTTATTTCAAAAAACATTAGCAGACTAAGTCTCAGTGCTAAGTTACAACAAGTTACAGTGTGGGTTATTATCCAATGATCTTCATCCTAGTGGTTCTAATGGTTTAGTGAACAAGCTCTTAGTCCTTTGAGTGTTTGTCTCCCTTCTATAAATGATCAAGATTCTAAGTGTTGTTATTTATTCAATTTAATATCTCTAATTAAATTCTAAAACTTTGTTCTTGTCTATAAAATATGTTTACTATCTATTAAAATCTTTTAGTAAAAAAAACTGTAGTTATTTATTCAAAATCTTATAATCATTTTATGATGTTTATTACTTGTTTGTTTTAAAACAATCAGTTACTCATAATTAGGATAAATCATTAGTTTATAAATTGTATTTTACTTCTATTTGAATACTAGTTATAATACATCTAATTTATAAATTGTATTTTACTTCTATTTGAATAATAGTTATAATACATCTAAATAGTATGATTAAGTTTCATATAGAATAAATTAGGGTTTGAAACTCAAGCAAGATCTTTACAAATGGATATAGATATACTAAGAGTTTATATATAAAACAAATTATACTCTTAAAACTAACAAATTATACTCTTAAAACTAAGTCTATTTTTATTACACACTTAAAGTTTGGAAAGTGAAACTTTAAAAAAATCATATATGCTAAAACCCTAGGATAACCAACATACATTAAAACTACTACAAGAATTCAACAAAACATTTAACTTTTCATATTAGAGGAAATTTGAGGTCTAAAATGAGCTTTATAAAAAAATGTGTCATGGATGAGTTGGATATTAGTTGGATTTTTCAAGCCAATAGAATTTCAACATTTTTGGTCAACCATTATGGTTGAGTTGGACATATAATGGTTATGTGTTATAATTTTATTTGACAATAGCTAACTCCATATCAAGCTTACCTTGGTTAAGATTGTAAAACATATTAACTTCACCTTGGTTAAGATTGTAAAACAATCATATGAAAATAAGATATATATACTTAAAATAATAAATAGATAATATTTTATTTGATCACTACTTTCTACTCATTTAAAAAATAATTCTCTTATTAATTAAAATTAAAGTGGAAACATTTTGAAATACAAAACATTTACTAATCAATATTTAAAAAACAAAACTAAATAATTTGAAATGCTTAAAAAATATTTTTAATATTTTTAATATTACAAAATATATTTAAAAAATAAATAAATTTAATTACTACATGTCCAAATACTCCAATAATTAGAAAAATAGTAATATAAAATAAAAATAAAAAATAAAATTTATATGATTTAAATATACATCATTTTAAAAATATCTACATGTATTTAATTACTACATCTTAAAGTAATTAAAATTTTTATTTACTCATTCAAACAAAAATTGTTTTTAATAGTACTAAATAGAATCTAATAAGTTTATATTAAAACAAAATATTAATAATATAAAAAAAAATTAAATTATAAACTATTTTTAATATTACTAAATCTTATAAGTTTATATTAAAACAAAATATTAATAATAATAAAAAGTTTAAATTATATTATTATTGGTATTAGTGTAAAAATTAATATGTTTAATTGAATTTGTTTGTTTTATATAAATTAAAAAATTTAGTTAAAAAAATAGTTAATTTAAATAAATTTTTTTATAAGCTTTATATAAAGATTAAAATTGAAAACAAAATGTTATAATTAAAAAGAATTAATTTAAACAAAAATACTTTTATAATGAAATTTGATTTTGGGTTTTCCCTTCCACCAAGTTTGAATTTACTTTTGTCGACTCAATTTGATTTTACCTTTTCCCACCCACCCATTGACCACCCATATTGAATTTACCTTTACCACCCAATTTGATTTTACCTTTACCCTCCTACCCATTGAATAAATTTATATTAAAAACGATAAAAATGGTCTTAATCATTGAGCCATTGCTCAACTAATGATTAAACCATTGATCGAGACTATTGAATAACCATTGAACCAATTCATATTAAAAACGATAAAAATGGTCTTAATCATTGAGTCATTGATCACCTAACGATTAAACCATTGATCGAGATGATTGAATAACCATTGAACCAAATATTTCAATTTGAGCCTCATGATAGAATAACCATTTTACCAACTTTGAATCTACTAGCGGAAAGGTTTGCAATTCGAAAAAGAATAGAGAAAAGAAAGCACTAAGCACCCCTAGATGAGGTGATTGGGGCTCGTTATGTTTGCTTGTTTCTTTCAATACTTTTATATATTTTAAATCTTTTAGATTTTTAGAATAAATATTATTTTTTTTAAAAGTAACATGATAATAAAAATATTATATTTCTATATTTTAAATATTTTATAATTTTATTATAAATATTATGTATAAAATTTTAAAAATCATCATGATATGAAAAAAATTATATAAGAATATATATGGTTTATTAGATTAAATAAAATTAAAGGAAATTTTTTTTTTTAATGTAGTGTAATCTTTTTTATATGAATTAATATAAATTTTATATTAAAAAATAATAGTGATTTTTTATACTTTTAATATTATTGTAATTATATTTTTCATTATAATTTAAATATGAATATATTTGAGTTTTGCAAATTTTATTAAATATATAAAAATTTGTGGTGCATTTATTTAAAAAAATTATAATATAAAATTTAAAAAATTCCAGTATATCATTTATTATGTGTGTCCTAGAATCTAAATATTTCATTAATATTTTAAACCAATATCTCTTTACTTTACATTAACTCAACACACTTGTCAACTACCATTAATGAGACAATTTGGGTTGACTTTCATTAGATTTAATGTGACATGGCATATTTGTAGTGTTATGTGGCTTTTTTTATTATTTTCCTAAGGAGGTCCATTTTAGACCCCAAATTTCCTCTAATATCATTATTTTCTTATTAAAAGAGGTTTTAAGGTTAATGTTTAAACATAACTAATATTCCTATGGCCTCGTGGCCTAAAACCCTAATTGATATTTATGGAAAATAAAACGTAAAAATAAACCACGTCTAGCATTCAAATCCTCTCAAAGATTGTAGTTAATTAGAATTACATTTTTTTAAGGGCTTCATTGTTGAGATAATTACAAGTTTATTTTTCATTTTAAAAATACCAAATCGAGCTTATCGATAGGCCACAACTTGAGTTATAGACCGAAGACCATTTGGTATTATCATGTGCACTTCAAACACACACACTAAAATCGCAATAGTCTTAGGGCTTAATTCAATCATTTTAACATCAAGTATTTATCCATTAAGAAAACTTGAAATGATTCAACAATTGCTCTACGACTCTTTCTCAAAAAATAGTGTGTTAGGGTAAAGGCCTCACGGCGTCATTTTCCAATTTTATAAAAACGACAACAAAATTATATTTAGTCAAACACGATTGACTTATACAACACAAAATCCCTGATAGAGTGTCTTAAACATGAATAATTACATTTGTGGAGCGACAATCATAGGATTGTTCATTTCCATCATAAAATATAAACATTGTCAATGGACGAAACTTATCATAGTCACTTCGAATCCATAGTCAAAGGATTGCTCGGTGTGTGCAAGCTTATGAGGGTCTCTTTTGACGTGTTATATGCAATAGAAAACTAAAAAAACAGGAATCCATCAACTTACATGGATATTTTGAGACACTTACACAATGAGTCTTGCGATGAGTAAAAAACAAGAAATGTAGGAAATTGAATGAAGTTTCCAAATATATAATTTTTAAGTATTGAAAATTTTATTAACTATTTAAAGTTAGATATTTTTTAACATATACTTTTTTATTTTTGGGACAAATTATAAGGTATATGTTTTTGTGGGTGCAACTCTTGAGTGACTAAATGATGGAATAAACTTACGAAAAACTGGCAGACATATAGAGAACATATAGTACTAGTGCATGGTTATTTTTCCAATAATAAAAATAATTTTTTTAATTATCTAAGTGATCAAACCTCGAAAATGGTATGTCAAATGTGGACCTGTAAAATTTGAATGTATTAATGAAATTATTTGGAAAATGATTTTTTATAGCACGTAGAGGTCAGTGTTCTTTAGTGCACCATACAATTTGTTTTCAAAATGGTTGAGAAACGAAAGAGATATGGATGAAACACTAACAGTGTGTTTTTTTAGTTAAGGAGTGATGACAAAAGATAAATAAGAAAAAAATAGAAAAAATTATATATTCTTGTTAAAACTTACATATTTGGAATTTGCAAAAACAACCATATCTCTTTTTAAAATTTCATAAAAAATGGAGGTGTTTAGCATACTATAACCAACGACTAAACATGAGCATATTGAAAACTTGGATATAATGCTCAATTAGCCATGATTTATCATACTCCAAGCATAGGAATGTTGAATCCGAAGCAAAGTTTGAAGTAGACAAATATGCATAAGAATTCCATGCGAGCATGGGTAGAGGCTCGATATTATCATTTGGAGGGAATACATTTTTGAATTTAAACAAAATGCGTGCTCGTTAATTAAAGAAACATGAGTTTGTGTTTTATTGAATCATAATACTAGCGCGTTGTATTGAAGAAAAACGGGTTCACGCTTTATTGAAGCACATTGCACACGCATTTTTAAATACTACAATGAGTGTTTCTTTGTCAATTATACCAATACTTTTATTATTTTATATCCCCCCCCATTACCCTCTTACCCCTAACTCTTACTAACCCCCCTTCCTCCTCTCCCTACCTCTAAGCCCCCCTCCTCATGTCCCTACCTTTAACCCCCCTCCTATCTCTCCCTACACCTCACCATCCCATACGTTCTCTCTCTCTCTCACTCTCATGTCTATGTCCCCCTTACCACTAACACCTGTATGTCCCCTCCCCCCACCCCTAAACCCATAACCCTTTCTCTATACCTCTTACTCTTAAACACACCCCTATTGTTCTATCTCTAATCACTTAGCATCCCCCCAACCGAAACAAACATCCCTTGCTCTCTCTCTCTCTCACTCACACATCCACCCAACACCTCTCTCTCTCTCCTAACACCTAAAACCTCTCTCTCCTCTCTTTATTTCTCCCCAACTCATCCAACTACACTTAGCCACCACCCCCTATCTAGTCCCCAACCCTCTCTCTCTCTCTCATAGACACCCACATTAGACATCCACAGGTCACCCCCTACCACTAACACCCCCCTC
>LPNX010421802.1:29391-40062 GCA_001517045.1 Pseudotsuga menziesii
AGGACCCCCCTCCTCTCCACTCTATCTTTGTCTCTCTCTCTCTCTCTCTCTCACACACATATCCCTATGTCTCCCCTTACCTATAACACCCCCTAACCTATAACTACAACACCTAGACACCCCCACGCACATATACATGTCACATCCATAGGTCTCCCCTTGCCACTAACACCTGCATCCCTTATATCACTTCCCAACCAATCCAACTACCTCTAACTCCCACCCCCCTATTACATCCCCTCTACAACACCTAGACACCCCCCCATTAATATAACCCACCCCCACTCCTAAACTCCTAGTCACCCCATACCGCTAAGGAAACCTCCCCCACTCTATCTTTGTCTCTCTCTCTAACACACACACATCCCCATGTCTCCCCTTACCACTAGCACCCCCTAACCTCTCTCTCTGACACACACACACATCCCTAGGTCTCCCCTTACCACTAGCACCCCCTAACCTATCTCTCTGACACACACACACACACACACACATCCCTATGTCTCCCCTTACCACTAGAACCTCCTAACCTATCCCTCTGACACACACACACACATCCCTATGTCTCCCCTTACAACTAGCACCCCCTAACCTATCTCCCCGACACACACACACACACACACATCCCTATGTCTCCCCTTACCACTAGTACGCTCTAATCTATCTCTCTCTCTCTCACACACACATCCCTATGCCTCCCCATACCACTAACACCCCCTAACCTATCTCTCTCTCTCACACACACCCCTATGCCTCCCCTTACCACTAACACCGCCTAACCTATGTATTTCACACACACACATCCCTTGAGTTTTAAAACAATATAGTTAGGTTGAAGAGGGGGGTGTTATTGTTAAGGTGCTAAGACTAAGGGAATGCTTGTTAATTCCCCCTAAACATTGAATGATCCCTTAGCCATGGAACTACCTTCTTAAATGCTCCTAAACACTATTCGAGGAAAACGCGTGCTCATTTTATGTGGTTAAAACACACCCCGTTGTTATTAACAATAATGCGTGCATGTTTTGTCTCAGTATAAACAACGATAGTCCTTGTTTGAGAAACAATCTATAATATTTCACGTAGGTTTCACAATCCGCACGCAATTTCAGGTTGCAGAAAGTGCATTCATTCTCTCCTTCACCATATTATCACACAAAATTTTGGTTTTTACATCAAGCATCTCCATCACAAGTGTCTAAGTATTGCTTGGAGCATGGCATGCATTGAGGAGCAAGAAATACATAATTAATTGAGCAAGAAAGAAACCAAGCTCGGGGAATCTCCCATTAAATAGCACCATAGAGCATCTCCATCATTGTTTTTCTTGCAATTGAGGAGCTAGCAAAGGCAACATTAACTTGGTCATTGTGGTGGAGTATGTAGACATAATTGAGCAAGAAATAAACCAAGCTTGGGGAATTTCTCATTAGGGAGCACCATAAAGCATCTCCACCATTGTTTTTCTTGCAATTAAGGAGCTAGCAAAGGAAACATTAACTTGGTCATTGTGGTGGAGTATGTAGACACAATTGAGCAAGAAAAAAACCAAGATTGAGGAGCACCATAGAGGATCTCCACCATTGTTTTTCTTGCAATTGAGGAGCTAGAAAAGGAAACATTCTTCCCAATCTTCCCCCTAACTTGAGTATCTAGACACAATTGAGCAAGAAAGAAACCAAGCTCGGGGAGTCTCCCATTGAAGAGTACCATTGAGGAGCTAGCAAAGGCAACCTTCCTCCCCATCTTCCCCTTAATTTGAGTATTTAGACGCAATTGAAAAAGAAAGAAACCAAGCTTGGGTAATCTCCCATTGAGGAGCACCATATATCTTTGATCATTGTGGTGATGGGAAACTCACACAATTGAGTAAGAAAATCAACAAGGAAGAGGATACCCAATGAAATTCTTGAAGAAATTAGAGAAAAGAAAAGAAATGACATGACCAATCGAAGACACTCTATGGACACTCAACCAATTTCGGTTGTTGAGGATGCCACAATTCTTCCTACCAATCCACATCAAGAAAGACACGCATTCACTCGAGGGGCCTTCAGTCTCCATATCAGTAGAAGAACGAGCACTACATGGCACTAATCAAGGAGTAAAACGTAGGTGCACATCAAGGCCACCTGAAACCTTTGAAGATTTAATTGGATGTGGGTATACAAGTGATGAAGTTAGAGATGCGTTGCATGCCGAACGTATGCTCGAAGAAGACAATGTTGTTTAGACCACCCACGAGGATTTTCAATTGCCACCGTCCGAATGACAGGAAGATACGGAAGGACATGAATATCATTTTCAAAGGCCAGACTGACAAGGTGATATGGTATAGGGTGCAGTTCTAACCTCCCTACCTCCATTAATATTAACATGGTTGAAAAAAAATTCTCTCAAAATGTGTTAAGATGATAATCCTCATCAAAATCATGATTACCATATTAAAAACATTAAAACTTCTTTATTAAAAATAATCAAACTATCCAAATTTATCCACAATATGTATGGACAACAATATGACTTCTTTCACACTAAACATTTATTAACATTTATTCTTAAATGAAAAAACCATGTCTAATAAAAAAACACTGAAATCAACTTATTTCACTTAAAATTTAACATAATACTTTACTTTATTTGAAATCACAGTTTTATTAAACTTTAATAAAAAAAACACTGAAATCAACTTATTTCACTTAAAATTTAACATAATACTTTACTTTCTTTGAAATCACAGTTTTTATTAAACTTCAATAATAATAAAAAAAATACTAATATCAACTTATAACTTATTTCACTTAAAATTTAATGTAATGCTTTACTTGCTTTAGTATTTTTATTTTTATTTTTGTGAGCTATCATAACCTCACAGAATCTCCTCTGTACAACAAACAACCAAAAAACTAAACATTTTAATTGTTATTTATCCTAAACTAAATTTGACCATAAATTAACCGAGGACTTCAAATTCCATGACTGCATATGCAAGTGCAACTATATTGTCACCTTCGCCACGAATCAATATATTGTCATCTTCCCACTGTCAGGGGCATATATTGTATTCCAGTCAATAATTTTGTCAAAATTATACAATCCTCGATCCCCACCCATGTAATAGAAAGGACAATCCTGCTACTACTATGTACCTAAATGTAGGTAATAAAACTTTGAATATATCTGCTTTGTTTTAACGTTTAATATCGAAAAGACGTTGAACTTTGTTTCAATATTTGAAATTGGAAAAAATATTAGGTTCAAAATTTTTAAAATTTTAAAGTTCCACTTCTACTTTTGTTTATGCCAACTCTCTCTATATGAGTTAATTCACTATAGATATTATGACAAGTCTATGTCTCACTTTATCAGGGATAAGTACTAGTTTTATAAACGTTAAAATTTTACTTCTACATGTAATTAGGAGAAGTCTTAATCAATTTTTTTTATATAAAAAGCTTTAAAATTTTAAAATTTTAGATTGTCATTAATTTAGAATATTCTAGTTCTATTTGCAAGTTTATGTTTTATTTAATTAATGAATTTTAAAATTTTATATCATAAACTATAATTATTCGTTTGAAATATTCTACTTCTACTTACATTATAATAAATATATATTTTATTTAAATAATGATAAACACTATGTAATATAAATAAAAAATCAAAGTTCCATCTATATTTATGGTAAGTTATTTTTATCTTTAAATTTTTACTACATTGTGCTACTCTTGTCCTCCTACTCTTACTTTTACTTTGTACTTGTGACCAGGCATAAAAATACTAGTTCTACTTCTACTTGTACTTATACTTGTGATAAATCTCATCTGATCATATACAAATACTAGTTTTGATCAGCTATAAATACTAGTTCTACTTCTACTTGTACTTATACTTGTGATAATACTAGTTTTGATCAGCTATAAATACTAGTTTTACTTTTACTTCTAATTATGAGAGGTTTTAATCTCATTTGATCAAATAAAAATGGTCATAAGTTTTAATCTCATCTGATCACTAAAAATATTAGTTTTGATCAGTTATTAATACAAACATTAAAAAACTTTAAAATTCTAGTTTATTTATAAGAAATCTTAATTTGATCTTATTAACTATAACTACTAACTTAAAAACACTTTAAAATTCTACTTCTACTTGCATTTATGATAAATCTAAATATCATTTAAGGATAAGGTTAAACATTATTCCAATCATCCAGTTATCAACTCTTACTTACTTTTTATATTCTTTTTCTGTTTATCTTACATTCTTCTTGTTATGGGCCATGAACTGTTGGTTATCCATTCATCACGGATGACTTATCCATGCATTGCTATCAGTTATCCATTCATTAGCTAGCTCCAAGTTATTTTCTATATTCATTTTTTTGTAATTGTTTATTTCTAATTTTGAACCACCACCATAAAATCAATATCTAGAGTATAATTGTCTCATCTCACCCCAAATCTCAAATAAAAAAGCCTATCAACTTAATTATAAATTAAAAATAAATAAAAAATCAAAATTACACCTACATTTTTATATCCTTGTAAAACTAGCCTACCAACTATTCACAGAACTGTCTAAAGTCTGCTACTCTTATCCTCTAAAATCTACCTCCCTCCTATGTAGAAATGTACCTTGACTACAATCTATGTCTAAAATTGTCCAGCCTACTGTAGCAACGCTGAAGTCAATTAAATTTCAAACCACTTAAAATCCAACTGAATCCAGTGCTCCAACTTACAACAAACTAGATATATTGATAACCACAATATTCTATTCACAAAGCTCCACTTACAACCTGTTCCAAGTAGAAAAATGAATACCAATATATCTCTGGTTTAACTTTTTATTTTAGTTTGATATGATAGGCAAAACTGTAATCTTGTCCAAATGTACCTTGACTACAATCTACCTCCCTCCTATGTAGAAATGTACCTTGACTACAATCTATGGCTAAAATTGTCCAACCTACTGTAGCAACGCTGAAGTCAATTAAATTTCAAACCACTTAAAATCCAAGTAACTCCAGTGCTCCAACTTATTGCAAACTGGATATATTGATAACCACAATATTCTATTCACAAAGCTCCACTTACAACCTGTTCCAAGTAGAAAAATGAATACCAGTATATCTCTGGTTTAACTTTTTATTTTAGTTTGATATGATTTGCAAAACTGTAATCTTGTCCAAGTTTTTTAAGTTTATAGTTTGATATAATATATAAAATTTAGGTGTTTTTATATTTGTAATTATTCTTTGAAAAGTTATGGTAAAGATGGTATCTATGGCTATGGTTCAGACCCAATCATGTGGATAAACAAATCAAATTAAAAAAACATATATTATTATCACTTTGATTAGCTTCAATGCAACTTTCGTTATTGTTACATCATCATCCCGACCTGTAACTTTCAACTTTTTGATATTATCACCCTGACCAGCTTCAGTGAAACTTTCATTTTTGTATTATGACCCTGAAATGATACAAATAACAATGTTTTCCTCGTTACAATTTAATGTAAATGCATCACATATATTTTGCTGAAAATAAAAGTTATTTGAAAAGATGAAAAATGTATTCATAATCTTAATATAGGACATGTAGTTAGTTTAAATTAAAAGGTGTTAGCCAAAGGATCCACCAATACAAATCTTATATGTTTATGTGTTTAGGTTTATGTAGAGGAGATTTAAAATGTAGTTTATAATTTTTTTTATTAAAAAAATGAAAAATCCTCAAATAACTGAAAAATCCTCAAATAACTGAAAAATTAAGTTGGTTTTCTTTTAATAGATAAATAAAGATATGCCTTTATTTAACTAAATTTATCATCTTTTTCTTTAAAAAATTAATAATTTAAATAATAAAATTAAAATATATTAATGTTAAAAATAACATCATAAAAATAAAAAATAATAATATTAAAGCAACGTTCTAAATATATAAAGTAACCTGTATTTTATAATTAAACTTATTTGTATATATTGTTATTGATTTGAAAATATGTTAAAGAAAAACCAGTATTAAAGTTGCTATACTATATATATTAATTAAATGTATTTATATGTGTTTTATTGATTTAAAATTATTTAAAATAAAAAAAATATTAAAGTTGCTATAAAACTTATTTTATATATAAATACAAATTGTGGTATATATATGTTTTTAATTAAATGTATTTATATGTGTTTTATTGATTTAAAAATATCTTAAATAAAAACAAATATTAAAGTTGCTATAAAACTTATTTTATATATAAAGATAATACACAATTTATATTTATATATTTGGTTATTGATTTGAAAATATGTTAAAGAAAAACAAATATTAAAGTTGCTTTTCAACTTATTATATATGAAGATAATACACAATTTATTTACTATATATATTAAATTTCAAATAAAACAATACACTTGTTATATATGAAAATAATACACACTTTGTTTAAGATACATATTTAATTTCAATTAAAACAATAGTTATTATATATGAAAATAATAAGCACTTTGTTTTGTTTTGTTTTATATATGTACACACTAGTAGATCTATTCACAAAGCAAGGGAGGTAAGGCTAATAAAGGGGGTAAAGACTTCCAACCACCTTGAACTAACCCATGTGTTGTTTGTGGATGATGTTCTAATGTTGGGAGATGGAACAATTGGAAACCTTCAAAATCTTGTAAAAGTTCTAAATGCTTATGAAAAGGCTATATGGATGGCGATCAATTTGGGAAAATCGAGATTAGCACACAACAATGTACAAAAAGGCATATTAAATCAAGCAAAGGATTTAATTGAGTCTGTGTAGCCCCACTAATAGAAGGTTTCAAATATCTAGGGTTTCAAGTGAAACCAAATGCTTACTCTTTCGAGGACTTGACATGGTGATATAAAAAGATTGATAACATAATTTCCATGTGGACAAATCGATTCCTTTCAAGGGGAGGTTGTTTAGTTCTTCTTAAAGCCATGTTGTAGAGTATTCAAGTCTATTGGGCTTCAATAGTTTACATTCCTAAAGGGATTCTAACAAAAATCAGGAAAAATTCCTATCCTTTGTGTGGACACCAAGCCAAAAAGCAGAAGGAATGCCATTTGTGAAATGGACCACTATAGTTCTCCCTAAATCCAAAGGAGGATGAGGAATCAAGAACCCTGATATCTTTTGCAAAGCTTTAGCAGCTAAATCTTTATGGAGAATGGTGGAGAATCCAGATTCACCATGGGAAGAATGATGAGAGTGAAATATTGTCCACACTCCTCAATAGAGGAATGCTTTAGGAAGCCGGTTAAAACACACTAGGGTGGGTCAACATGTTGGAAGGAATTCATTGTTACTTTTCCTTTAGTAGGAAATTGGGTTGCATGACAAATTGGAGATGGAAGGAGCATCAAAATTGTCTAGGACCTATGGGAAGGCTCGGGAGAAAGGTACATGTGAGAGCAGCTCATTTCACTGCTAACGATATGGAAAACAACTAAGGACTTGGGGTTCACTAGAGCTGAAATGACAATTTAGACTATTCAAAGCTTAATTTTGGCAATTTGAGGAGTTTTAAAATAAATCTTTTAATTTAAAAAAAATAAATTTTAATAATTGTAAAAATAATAATTAAAAAATAACTTAACCAACTTTTATAGAAAAAAAAAATTTAGATATTAATCACCTTTATAACAGTCAACATCTACCTATATTCCTCAGTGAATGCTGCTGACTTTGTTCAGTGTTAATATTGGTTATTATACGATTAAAATACGCTGAGTAAAATATGCACACATGCCGTGGACCCATCAATAGACCCATTAAAATACGCTAAGTAAAATATGAGCAGCGAACCCATCAATAGACGCGACTAATTTAGGCATCGGATATTCTAGTTAACCACTCATATGTGCCTCACTAAAATATAGACACACGAATTGATATACTAAAGAATATACAGATGTATTGATATACTTTCCCATTGCTTTGAACTAAAAGTTTATTTAATATTTGATCAAATATGATGGTTCTGTTAAGAAGGGCTTTCTAAAGATGTGAAAAATAAAAATTATAAAATTAAGGATATATATAATCTAAGTTTAAATATGATTAATAAAATTAAAATAATAAAATATGATTAAAAATAACATGTGAACTTAAATTAAATTTAAATCATTTAAAATTGTATATATAAAACAATATAAATTAGATAAACTAAGACCATAAACATTGGATTACACGTTTCTTCAACACTTCCACTCTAAAAAATGTTTACATCTTGAGATATTTGATTAGTGCTTGGTAGATCCCCTTTAAAATAGATCTATGTTGGTATTTGATCGAATCTTCTTAAGAATATGGTTGTGTTAAGAAAGGATTTCTACATTCCAAGTAAGTGACATGTGTCATGTATGTCATATTTCAGAAATAAAATTTATAAAACCAAGAACATGATCAACTAGTTCGTAGTGAACACTCAAGAAGTACATAAGGGTTATTAAAATTTTATATTTTAAAAAGAAAAATATTAAATAAATTGAAAAGAAATCTTGTTTTAGGATTACAAAATATATATCTATATTAAGTTTTATTGCATATGTATGGATATAATGTGATGTAAGCTCACCACAACAATTTTTGTATGATGTGATAGGAGATACTAAGATTGTGTTCTAGCTCACCAAAGCAACTTTTGTATGATGTGATAGGAGACACTAAGATTGTGTTCTAGCTCCCAAGGATGGTTTTCTGATGTAAGTTTGTAAGAGCAACTCATATTTATTCCGTGAATAAAATGTTTTTTTCTTTGGAAACAAAAACATTTATTAAGTTTTAATTAATGTAATATTATTTGCTTTAAAAGAGATATTGAAATTAGCTAGAAAATAATTAAAAACATAGACCAGGGAGAGGGGATCTTAATATGAATAAAAAGAGGATCTTAATATGAATAAAAATAGAGGATATTAATTTTAGAGTTTGAGTTTGGAATATATATATATATATATATAAACTATTAATAATTGAGAAGGTAATATTAAGAGAAGGATTAAAAATAATTAATGTATGATTTATTAGTAAAAATTATAAAATAAAAGTAATAATTAAAATAAGATGAATCTAAAAAAGGGATTTTTAATGTTAATTTAAGTAAAAAGGTACAATTTACCATTCTTCACGCAGGTTCTGGCTCAGTCTTCACGCAGCCTTCAGCAAGCTTCACGCAGGCTTAAGCAAGCTTCAACGTAGCTTTCAATGGCAGGCATGCTTATCTCCTCCAGGCGTAGCAGTCTTCAACCAAGTTTTCATGCAACTTCAATCAACAGCTTCACGCAGTTTCAGAGAGGCGTGAATCTTCAGAAAACTCGCAGGCTCTTGAAGAAAGCAGTCTTACCCAGACAGCAGTCTCCACGTGATTAGGGTTCTAGATATTAGCACAACGCAATCCAGACTTTGCAAGAAAATTAGGGTTCACTTTAGAAAATTAGGGTTTCCACCCTCCACGCTGGTCAACGCATTCTATAGTATCGTTCTATACTTTATAGCATTCAAGGTATCACCAAAGGAGGAGAGTTTCGATCACTCGCTGCAGATTGTGCGTTTCCAAACTTTCGACTTTACTAAATTCACTTCTAGCGGTGGCAAGGCTGATCGGTTTTTAGCGCTTGACAACTGCAAGGAGGCTCTTTCACTCTTTGAAAGACTCAGTGAATCTTCAAGTCACGAAGGGGCTAATGAAAATAGAAAGAAACCATCTAGCTATGATGATGTTATTGCAAGCATTGAAGCTGAACTATATCGAGATGACGCGCAGGATAATGAAAAAGTAACTTCAGAATCAAAAATTGATTTCGGATCTGTGGGCCAAGTAGTGGACGACTTCATGAAAGCCGCACCATCATAGTGGACCTCAATCCTCAATGAAAGGAAATCAGAGTTTGCAATAGTTCACTACGAAGGAAATTCATATTGGGTGCGTGAATATTTCATAGCACACAGATTGTGCAACGGTGGTAGCTCAACGTTAAACAACGAAGCGGGATGTGAATAAGTATTTTATGACATTTGTTGATGACTACTCAAGAATGTGCTGGATTTACTGTTTAAAGACAAAATCAGAAGCATTTCAAACATTCAAAGACTTTCATGCATTGATAGAAAAACAATCACAATAAAAAATTGGTACACTTCGTACTGATAATGGGAAAGAATACACTTCAAATGATTTTGAAGATTATCTTCGCCAACATGGAATTGCATATCAGACTACCATTCCCTACAATCCTCAACAAAACGGTGTAGAAGAAAGAATGAATAGAACCATAATGAATATGGTTTGCTCAATGATGTTTTTCAAGAATGTAATCTCAGAGTTTTTGGTTCCACCTGTTATGCCTTGATTCCAAAGGAGCAAAGAAACAAGCTTGATGCTCGAAGCAGAAAATGTATTTTCCTGCAGTACGAAGAATACTCCAAGGCATACCGTCTGTATGATGAGGTAAACAAGAAGTTTGTTATTTCCAGAGATGTCATTTTTCTTGAAAATAATAAAAATGATGAGTCCATTGAGAGATAGCTTGATTATTTGGAAAATTATCCTCATCCAAAGACATATTCTGAAAATGAATATGAAATTCCAAACCTTGAAGGGGGGATTCCTATTCTAGATCAACCTTTGGAATT
>LPNX010421802.1:40393-68549 GCA_001517045.1 Pseudotsuga menziesii
AACGAGAGCTATATAGCATCCATAAAGAAAGATTTGAAAAAGATTTTTGAAATGACAGATATGGGACATCTCCACTATTACTTAGGAATTGAAGTCACTCAACATCCTAAGTACATATTCTTATCTCAGAAAAAATATGTTGGAGAACTACTAAACAAATTTTGCATGACAGAATGCAACCCTATATCTACTCCAATGGAACAGAAAATGAAGCTCACATCAAGCGAAGGAAAAGAATTTGAAGATGCGACCAAGTATCGACAACTTATAGGAAGTCTTATCTATCTTACAACAACTAGACCAAATATTTCTTATGTTGTTGGCATACTTTCAAGGTTCATGCATAAACCTTGTGAAGGACACTGGTCCGCTGCAAAAAAAGTTCTAAGATACTTGAAGGGGACTCAAGATGTTGGACTCAATTACTCTAAAGTGGATGACTTCAAACTTATTGGGTACTCAGAATCAGATTTTGATGGCGATAAGGAGACATGAGTATCAAATTCTGGATACACTATGAGTCTTGGATTCACAGCTGTCTCATGGAGATCACGCAAACAGTCAGTTCTAGTAGATTCAACAACAGAAGCAGAATATGTGGCTGCAGCTGAAGCAACGAAAGAAATAGTATGGCTCAGGAAGATACTTGAAGATTTGCAAGAAAAACAAGAGAACTCCACTCCATTGTTGGTCGACAATACTTCTGCAATCAAGCTGGCTAAGAATCCTAGATTCCATGATCGAACTAAACACATCAACACAAAGTATCATTTGATTCGACATCATGTAGAGGCCAAGACAGTCCATCTTCGACATTGTTCCACAAAAGATCAAATTGTAAACATCTTCACCAAAGCGCTTGGACGAGAAAAGTTGAAAGATTCAGAAACATGCTCGGACTTATGAACACCCCTTCGGATTAAGAGGGGGATTGTTAGAATATAATCCGTAGGGATTATATATTGTAAATAAATAAATAAATCTGAATAGTAGGAAGTCGAAAAGGCTGGGAAGAAAGTGAAACACAACCGTCATATCATTTGTATAAATATATGCATTGGCATTGGAATAATATTGAATCGCAAGTTATACCTATAAAAAATGAACAATTATTAATTTTAGAGAACACTAAGTAATTTCTCAAAAAAGTTTTTTAAAATTTTCATTATATATTCAAATGTTTTAAATTTCCAATTTAATTCAGAAATTTGGTTTTTGGATTTTAGAATTTTATATGGTTTATTTTACTCATTAAATATAGTCAATATTAATTATTATTTTTAAAGGAAAATAAGTAATGGTTTATGAAAAACATTTGGATATATGTTAAAGTCTTCATTTGATGTTAAAATGTTTTCAAATTCCAATTTAATGGAGAAATCTAGATTTTATAATTATATATGGGCTATTTTGCTCATTAACCACAGTTAATATTCATTATTAGTTACAAAAATCATTTTTTTTTGGTTAAATTTATCATTTCACCATCAAATGATTTTTAAATTCCAATCCAATATAGAGAATGAGATTTCAATCCAAATATTACCTATCTCATTCTTCTCCTTGATATTTATAGCTTTTTGAAATTACTTTAGCAAGGTGGTCTTTCCCTTCCTAAATAGGAATATTGTCTCTTGGAAGCTCCAAGAATGATCAAATCTCTTCATCAAGTGCAAACATTTCCTAAGTTTAGCACTCTAAATGGAGTTTGCAGGTTGTAATACCCCCTAGTTACATTTTGTTGTTTTTTACTTATGTATAATGGAACAAAAGAGTTAATTTTTATATTAATATAATTATGAAACTCAAAGTTTTAACAGCTATACAGAAACTTGGATTTAAAAAGGTTACCAAATCCTTAGAATTCTTTATGAAGACAAGTGGTCACTACTAAGGAGAGTTAGTTATTTGCTATAAAAGGGCCTAGGCAAAGATAAGAGGGCATGTAGAGGATTTTATAGAGAAAAAGAGTAATAAAAAGACAGAGCTGCGAGAGATCACAAAAGGTGAAGGATCTATGAAATGTATCCATGAAATAGTGAAGAGCTACCATAGAAAATCTTAGAGATGTTAGGATCTGCACTCGAACCATCAGTGAGCATAAGATAATGCTAGGTTTTGGAGTAATTGACTCTCTCTAGTTACTGGTGGCAACTTGAACATGCAGGAAACAAGTTTTAAACCTAAGAATCTCATAAAGGGGGTGGAGTAGTACAAGCTTAAATGCTTCACAGTTTCTATGGTTGGGTGGTGTATAGCTGTTAACACTTCGATTATCAGATTATGTGGATATGTTTCTCGAAAACTAATTTCTTTATTATGGTAGTTACCATTGCAAATGCTTTTATACCATCATGTTACATAGTTACAAACTAAAGAAAGGAAATAATATTAAATGGTGTATTTTACTCTTATTATGAATATTTCACAGATTTGATTTTATTTCCTTTAACTATCTCTCAACAGAGTATGAATGTAGAGTTTTCAGTGAAACAAACAGAGTGAATATAAGAAAACCTCTTTTATTTTATATCTATTTCTCTTTATAAATTTTAAAATAGTAAACTTTAGAACTGATAAAATTGTAGAGAAGGACCTAAAATAAGGGTAAATATTCAAACTAGTAACCACATTAATAAGCTCATCATTAAGAAATCATTTAAACAAGAAACCTTAGAATGGAGAACAATACCAAGGAAAAACTTAAATCATGGGCAGTTGTATAAACTGAGTAATCCCACAATCAAGACATTAGAGAATTAGCCCAAAACAAAATAATATTAAAATTTCTTTTCACCGCATAACAACCTACAAACTATTAACCATCACAAAAGTCCATGGTACCCACACGGGAACCATCCATTAAAATTACATAACTAATTCTGCCAGGTAATCTAGTTCATATTACAATCTAGAAATGAGTATATAGTGATTTCCGAAGAAGAGAAGAACTATAAATTTTTAACAAACTAAGTCATATGGTTGTTGAAAAGAAAACCCGAGCTATCGAGATCTTAATGATGACGACCTAAAGAGCCACAACATCATAACCCTTCCTCTTCCTTAAAGCGACTGTAACATTAACCCATAGTTCCATTATTCAAAATAACAGATCTAAGGAGTCAAAGTTTTAAACAAGGACTTACCAGTCACCAAGCTAAACCAAGATTTGAGTTGAAGACCGATTCTCCTCGTTTTCAACATGTAGTTATAAAACAAGTAAAATTTATCTTCCATTGTGACTTAAAACCCAAAAACATTACCAACTAGGAAGCTAAGACTTAACCTTTACTTGGTTTGAAGCTTGTTGTAGTAAACTTCATTTATGGAAATGGCATCGATGCTAGAAGGAAATAGATTTATGAACTCCTCAAAACAGAAAAAATTGTGGCTTGGGATAACCGACGGTAATCATTTTTCCATTAAACCTGTGTTAAATCACTACTACAGATCTTCTAGTCCACTTAAGGACCGTTAGTAGTCTGCAGCAGCTCGACTCTGACAATGAAATGAGAAGGTTGTAGTATGAATGAATGCTCTGATAAAACTGATGATTCTAACCCTAGCCAAAGTCAACATCCATATATTAAGTCTGAGACAACTGTAATGAACCTGCGAGATTTGAAGTTTCCTTATATTACAATCTAATTAATTTAGCCCTTGGACTTCTTTGGTTTTGCATTAAAAACTTGGTAAATCTTAGTCCTCACTCCTAGGATGAACACCTGAAGTAGTATGAAGGCTTGGGATACCTGCAGATAAGGACGATATAACTGTTAGCTGCGAAGCTATAGCTAATTCCGTGTTTAAACTTTAGAATCTTTCCAATATTTGGTGAAGACTCGCCTGAACTTAAACACTTGAAGCTAGTAAATCTTGTTATTTTAGTTTGATATGATATGCAAAACTGTAATCTTGTAAGTTTTTTAAGTTTATAGTTTGATATAATATATAACATTAGAGTGTGTTTATTCTTTGAAAAGTTATGTTAGAGATGGTATCTATGGCTATTGTTTAAACCCAATAATTTGGATTAAAAAAAAACATGCAACTTTCTTTATAGTTACATCATCACCCTGATTTGTAACAGACAAATAACAATGTTTTTTTTCTTACAATTTGTAACACACCTAGAACTCAAAAATAAATATTTTTATTTATTTCAAAAAACATTAGCCGAGTTAAGTCTGAGTGCTAAGTTACAACAACTTGCAGTGTGGGCTATTATACAGTGATCTTCATCCTAGTGGTTCTAATGGTTTAGTGAACAGGCTCTCGGTCCTTTGGGTGTTTGTCCCCCTTCTACAAATTATCAAGGTTCTAAGTGTTGTTATTTATTCAATTCTAAAGCTTTGTTTTTGTTGATAAAATATGTTTAGTATCTATAGGGTTTAAATGATGACTATTATTAAAATCTTTCAGTAAGAAAAACTTTAATTATTTAATCAAAATCTTATAATCATTTTATGATGTTTATTACTTTTTTGTTTTAAAACAAGGAATTTCTCATCAGTTTATAAATTGTATTTTACTTCTATTTGAATACTAGTTACTCATAATTATGATAAATCCTCAGTTTATAAATTGCCCTCCCACTCATTGACTAAATTCATATTAAAAATGATAAAAATGGTCTTAATCATTGAGCCATTGATCAACTAACGATTAAACCATTGATGGAGACGATTGAATAACCATTGAACCAATTCATACTAAAAATGATAAAAATGGTCTTAATAATTGAGCCATTGATCAACTAACTATTAAACCATTGATCGAGACGATTGAATAACCATTGAACCAAATATTTTAATTTGAGCTGCATGATAGAATAACCATTTTACCAACTTTGAATCTAATCCCTGCCAAATTTGCAATTCGAAAAAGAACAAAGAAAAGAAAACAGTGGGGACCTTGGCCACATGAGGTGATTGGGGCTAGTTATGTTCGTTTGTTTCTTTCAATAATTTTATATATTTGAAATCTTTTAGATTTTTAGCATAAATGTTATTTATTTTAAATTAACATGATAATAAAAATATTATATTTCTACATTTTAAATATAGTATAATTTTATTATAAATATTATGTATAAAATTTTAAAAATCATCATGATATGAAAAAAATTATATAAGAATATATATGGTTTATTAGATTATATAAATTATAAGAATTTATTGTTTTTTGTTTTATGTAGTGTAATATTTTTTATATAAATTAATATAAATTTTACATTAAAAAATAATAGTGATTTTTTATCTTTTAATATTATTGTAATTATATTTTCCATTATAATTTAAATATGAATATATTTGAGTTTTGCATTTAATTAAATATATAAAAAGTTGTGGTACATTTATTTAAAAAAATTATAATATAAAATTAAAAAAATTCAAGTATATCATTTATTATGTGTGCTAGAGAATCTAAATATTTTATTAATATTTTAAACCAATATCTCTTTACTCTACATTAAATCAAGACACTTGTCAACTACCATTAACGAGACAATTTAGGTTGACTTTCATTAGATTTAATGTGTCATGGCATTTTTGTAGTGTGATGTGGCTTTCTTAATTATTTTCCTTAGGAAGCCCATTTTAGATCCCAAATTTCCTCTAATATCCCTTTTTCTTATTAAAAGAGGTGTTAAGGCTAATGTTTAAACATAACTAATATTCCTATGGCCTCGTGGCCTAAAACCCTAATTGATATTTATGGAAAACAAAACTTAAAAATAAACCAGGTTTAGCATTCAAATCCTCTAAAGGATCATAGTTAATTGGAAAAACATTTTTTTAAGGGCTTCATTGTTGAGCTAATTACAAGTTTATCTTTCATTTTAAAAATACCAAATCCATCTTATCGATATGCCACAACTCAAGTTATATGCCGAAGACCGTTTGGTATTATCACATGCACTTCAAGCACACAGAATAAAATCACAATAGTCTTAGGGCTTAATTCAATCATTTTAACATCAAGTATTTATCCATTAAGAAAACTTGAAACGATTCGACAATTTCTCTACGACTCTTTCTCAAAAGCTAGTGTGTTAGGGTAAAGGCCTCACTGCTGCATTTTCCAATTTTATTAAAAGGACAACAAAACTGTAAAGTCAAACATGATTGACTTATACAACACAAAATCCCTCACAGAGTGTATTAAATAGGAATAATTACATTTGTGGAGCGACAATCATAGGATTGTTCATTTACATCATAAAATATAAACATTGTCAATAGAGGAAACTTATCACAGTCACTTCGAGTCCATAGTCAAAGGATTGATGGGTGTGTGCAAGCTTATGAGGGTCTCTTTTGACGTGTTAGATGCAATAGAAAACTCAAAAAATAGGAATCCATCAACTTACATGGATGTTTTGAGACACTTACACAATGAATCTTGCGATGAGTAAAAAACAAGAAATGTAGGAAATTGAATGAAGTTTCCAAATATATAATGTTTTTCTATTGAAAATTTTCTTAACTATTTAAAGTTAGATATTTTTTAAAGGGTACTTTTTATTTTTGGGACAAATTATAAGGTATATGTTTTTGTGGGTGCAACCCTTGAGTGACTAAATGATGGAATAAACTTAGGAAAAACTGGTAGACATATAGAGAACATATAGTACTAGTGCACAACTATTTTTCCAATAATAAAAAATATATATATATATATATATATTTTTAATTATCTAAGTTATCAAACCTCGAAAATGGTATGTCAATTGTGGGTATAGCATTTGAATGTCTTAATGCAATTATTTGGAAATGAGTTTTTTATAGCATGTAGAGGTCGGTGTTCTTTAGTGCACCATACAATTTGTTTTCAAAATGGTTGAGAAACGAAAGAGATATGGATGAAACACTAACAGTATGTTTTTTTAGTTAAGGAGTGATGATAGAAGATAAATAAGAAAAAAATAGAAAAAATTATATATTTTTGTTAAAACTTACATATTTGGAATCTACAAAAAAACCATATCTGTTTCTAAAATTTCATAAAAAATGGAGGTGTTTAGCATACTGTAACCAACGACTAAACACAAGCATATTGAAAAACTGGATATAATGCTCAATTAGCCACGGTTTATCATACTCCAAGGCATAGGCATGTTGAATCCAAAGCAAAGTATGAAGCAGACACATATGCATAACAATTCCATGCCAGCATGGGTGGAGGCTCGGTATTATCATTTAGAGGGAATACATTTTTGAATTTAAACAAAACACGCGCTCGTTATATTAAAGAAACATGAGTGTGTGTTTTATTGAATCACAATGCGAGCGCGTTGTATTGAAGCAAAATGGGTGCATATTTTATTGAAGCACATTGCACACGTTCTCTCTCTCTCTCTCCCTCATGTCTATGTCCCCCTTACCACTAACACCTATATGTCCCCTCCCCCCACCCCTAAACCCATAACCCTTTCTTTGTACCTCTAACTCTTAAACACACCCCTATTGTTCTATTTCTAATCACTTAGCATCCCCCCCCACTGAAACCCCTAAACATCCCTTCCTCTATCTCTCTCTTCCTCTCTCTCTCACACACACATCCTCTGAGCACCTCTCTCTCACTCCTAACACCTAAACCCTCTCTCGCCACTCTTTCTTGCTCCCTAACTCACCCAACTACACCTAGCCCCCACCCCCCTATCTATTCCCCCAAACCCCCCCCCCCCCCTCCTCCTACTCCCCCCCCCCCTCCCCCTCACTCCCCAACTCATCCATATACACCTAACCCACACCCCCCTATCTATTCCCCCAAACCCCCCCCCCCCCCTCCTCCTACTCCCCCCCCCCCTCCCCCTCACTCCCCAACTCATCCATATACACCTAACCCACACCCCCCTATCTATTCCCCCAAACCCCCCCCCCCCCCTCCTCCTACTCCCCCCCCCCCTCCCCCCCCCCCCCCCTCCCCCCCCCCCCCCCTCCCCCACTCTCTCTCTCCCCCTCTCTCTCTCACACACACACACACACACATGGATGCTCGCATGAAGTTGGTTCCACTTTTTAGTGCCACTTAAGAAATTAGAAACGCACTTCCGAAGTGAAACTCAATAACGCATATGCAGTATTGATGGTACGTTCGGAATAACCCAAGCCCAAACACAAGGCTAAGGTTCGTAAGGAAGTATTGCATATGCGTTTTGTAAAAGTTAAATATCGCATATGCGATATATCGCAAGTGTGATATATATAGCATATGCTGTTTTGTTTTTTTTTAGTTTTCAATATCACATATGCGATATATCACATATGCAATATCGAAAACTAAAAAAAACAAAACAAAGGCCGCAGGCCTCAAATATATTGCATATACGATATTGAAAACTAAAAAACAAAACAAAACAGAGGTCACGGACCTCTAATATGATTTGCATAGTCACGCATCGAGAGAGCGATAAAGCGCGTGGGCGAAAAAACGTAGAGGTGATTTGTGTTTTATCTTTTGGAGGTCGAGTTGGAGGTGGATAGGCTCCAATGGCAGGTAAATTCTCTTATCCATTTCATTTATTCTTCAATTCTTTATTGTTTTTCTTAATTTCATAGTTTTTTTAATTATTTAAAACAAATTTAATAAAAAAATTGAATGAAATCAAATAATGATTAAGTAAAACAACTTGTATTTTTTTGTTTAAATCTTAACAGATAACAGAAATGAACAAGACAATGTGGAAAACCCACCCTCTAATAACCGAGAACCTAACCCAAACCCAAACCCAGAGGGGGAACAAGATCGAAACTCACAGATTATTGCGTGTTTGGCATCATTGAAGCGCCTTAGCTCATCTAGTAGAGGGGGGGATCATTTGAGACAGTCTTTAGCCGATGCATTGGACACAATAAAAAACACAATTTCCAATGCCCAAGGAGCTCTGTACAACATTATCTCATACAGAGAATCCAGGAGGCAATACTACTCCGATGGATTGAGTTATAAAGACATCAAAGACCTTAAAATTACAAAAGACCAATTATTTTCATTATTCCAGGACCCTAGCAGTGGATTGGTTCCACCCACCAGTCGAGCACACATTTCCATAGACTGGTGCGTTGAACCAAATATAAAGACCAATTGTATGGATCGTTGGTATATGGTATTCGATGAAGACCCTCATTGGAATAGGGACATCCCATTTTATTTCCTTAGGAACTTTGTATGCAGAATTCATCCTAGGGAAACATGTTAACCACTTCGATATCTTAGGTTTCTAGGGTGTTGGTCATGGGATGCCCCAAGATAATGAAGGGGTCAGGACGGATCCTAATCATGTGCCTCGCCCTCCATGCACACCAAAACCCCCTCGGCTATATCCTCCTGCGGGTCTTGTGATTAAGGATACACAGGAGGCATTATTTTACTTGGCAAATACGTTGCTTCAGCATGGAACTGATGTCCAAGGCAATGTAGACCAAGGGACTGGCACTTCTAAGGCTATCCCATCTACAGAACACACAGGAGATGTAGAGCGTTCAGAGCGTCGTGTTACTCCACACCCTTGCACATCGTGTGGAGGCATATGCTATGGCCCTACTTCAGACTTCCGAGATGATGGATTACTTCGATTTGTAAGTAAAACTCATTATTTTCATATTATATTTTGTTTCATATCATAATTTTCAATTGTTTCACAATTTATTTCTATTTAATTATCTAACAAATTATGTGAACAAATATATAGCTGGTGTCCCATGGCCCACCAGAGTTGCATAGTCCGCCGATCAATGTTGAGAACATTGATGCAGCTGTCAATATTGCATATGGGTTTGGTTCTTCACCAATAGGGGTAAGAACTATAATTGTTAATTTGTCAAGTTTATTTACATATTTATAGTAGAGATTGTAACATTCAATACATCATAATTTTGATACAACATGTTTTATGCAGGGTGATCAGGATGAGTACATTGATTCTCATCCTATTCCCTCTCATGCAGAGGTATATTCCCAAACACATGTATTATTTTAAATATGCTTTTAAATATGTTTCACTTTGGAAAAATCATTTTTCATCCATCATGTATATGTCTCGTTTTCTTTGTATTATTTGACATTGACATATGTTACGTTATGCAGGGAACCATTGAGCCATTGGTGCTTGAAGAGCACCAACGCGAGGTTGTTTCCAACCCACCTCTTCCCCCCTACCAGGTATTAATTCTTGCACATGATCTAGGAACTAGGAATCAAAATCATCAAAGAATAATTAACAAATACTCATGAATTGGAAATTATTGGAACCAGAAATGGTTTCCTCTTTGTATATTTAATAAACAATAATGGGTTACAATTCCAATGCTGAGCAATGGCTTAAATCCATGAATAATTCGAATACCTAAGGAGACAATTCGAATTCAGTGAGTGAGTCTAGCTTAACTGACTCTCAACCATTCAATCTCACTCAGTTAACCACTTGGACAAAACCCTAATTGACTCACCAAACCCTAACTGAAGTCAGAGTGAAATAAATGACCGAATCTCAACTGAAGGAGATCAAACCCATGTCATAGAAATCCAATCATCAAGTGCTAGTGCTCCATGACTCCAATGAACCCCGATGAGGTTAACTGCAGTTGAACTCACCATCAGAAGTTGGTGGAGGCGCCTTGTTGACTCCAGTTCATTAAATAATAATAAATAATCATTAAATAATATACTTAATGACTGGAGGCACCTTAATTGACTGTAACTGACTGGTTGAACTGATTGTAACCACAAGTTAGCAATTAGTTGCATTAATGTCACACAGATCACCCCCAGAGTGCTCCAGTTATCCTCCTTGACTGTAGGAGAAGGCTAAGTTAGCCTCCTTGACTGTAGGTAGGAGTGGGTGTGCCTGGATGATGGAAATTAATGCTCCACTAATGTTAATTAAACTTAGGATAGTGGTTTAACTAGGCCAATTTGACCAAAAGAGTGTGTATGTTGGTAAATGTCTCTAACACCCCCCCTTAAGCTATACTCAGGAAGAGTTAGAAAACAGATATGCATAAAAATGCTAGAGCCCTGGCAACTAAGGCCATAGGTGACCCTGTATAATGCTGAAACTGAAACAATGCTCAAAACAAACTAAGTGAGGAAAAGAGGGAAAACCCAGTGGGAAAACCCCCCCCTCAAGCCGAACACTGAAAGTAGTCTAGATCACCTTGATGAAATCACCCCCAATAGTGAATGGAGGTAAGTGAACTTCTTTTTTGAAAATCTCTTGGTGAAGATGTCTACAATCTACTCATCAGTCGGGCAGTATTGCAGAATGATGGTCCTGTCATGCACTAGCTCCCTGATGTAGTGCATGTCAATCTCTACATGCTTGGTCCTCTGCTTGGTAAATGGATCCATGGATATCTTAATAGCACTCTGGTTGTCACAAAATAGGACAGTGGACAAATTACTACCAAGATCAAACTCTAAAAGAATGCCTTGCAACCAAACTGCTTGGATGCAAGCATTCACTGCTCCTCGATACTCGGCCTCTGCTGAAGATAGTGCTATGGCAGCCTGCTTTTAGCTTGAACAGCAAATAGGGCCACCACCAAACATGAATACATATCTAGAATTTGACTTTCGATCAATAGAATCACCCGCCCAATCGGAATCTGTGTATCCAACCAGCTCTAGCTCGGAGTCCATTTTTGCAACCGGTGCAAAGGTCTCATGGTAGTCCACTCCTTGGACCTGAGAGAAACCTTTTGCTACCAGCCTTGACTTATATTTTTAGGTGTTTCCATCAACAGCAACCTTTTTCTGAAACACCCACTTGCATTGAACCAATTTCCTTCCCGGAGGAAGAGAAACTAGATCCCAAGTAGAGTTTTTCTGAAGAGAATTCATCTCTTCATCCATGGCAACTTTCCATCTCGGATCGTTCCAAAAATGGTATTAGGATTTTGGATCTGAACTAATCATCAAATAGCAAGTTTTGGACAGCAAATTATCAAAACAAGAGAGTGCAATACTTGCTCTTTGGAAATCAGACCGGGTTCTCTTTGGATCATTCGGATTTCCAATGTTGTCTCCTACGGAGGAGAGTGTCTTTTGGGCCCATGTAGGAAGGTGATTATGCAATTCAGGTTATGATTCAGTATCTGATGATTTTTACACAATGATATCAGAAATTATAGGATCCAAATCAGGGTCATCACCCCCAATTTCATCATCCAAATATTCAGTGGAATAGGAAGGAAATTCAACAGTTTTCTCCTTCACTAGTTCCACCTCATGAAGAGGCTCATCGAACTTGACACTTCTCTCGATGATGATCTATTTGGTATTGATATACAACAGCTTGAATCCTTTAGATTCATCAATATACCCAATAAACAGACATTCTATGCTCTGCGGTTGCAAAGCCCTTCTTTTATCAAGCGAAATCCGGGCCCATGCAGTGGACCCAAACACCCGTAGGTTCGACACATCTTGCTTGTGTCCGAAGTATTATTCAAAAGGAGTCTTTCCTTTCACTTATGAATGTGGCACCCTGTTCTAAATTTATGCTGCAGCATGCATGGCTTCAGCCCACAAATTTGCATCAAGCTTCTTTGACTCCAACATACAGGTGGTCATCTCTTTGAGAGACCGGTTCTTCCTTTCCGCTACTTCGTTCTGCTGGGGAGTGTAGGGAATTGAATGTTGGACCTAAATACCAATTTGGGAGAAAATGTTCAGCAACTCATTACTGACATACTCCCCTCCATTATCATATCTCAAGATCTTGATCTTAAGCACAGAGGCATTTTCGATGAAGGCCTTCAATTCAGAAATTTTTTCACATACTTCTGATTTCTTTTTGAGAAAGAAAACCCATGTATACCTTGAAAAATCATCAATAAAGGTAAGGATGTACCTTGATCCATTCATGGATGTGATAGGCATTGGACCACTGATATCAGAATGTATCAGCCCCAATATGCTTGTAGCTCGGTTTGCCTTCCCCCAATTGAACTTGTGCTCAGGGTGTTTTCCAATCACACAGCCCTTGTAGACTCCCGTGGTTTCCTTGATGACCGGGAGGCCTTCAACCATGGATTTTTTCTATAATTGTTGCAAATATTTGAAATTTAGATGGCCAAACCTCTCATGCCATAGCCTACTAACCTCATTTCCATGAGTTAACAAAGCGGTGGGCTTTGCATCTACAACAAAGTGAGAGAACTCATAGGATTTTGCATGATGATTTGAAAGGCCTTTTGCAATGAGTTTACCAGATGTAATTTTTGTTATTTCAACATCATTTGGGATGAAAGAGACTCTCTTAGGCATTCCTGTATGTGTCATCTGATAGACACTAAGGATATTTGCTGCTAGAGATGGTACATACAAAAATTTAGAAAAAAAATCATTTTCTAGATCTACAGTACCTTGTCTTTCGGAAATGATGGTGGAGTCATCTCCCATGTGGATGGGGATGGATTTGGTGGTCTACAAGGATGAAAAGGAGTCTTTTTTAGCCATCATATGATTTGAAGCTCCACTGTCAATTAGCAGTGCTTTCCATGAGGGCATGACCTTTCTCATGCTGTGGTTCCTGATCTTGGTGATCTCTCCTCCGAAAGCTCTCTGGAAGATTGATGTGATTCCTCTCAAGGAGAGAGGTTGCTTCATCAAGATTTTTCTTCATGCAGGAATGTTTAGGGTGAAAACCATTCCCGTAGTAAGAACACCTGACTTTTTCTTTCCCATTGTGCCCTTTTCCTTTGTTCTTCCTTGAGCCGAAAGATTCATCATGCTGCTGATTTTCAACTCTAGGCTTGGGAGCATCAAATTTAGTTTTCTGATTTTTCTGCTGCTTTCCTTTACCCTTCACTCTTTGGGCCCTGAGACATGGAGGGCTTGATCATGGGAAGATCGAATGATCCCCATCTGGACAAGCTTGTCATGTTCACTAGTTAGGGACTCAATGAAGGCATTGAGTGTAGACATCTTCTATCCAGGGGTTGTGAGCTTCCCTGCATGAAATGTAGAAACAAAAACTGAATAATCAGCCTTGACTTTGGAGAGGATGGCTAGGATGAGCTGATCATCCTCCTTCTCCACTTTGCATTGCTTCAAGAGAAAAACAGTATGCTTGAACTTTGTAAAGAAATCATTCAAAGTCTCGAAATTGGAAGGTTGGAGAGACATGAGTTCATTTTTGAGTTGGTAAAATCTCAAGTCATCATGATTTCCATACAGAGATTCCAATTTGTCCCATATTTCTTTCAGTGTCTTTAGATCCATAAGATGGAAGAGAAGGTCATCGGAAATAGAGAGGCACAAGAAACCGAAGGCTTCATCCTTATTGTTCAAGAATCTTGATTTTTCTATGGCGGATCTAGGCTCAACTTCAGTGTCCATGGAAACTCTATAGAGTCCTTTGGAGCGCAATTGATGTTCCATTTTATTTTTCCATGTGTGGAAATTGTATGGAGTCAACAGAGGTACTGAGGAGGCCATCTGGATATGTTGTAGCGAATGCTTCACCTATAGAAACTTGAAAATCAAAACAGAAAAGGAAAAATAAGGTCAGACAGCCTGCATATTCTAGGATTTCATCACACCCAGCATAGTCAATCAAGCGAGCTTGATCAACAAGTTCTTTACTTGGGGTATTAAGTGGTAATCCTTGGCTTCTGGTGCAGTGATGGAATTTTGAGCTATTGCTCACTTCTCATGGAGAAATCTATCCAAAATCTTGTTTTTGAGAGATTGTTCTTCGTCCCGCCGTAAGCTCTGATACCATATTAATTCTTGCAGATGATCTAGGAACTAGGAATCAAAATCATCAAAGAATAATTAACAAATACTCATGAATTGGAAATTATCGGAACCAAAAAATGGTTTCCTCTCTGTATATTTAATAAACAATAATGGGTTACATTTCCAATGCTGAGCAATGGCTTAAATCCATGAAGAATTTGAATACCTAAGGAGACAATTCAAATTTAGTGAGTGAGTCTATCTTAACTGACTCTCAACCATTCAATCTCACTCAGTTAACCAATTGACCAAAACCCTAATTGACTCACCAAACCCTAACTGAAATCAAAGTGCAATAAATGAATGAATCTCAATTAAAGGAGATCAAACACATATCATAGCAATCCAATCATCAAGTGCTAGTGCTCCATGACTCCAATGAACCTCGATGAGGTTAATTGAAGCTGAACTAACCATCAAAAGTTGGTGGAGGCGCCTTGTTGACTCCAGTTCATTAAATAATAATAAATAATCATTAAATAATATATTTAATGAATGGAGGTGCCTTAAATGACTGTAACTGACTGGTTGAACTGATTGTAACCACCAGTTAGCAATTAGGTGCATTAATGTCACACAGATCACCCCTGGAGTGCTCCAGTTAGCCTCTTTGACTGTAGGAGAAGGCTAAGTTATCCTCCTTGACTATAGGTAGGCATGGGTGTGACTGGATGATGGAAATTAATGCTCCAACGATGTCAATTAAACTCAGGATAGTGGTTTAACTAGGCCAATTTGACCAAAAGAGTGTGTATGATGGTAAATGTCTCCAACACCAGGTACATGTATGTTTTGCTTTATTTGAAAACATAACTTTTCGTCCATGTAGGATATATGTCTAAGATTCTTTTTATTATCTGAATTTGGCATATGTTATTTTATGCAGGATTCTATTGAGGCACCAGTGCTTGAAGAGCACCAGATTGATGACCCACCTATCATGAGCGAGCAGGTACGTTTATGTTTCGATTTCTTTGAAAACATCATTTTTCGTCCATGTAGTATATATGTATAAGATTATTTTTATTATTTGAATTTGACATATGTTATTTTATGTAGGATTCTATTGAGGCACCAATGCTTGAAGAGCACCAGATTAATGACCCACCTATCACGAGCCAGCAGGTATGTTTATGTTTCGCTTTCTTTGAAAACATCATTTTTCGTCCATGTAGTATATATGTCTAAGATTCATTTTATTATATGAATTTGACATATGTTATTTTATGCAGGATTCTATTGAGGCACTGGTGCTTGAAGAGCACTAGATTGATGACCCACCTATCATGAGCCAGCAGGTACATTTATGTATCGCTTTCTTTTAATTGTGATTTTAATGATTAAACATGTACTTTTTTAATTTTTTGAAATTGTCTAATTGTGTCTTTATCCTTTTGTATGTAGGAACGTGAGTTTGATGAATATGTCAAAAAAGCGAGCTTATTTGCTAGTACAAGTAGAAGTCCTTTTTTCTTGTTCCTATTTAATCGATCCATTGGTTGCACACCTCCTCTGACAAGGCAGTAGGTAAGTTTATGTATTACTTTCATTGTACATTTATGTATGGCTTTCCTTGATTTGGTGCTTTCTCTTTGTACGTTTTTGTAGGTTTATGTATTGCTTTGACATATGTTACTTTATGCAGGAACCTATTGAGACAGTGGTGCCTGAAGAGCACCAAAGCGAGGTTGTTGTCAACCCACCTCTTCCCCCTAGCCAGGTACATGTATGTTCCACTTTCTTTGGTAACATCATTTTTTGTCCATGTATTATATATGTTTCTGATTCACTATTTTATCTGAAATTGACATATATGTTACTTTATACAGGCTCCTAGTGAGGCTCCAGTGCATGAAGAGCACCAAATCGGTGACCCACCTTTGATGAGCTAGAAGGTATGTTTATGTATCACTTTCTTTGTACATTTGTGTATCTCTTTCTTTTATTTGGTGCTTGAAGAGACCCAAATTGGTGACCCACCTCTTCCCCCCCAAGGTACATGCATATTTGTTGATATTGGCATATATATATTTTTTATGCAACTTGATAGTGAGCAAGTGGTGCTTGAAGAGCACCCAATTAGGGTCGCTGTTAGTGAGCCACCACGACCCACCATTACTTACTCATGTACAGTAAGTAAAAATGTTATTTTGGTTTTGGAATTTGAACAAATGTACATATAATTTTTAAAGGTTGGTAAATTAACTTACAAAATTTGGTTTTTCTGCAGTCTCCACTGATGCAACCTATCCCTCTTGTTCAGCAATGGGGATCACCAGTGAGCAGTCAAAAAGTAAATCTAGACTTCTCCGAAGACATTGGCAGTGGCAGCGAAAGGGGGGATAACTAGAATAAATTTATAGGGGGGATATATAGATGTAGCTTTTTGTTCATATACACACATGTAATTTTTGATCCACTATTTTGTATTATGGCCATGTGGCATGACAATTTTTGTAACATTATTTCTATACATATATAATATAAAGCAAGTTTCAAATTTATACATATATGGTTGACTTGATCTTGGAACATGATATGGTTGACTTGATCTTGGAACATGATATGTGTGGTTCACCTATGTGATATAATGATATGTGTGGTTCACATGTGTGCTAACTTATGAATTTCCAATACTTAAAGGAAGAATTTACGACTCATCAACTTTTTAACACATTATGGCTATCCTTAACTTTTTAACATCATAACCATACCATACACTAACTAAATCACATACACTAACAATCATAACACTATGTCATGCATGGATGCGTAATATATACCATATCATACCCTACAATACCCTATTATGCTAACATCATACCATTCTAACATACAATAACATACCCTACAATACCCTATGATACTAACATCATACCATACTAACATACAATAACATACCATACCATAACATACTAACATCATACCATACTAACATACCATACCATTGTAACATACCATACACTAACATCATAACACTAAGTCTTGCATGCATGTGTAATATACCATATCATACCCTACAATACCCTATGATACTAACATCATACCATACTAACATACAATAACATATCCTACATTACCCTATGACACTAACATCATACCATACTAACATACAATGACATAGCCTACATTACCCTATGACACTAACATCATACCATACTAACATACCATACCATTGTAATATACCATACATTAACATCATAACACTAAGTCATGCATGCATGTGTAATATATACCATATCATACCCTACAATACCCTATGATACTAACATCATACCACACTAACATACATCATACCCTACAATACCCTACAATACTAACATCATACCCTACAAACCCTAGTTGGTTTTCAATATATGTACAAACATCCATGTGTTTCTAGTTCCATCTTATAACTTGTAAAGAGGTCACTAAACCATAGTTCCATGTAATAACGTGTCAACCCGAGTGATAGCATGCAAATTGGTTTTCATGAACCCTAGTTGGTTTCCATTTTGTACATGTCCATGTGTTTCTAGTTCCCTCTCTTAAATTGTAAATTGCTCACTAAACCTTAGTTCCATCTCATTATTTATCAACCCTAGTTGGTTTCCAATTTCTAGTTCCCTCTCTTAACTTGTAAACTGCTTGAAGTAAACCCTAGTTCCATCTCATTGTTTTTCCACCCTAGTGATAGCATGCAAATTGGTGTTCATGAAAGTCTAGTTGGTTTCCGATTTGTACATGTCCACGTGTTTCTAGTTCCCTCTCTTAACTTGTAAATTGCTCACTAAACCCTAATCCATCTCATTATTTGTCAACCCTAGTGATAGCATGCAAATTGGTGTTCATGAAACTCTAGTTGGTTTCCATTTTGTACATGTCCATGTGTTTCTAGTTCCCTCTCTTAAATTGTAAATTGCTCACTAAACCCTAGTTCCATCTCATTATTTGTCAACCCTAGTTGGTTTCCAATTTCTAGTTCCTTCTCTTAACTTACATAAACTGCTCACTAAACCCTAGTTCCATCTCATTATTTGTCAATCCTAGTGATAGCATGCAAGTTGGTGTTCATGAAATCCTAGTTGGTGCATGCAAGTATTGGTGATCATGTGTTTCTAGTTCCCTCTCTTAACTTGTAAATTGCTCACTAAACCCTAGTTCCATCTCATACCTTATCAGCCCTATTTGGTGCATGCAAATTGGTGTTCATGAAAGCCTAGTTGGTGCATGCAAGTATTGGTGATCATGTGTTTCTAGTTCCCTCTCCTAACTTGTAAATTTCTCACTAAACTCTAGTTCCATCTCATACCTTGTCAGCCCTAGTTGGTGCATGGAAATTGGTGTTCATGAAAGCCTAGTTGGTGCATGCAAGTATTGGTGATCATGTGTTTCTAGTTCCCTCTCTTAACTTGTAAATTGCTCACTAAACCCTAATCCATCTCATACCTTATCAACCCTAGTGATAGCATGCAAAGTGGTGTTCATGAAATCCTAGTTGGTTTCCAATTTGTACATGGGCATGTGTTTCTAGTTCCCTCTCTTAACTTGCAAATTGCTCACTAAACCCTAGTTCCATCTCATACCTTGTCAACCCTAGTTGGTGCATGAAAATTGGTGTTCATGAAAGCCTAGTTGGTGCATGCAAGTATTGGTGATCATGTAAGCCTAGTTGGTTTCTGATTTGTACATGGCAATGTAATTAAATGTATATTAAACTAAAAACACCAAGAAATGCAAATTTCAACAACTCGAGAGATTGTTATTTTCCGAAATCTATTTGTTGGTGTCTAAAGACACCATTCTTGGTGTCTCCAATGTGCCGTAGATGGTGTTTGTATCCTAGGCACACGAAAGGCTAGACATTAGTAACATCATAAGAAAGAAAAGAGAACCCAATGAAAATGTGCAAACATGATTTATAGATAACTCACCCGAGGTTGTACGATCGTGTTTATAGTGTCTAGTATCCTCTGAATATTATTATGTCTATGAATGGTATCTGTCAATCACAGGTTTATTACATTGGGAATAAAGTAAGGCTAAATAATTGAAATTGTGCTTCATAATTCACTTTAAAGGTAAAATAACGCACTTGACAATGCACTCATACAAGTAGGCCATCCGGATCATCTCTGGTGCCGATCGTGTCCATCAATCTTTCGTGCTCTATATGAGGTAGCAAGTATCATACATGTGACCTATTTGTGTGACCAAGTGTACAAAGCTTGATGTTTATACCAACTACTAGGTTGGTGAAGTGGTATACAATAGCTCCTGGTCTATAATCCTGATGTACATACCCACCCTTCCTTTTCTATTGTGCTGCAAGTGTCAAGTACTCCCCTTTTATAACCATCGATCCAGTTCGAAATTCAATATTTTCATCATTTGTAATGGGTTCGAGAATGGTTTGTTTCCCCTCTAAGCAACGTGCCAACCAATAGTCAGAACCCCATTCATTATTCTTGAACTGTCCGGCACAACCATCTGACCAAATGAAATGATGATAAAATGGTATATCCATAGCTATCACATGATCATAGAATAATCTAAAGCAATGTTGCATGTAATGGATGTCATCGGCCCGATCGTCACTTATGTAGAAGTGACTTTCTTTCAGTATCACACGTTTCTCTTCATTGCTATCTTTCCCATGTCGATACGTGATATGCACCATTATGCTCACCTACTCTGAGTGATAGTATTGACTTTGGATTTCATTTTGTGGTTGTAGGGTGTAATTTTCCACAAAATCAACCACTGATAGTATTGTTTTGAGAGGGAAGGTGTCCTGGCATATTCTGTATTGCTCATCTTGCCACTGTTCCATATCAACATGTTGAATGTACTGTTGGATCTTTCCATGAAACTCTGGAATAAAATCACATACTCGCACTTGGTACATGAATATTAATATGTCAATAAACCACATATATGATGACCATGTACATGAATATTAATATGTCAATATTCAACAATTTACTTGTGAAGTCACCAATTTAATCTTCCTACTTTCTTTCCCATCATGTAGCTGATATGTCTCATATTGATAGTTCTGCTTCTCGACAATTGCATTCTCGAATGCTTGATATTCACTTTCATGGATAGATAAAGATAATGATCATTGGAAATGTGGATTCAATGTAAAAGGGCTAGTATAAATTCTGGATTTCTTTCTCATAAAGATATTGATCTGATCATAATCCAGATAATAATTTTTGACACATCCAAATTAAAATTCTTAGTGAAATCTTATAGGGATATACCACTTTACCAATAGCCACTAGCTAATGTAAGCGAACAATGTTTTGCAGAGAAAAGGAAATAAAAAAATTAAACTAATAAAAAACAAAGCAAACCAATCAAACCACACATTATGTATAGGTAAGTAAAACTTACCTCAAGAAAAGTATTTCTTGAGCAGCTGGACATTTCTTGGATAGGTATAAGTAAGGAATTCCAATGTTTGTGAGCAGATAGTTGATTGGGATTCCAATAAACACAAACCCTACCCTTTTACCATGTTGGCAGGTTTTATCTCCAAGCCGTACTCCTAGAGCGCAGTCATCCAGTGAGCTCTTTTCTCTCCCAACTCTTTTTGAATCAACACATTTCTTATAGCTGTCTATGGGACTATCACCTTCATCTTTAAATTCAAAAGATAGCGCTTGAAATGTTTCATATACTTGTAAACAATATAATCTTTTTTTTACCTATGTATAATTTAATTCGGCTCCTTTGAATGTATATCTCATAAAAGACACTGGGATCTCTGCATCCTCTTCATTTTTTTGTGTAAGCATAGAAGCATAAGAAACATTAGTAGAAAAAGTGTATAAAATGAAATATTTCAAAAAATAAGCAGCCATTAATGCAGGAGCCTCCATTATGGCCTTCTTAATACTCTTGAATGCATCTTTCTGAATGTCAGAATACTTAGATACAACATCTTTCTTAACCGAGTCTTGAAGAGGTCTGACAATATGTGCAAAGTTTGGAAAAAATCTCTTGACAAAATTAATCTTTCCAAGGAAAGATTGCATAGCCTTCTTTGAACTGGGAATACAATTTTTTGCAATTGCTTCAACCCTTTCTGGGTCGATTACTATCCCCTCTTTAGAAACAATGAAGCTCAGAAGTTTACCTTCTGTGACTGCAAAGACTGATTTCTTTGGGTTTAAGGAAATGTCGTACTTCTTTCATCTATCAAAAAAATGCCTTAAGGTAATAAACGATCATGCCATGTTTTTGTAAAAATAGTAATATCATCTAAATAAACGACAACAGAGTTATGTAAAAAACCTCTGAAAGGTAGAATTGGCATTATTTATCCCAAAAGGAATTCTCCTGTAGGAAAAGGTGCCTCGGGGTGTTCTGAAGGAAGTTTTCAATTGGTCAGAGTTTGTAACCAGAACTTGATTGTATCCTGAAAAGCCATCAAGAAGAGAAAACATCTCCGCACCTGAAACTATTTGAAGTATTTGTTCCATAGATGAAACTCGGTAGTTATCCTTTTCAGATGCCCTGTTGAGATTTCTAAAATCCACACACAATCTGATTTCTCCACTTTTCTTGCGAACAGGAACCAAATTGGAGATCCATTGTGTGTGTCTAACAGGGAAAATAATTATGGATTTTAAAAGCTTCTCAAGTTCTTTCTTTATAGATGGTTCAAGACTCAGATGCATCTTTCTCAGTTTATGTTGATAAGGTCTAACATTAGGATTTAGTGGTATATTGTGTTGCATGATAGATCAATAAAAGGTATTAAGGTTATCATAGGTCCACACAAAAGCATATTTGTATTCGTTACACAATTTGACTAAATCCCTCCCCTTTGCAGGAGAACAAGCAAGGACTATATTGATGAACTGAGGGTTCTACTCGGTACCTAGATTAATAGTCTTATGATTTAGAGTATAAACCCATGTTTTTCAATTGGGATTTCCTTTAAATTTATCTTACAAATCATAGATTCTCTCTAGGTTAAGGGCTGACTTAGGAATCGAATTAGAAGGAAAGGTATTATCAGATAAGGACTTTTCATGTTTGACTTCATCTATAGAAAAATATTTGAAAGTATCCTATGATGTGAGGAAGTCTAGAATTTGAACATCATCATCAAATATCTTCCAACTAGTAATGTTATCAGGTATGGAAGGTCTATACATACGTTGTATGGAAAATGTATTAGGAGCAAGGCCTTCATGTGGGATGAGCCTTGATGCAGTATTGGCCAACAGGTCTGCATCAAAATTTTGTGATCTCGGGACAGACTTAATATTAAAATCTTGAAATGAGCTAGTCGTATCACTTACTAATTTCTAATAATTCAAAAGATGAAGGGTTAAATAATGAATCTAGTTTCTTACTTGTATAACTACAATTTTTTAATATCCATAACATTGAATGATGTCATCTCCCAAGTTAATTTGTTTCTTAATCCCTTGTACCAAGGATTCATATTCTGCAATGTTATTAGTGCACTTGAACTCTAGTCTACAAGAAATCATCCATTTGGCACCTTTAGGATCGATAAGCACACAAATTGCAATGAAACCTTCTTTGGAATTAGATCCATAAAAAAAGAGTGTCCATGATGATACTTCTAATCTAAAATTGGTATTAAAATGATATACATTATGTACAATTTCACCAACAAATGGACTAACTTTACAATTATTGATTTCTGACAGTTTGTCAATATTCTAATTTGGACAAGTGTTAGCAGACAGATCACCAAAGTAAGAATCAAGGGTGTAATGTTCAACGATTGAGTTTACAAAGACTCCTGGTTCAACTGGATTGTTGAGATCCGTGACTATCTACTTCATAAGAGGCTCTCTATTGATCTTGATCTAATTAGGCCTCCCATGGTACGGAAGCCACAAATGGGGCCAGTATGTAGAAAAATATCCTTTCAATTTCACAGACCAGTCACTGCTTAACCACATCCCATATGTTTCTGGTACACCAGCCACAACTATATCCAATGTCTCGTGTATCCTAGGATCAACAAACAATGTTAAAAGAACATTTTTTAACTGCCCCAAAACTTTTACTCTGGATCTATCTAACTACTCTATCTATGTGGGACAAGATTCCCATGTAGCGTTTAAATTTTTACATATAGAAATAGGCATAACGCTAGAAGATGCCCCATAATCGATCATACAGTTATGGACATTTCTATTGAAAATCTTAAAAGTTAGTAAGAAGGGTGGGACTCTTTTCGTACCTAACTTTTGAGACTCAGGATTTGAGAAAATTTCTAAGTTATGGTTTTGAGCTTCTCTATATTTTTTCAATACCATGTTCTTTGGTAAACTTTCCCTAATGGAGGGTATCTTGAGAAGTTCAAATAAATGAATATTATCTTTGGCCCTCTTTATATCATCTACTAAATTTTATTCAACTTCGGGGTTACCTTTTCTTTTACCGGGGACTACTTTACATGTTCCCTGGACATACATTGTTGGTGGAGTGTCTTGTAATGGCAAGCCTTTTCTCTCGTGTTGTAGGAATGTTGTAGATAAAACACTGCTTCTGAACCTTCTTGATGTTCTTCTTTAGCCATAGACAACTCTGAAAATAAATTAATGGTGTTCACATATGGATCATGTTCATCAGTGGGGGGCTTAGTTTCTGCAACTTTCTGTTTAACATCATTTTGCACAGTTTGAGAAGTGGAGTTCAAGGGTTTAAAAATAGAATAAATCTTGTTGGAGTTGAGTGTTTCCCCAGGGTTTGGGGGAGGTTGGTTTAAAGGAGGTTGGTAAGGTCTTCTAGGTGGCGGCCTTGGCTAACCTCTATTGTTTCCATGGTTATCACCACTATCTCTTTTGAGATCAACCATATCATTGGAAATCCTTTGCAACAACCTATTCATGTTATCCATTTCATAAGGGTATTTATCTAAAGTTGTGGGTTTAGGAACATGCTCTTGCCTTCTCCTAGAGGTAGAAGGTTGTTCTGGTTCTTGGTTAGCATTGTCTTTCAGACCATACATATATTTTTCCACTATGACAACCTTTGCAAAGGAGAATTGTAAAGTTGTCTTATGAGCATGTTTGATCCACATGGAAATGTTCATAGGTAAACCATTAATGTAGTAAAATATTAACAATTCCTCAACAGGGAGGAGTGTAGAAGGAATCTTGTTTTTTAGGCAGGAAAACCTCTAGTTGTAATATTTCACTCCTTCTTTTGACTTTATTCTAATAGAAGACAACTCTATGACATGGTCTTCCGGGGTACAATCATCTCTAAACTTTTGGGGAAATAATGCCTCAATTTGTTTTCAAGAGTTGATAGAAGAAACTTCTAAAGAAAAGTACCAACTTGATGCTTTCCCATCAAAATAGTAAGGAAATAATCTACACACCACATCTTCATGGAATATGTTCCTCAGTCTGATAGCCTACATATAACTCTTGATATGGTCTTCTGCAAGGATCTTGTCCTCTAGGTTGAATCTAGGAAGCCATTTCTCAGGGTTCTTTGGCAATTTATGCAATTGTCTAGGTACAAGGACTACTTCCAAATCAAGCCAAGGTATGTGAAGATCGTCGACCATTTGTCTTTCTGTTCGATGTTTTGAGGAAGTATTGCTATCTAAGGATTCTTTTGATGAAGACAGGGATGAAGGAGGTGGTGTTGGTGGTGGTACCCCTACAAGCTGGTTTTCAAGGGGTGAATCTTATAGGGGTTGTTCTGTATTTTCAGATAGTTTGTATATTTTAATCTTGGGAAATACTAGCTGTTTGATAGTATTTTGAGTAATTGTACTCACATAAGAATTGTGAGGAGGATGAGTTAAGGGTAGAGCATCTACGAGGCTTCAATTAACTTCATCTCTCTGTTCAAAATTTGCAGTTAAGTCTTGGGTACTTTTTCTCAGTTGTTCAAGTGTTAGGGTTCCCCTTATTGGTGTGACAAAGAAAATTTGTGGTTGAGTAGTAGCTGGAACTGAAGAAGAAGTGAGTGGGACATTTATAGTCCCTTCTACAGAGCGTGCTGTAGACATAGAAGCTTGAACATGGCTTCTAGTAATGATGGGTGATATGGGAGTAGGAGGCTTATTAGTGTTTGGTATTAATATATTTCATAATGGCCCTCATTCTAGCACCATTTGTTGACGGCCCAATGTGTAGGTTGCTGGAAAAAACTACAAGGCAATCAACAGAAGAAAAAAGTCCAACCATAAAGGATTCGAGTCAATCCCACGCAGAGATGATCCTATCCCCAAGTTGTTTGGGATGACTAATTTCTATGGATATAAGGCCTCCAATGGCACAAGGGTTTGTCAGATCAAATGAGATCTTCTTATGAGGAAATATTCAAAGTAAAAACTTCCAAAAACTATCTCTTTAAGAAAACTTAAACATGGTGAAACATGTACTTAAATTTGGATAATTGCAAAACATAAAAGGAAAAAGGATTTAATTGCTCAACGTGAAAACATGCAAACTAAGATCAATTCCCTCAACCAACTTCAAATAAATATTACACAAAACATTGCAGAGGTTTATCTAAAGGTTTTAAATATACAATATATCCAAGAGGCAATAATAATTGAAATATTAGTACCAGAGATTATTTACTAGTCATCAGCACTAAGATACATCACATAAATCAAACAAACACATTTGTTCAAAATACATACAATGCGTCAACCATGAAATGAAAAATCAGTACATGGATCAACACATTAACAGATACCACTAATAATTAGCATGCCATAAATATGGAAGAATGACTGAAATTCATTAAATACATTTAACGAACAACCATGAAGCATAGCATGAAATAACTGCAATTTTATTAAATTGTAAAAAATTACAAGGTGCAAAATCACAAACTCTCCTGTAATGTAACTTGGTATTCTGTCCTTCAATATGCTCCTTTGATTAATCTCCAAAAAATCCCCCCCTCTACCTGGGAAATATTTCCCTTTAAATAATATTACAAATTCTTACAAAAAAGGAAAATTCCCAAGATGTGGGATTACAAAATCAAACAGTTTAAGATTCTCCAAGGGTGGAACGCCACTTGGCATCTAATTCCATAAAAAAATCAATATCCTGATATTTGTCCTGTTCAAGGTGCACTTCCTCCCTCAATATTTGGGATGCGATCTCCCTCTTCTTGAATTTCTTCCATTTCCTGAGATACACATGTATCCTAACCATTGCAGAATTAGGTATCTAAAATCCAACTTGTAATCTCCTCCAGAGTAAGCTGGCTCACACCTTGAATTTTCTCCTTAGCTACAGCAAAGGTCCATTTAACTTATTCTAATTTGAGCTTGGGGGGGAGTGTCCAGTCGATCAGATCTAATGACAATAGCCCCAGAAAACCGAGCAAAAAATCAGCAGCTGTCAACTACGTTTGCATGCCGCCTATCCATCTTGGATAATGGACTCTACTGCATCGAATATGCCTTCCCAAGTTTCAATCGTGACTTCAATTTTCTTGGCCCGAAGTTTTTCCATGATTGGAAAATACCATGCTTTGTCTCTAATGTGTGTTTTCCAACCCAATACATACTCAAACACCTTGATTACTGCAGCTCTTTGAGTATGGTGATCCTGCAAGACATCTAATTATCGTTCAAATGAATTTTACAGTTCTTGCAATTCACTAAACCCCATATACAGACTAATCAAAGTATGATAATATTGATCATTGACCCTATAAGCTATCTGTTTGAATGATTCAATGGTTAATGTGGAAAAGGATGAAGTGGTTGAAACTATATGTGATTCCTTGAGCTGTTGCTCGAGGGAAACATTTTGATTAGCTTGTTGCTGATTTAGGAGCTCTGACTTCTCAAGCTGGTGCTTGAGATTATCAATATTCTTCTGCAATTGTTTTGGTTTTTCTTTGTGCTCTTGTTTGAGAAGATGAATCTCCTTTTGATGGCATGCCTTAGCTGCTTCTAGATCCTCTTTGTATTTCTACACTTCCTATTCCTTGTTTATGAGATATTTATTCAGTTGTGACATTGAATCATAATTAGCACCTGCAAAATCTCCCATGGCAGCTGCTGTATCTAACACTCCTTGTTTAAAATTAGGGGAATCAGTTCTCCAAAACGAACTAATTAACTAGAGTAGGCACCTATTTGAGTTTTCCTTATATTGTTCTCTTTTCTCCTTTATTCATTATTTCCTTATCTATCTTACTCCAAAAATATTTCCCTTAGGAAACAACAACATCCTCTCCAAAATATGCCATCTCCTCTAAGGCTGAAAGGGTTTCGTTTTGGGAGGTTGTCGATGGCTCAGACTGTGATTGAGAGACCATAATTTTTCCACTAATGGGATAAATTTCCATGGGGGGAGTATGTAAAATAGATATAATGGAAGAGGAATAACTGGGAATAGGGACATCAATTTGTGAAGAAAGAATTGTAGAGATG
>LPNX010421804.1:6208-116666 GCA_001517045.1 Pseudotsuga menziesii
GATCCTCTTATTGATACAAAATTCTAGTTATTGAACACATACAAACTTCTATTTACTGATCAAATTGATGCTCTTTTTGATACACAATTCACTTATGCCCTTATAGATGTTGTACTCACAAGTGATTGTAACTACATATCATCATATTGGTGTACTATCACACAAATGACATTGATGTACCTTAGTGTTCCATATTGTAACATGCACACTGATGTGGTTATGGAGAATACCATAAGCAGTATAGGTCAACATTCATAGTTCAACTACCTCTATCTAGGTGTGGTAATGTACACAAATATTTTGTTCTTTGGTGTGCCTCGCTATATACAATACAAATACAAACTTCTATATAGTGCACCAATGCAACTAGATACAGCACATTAACTTGACTTGTAATTTATTTTTATTATATTACACTTCAACATTCACTTAACTTGTAATTTTATCATCCAAACTCACTACATTTAATTAGATGTATCCAATTAGTGTGCATGTCGTGAGTTCATTGAAACATTGTATTACATTGTATTGCACTTAGTTTGATTTAATTACACGTGCAAGAACTTTCATGTAGTGCATTCATAAATAATAGATAATCCACACAATAGATTGACATAACAACACGTGGAAACCGAAGAACTCATAGGAAGTGAAATATATCATTCATTTATAAGTGAAATTTCAATGTACATGTATCAAAAAGTAGATATATATCCAAAAGTACATGTCTCCAACAGTACATGTATCCAAAAGTACATATATATCCAAAACTATCCAAAAGTACATGTATCCAAAACTATCCAAGCCACTTGCACATGTATGCAAATGTACATATATTCTATAAGGCATGTATCAAAAGTCAAGCTTCCTCTTGTTCTTTCTCGACTTTGATCCAATAGGCTCAGCTCTGGGATTAATGTGCGTCAGTGGAGCCGGACTTTGCAATACCATATCTCAATTAACTCAAAACCTATCAACATCTTGTTGGAAATTGAATGAAACAATTAGTCATCAATAGACATCTCACCTCAACGACATGCAGTGATAGTTGGAGTTCAGTTCCTTGTGTCGTAGACAGAGCCGTTGGTTCAACATCAATGATGGCCAGACCGGGGGGGCCAGGATCTACTTCTTCTATTGGTGGCTACAATCACCAAATGTTGAAGTAGTTAGACATGCATGAGTAAACAATAAAATACAATAATAAACTATGTCTAGCTAAACAACAATAATAAACTATATGTCTATATCAACTTAACGAGTTCAAATATCATCGAAGGATATACATTACCATGGTCTCAACCGTGGTAGAACCAAGGGGGGCAGGAACTGCTCCTGCTGCTGGTGCCTCAACTGTGGTCGAAACAGGGGGTGTAGGAACTACTCCTCCTGCTGGGGCCTACAATCACCAAATGTTGAAATAGTTAGACATGAATGAATAAACAATAGACAACAATAATAAAATATGTCAAGATCATGTTGAAATAGTTAGGTATACCTCGGTGTGACTAGCTGCCATTGATGAAGCAGCATCAACTGCTGCATCAACCATCGATGCTAGACTTTCCTCCGTTAACTCTGGCTCCTGATGCAGTAAACATGCAAATAAAACATTAACAAAAACAACTTATGCACCGGATTTCAAGTTAAGAAACAAATATCATCGAAGGATATACATTACCATGGTCTCAACCGTGGTAGAACCAAGGGGGGCAGGAACTGCTCCTGCTGCTGGTGCCACGACTGTGGTCAAAACAGGGGGGGCAGGAACTACTCCTGCTGCTGGGGCCTACAATCACCAAATGTTGAAATAGTTAGACATGAATGAATAAACAATAGACAACAATAATAAACTATGTCAAGATCACGTTGAAATAGTTAGGTATACCTCGGTGTGACTAGCTGCCATTGATGAAGCACCATCAACTGCTACATCAGCCATCGATGCTATACTTTCTTCCATTAACTCTGGCTCTTGATGCAGTAAACATGCAAATCAAAGATTAACAAAAACAGCTTATGCACTGGATTTCAAGTTAAGCAACAAATATCATCGAAGGATATACATTACCATGGGCTCAGAAACTCCGTGGCCGTGGGAAACTCGAGTCTTTTTGGAGTGGGCCGCCTCATGTACACACGACCCTTGTCCAAGGAAGGCCTGGGAGGATATTCATCTGGAGACAATGGCCCAGATGTTTGGGTCGGTGCCTACAATCAGCAAGTGAACTCATGTAGTTAGATGTATGCATAATTCAACAAACATGTACATGTATTTAAAAAATGACAACTGTAATTGTTTACCATATTAAAATGTTTACCTGGGTACCATGATGTGTCTCGTGGATCTCTCCACCCAGTGACGGATTTGGGATCTGCAAGTTTAATAATTGTAAATATTAGACCATAGATAGAATTAGTGAACTAACATGTAAAGTATGTGGAAATTAACAAATTATTGACAAGCATAATTGAAAAATTGAAATTTTAGAATGTTTACCTCAATAGAACCAGGTGGGCCTGTACCATCATGGATCCCTCCACCAACAAAGGGATCAGTTGCTGCAATGCCATGCCCCAATCCAAAGTTTGGGGGGTCTTTGGCGTCAAAACGCAACAACTGCAAGTTCACGAAATTAATATATTAGCTCAAACTATATATATGTGTACAAAGAGGAAACTAAATGATGAATTTATTAAAATTAACCAGATCTACATACCTCACTCAAAAAACCACTGAACGCAACATCTGTGGAAATACCATAGCAGGGACGATCACACGATGTGCACTGGTGAGGATCAGAACTCTGCTGGGGATGTGCCGATGGTGGTGCACTGGGGGATGGTCCTCGTGGCCCAGTAGGTGGTGGTGGACCACTGGATGGTCCTGCACTAGGTCCTGCATCCCCACCCATCTGCTGAAGAGTAGTGCTATGGCGAAGGACCACTCGTGCAAGTTTCAAAAAAGAATCCCGTGTCTCAGCAACTACGCGAGTTGCAGATGGGACATCTGGCCCATGCAATGGCGCGCGAGGTGCAGAAATAGGGCGGTTAGGGTCTTGCACCCTCGCATTGGGTCAGTTTTGGGGCATCCCCCCACCGATCCCCTGAAATTCCAAGTAAGAAAAATAGTTCACGTGTTTATGCAACACGAACTCCGCATACAACTTTCGAAGGAAATACAGGGGCATTTCCCTGTTGTTATGCGGTGGAAAATCAAAGACCATACACCATCTATCCATCCAGTTATCGATAAATGGTTGGTATATGCACCACTCAATGGATATATGTGGCCGGTTTGCATTTGGGATTTCTCCAGTCCGAGGATCCCTGAATAATGCAAAAATTTCATGCTTTGTTATTTTTAACTTTTTTATTGCCACATAATCCAAGCCATCCTCTTGTTCTCTTCTTTTCCTCTCCCTATATGATGTGATATCATATAATATATTAGTTGACTGCGCAATAGTATCAACAATAGCATCCATTATGGATGCAAGTGAGCGGCGAATCTCATCGCCGCCATGAAAAGAATCACTTATGCCGTAGCAAGCTCAATGAGAATTGCGGCATTGGGATCCATTGCAGTACCTGCAAAAAAAACATCAATAAGCAAATCATTAGAAACATATACATGGCATATAATGACGTCTCTTCAAAATTGAAATTGAATTAAATCAAACTCAAGTTAGCAATTTAATGACAAATTTACTTACATATATTTATTTAAACTTATGGTATTGTCCATACAACATCAAAAATCGGTATGTACAACAGCATTTAAGAGAGGTTTCAGGGGCCATACAGCCTATACATTATTTCCAAGTTGGGCCATACATGTCTATTTCTATTTGGGACTAATTTGGCATGGATTTCCAGGTTAGTTCAACGTGTACATAAGTTGTACAGTGTACAACAGGCTTTGGCATGATTTCCCCAGTTGGCACAAGTTTTTAGGTGTGTAATAAATGTTTTAAAATTCCATATTTCTTCTATATGGGCAGAATAATAGGGAATGCCATTATGAAATTGTCCATGGTTCTATAGCGAGTACGAGTTCTTTCATCACTTTTTGAAAAGATGCTTGTTTATGCTTCCAGTCATATTGAAAAGATGTTTGTTTATGCTTCCTAGATTCTAGTGAAAGTGGTTTTTTTCTAATGGTTATGGTTTTCACAATCTCTAGGAATTTTGGCTTTCTTGTAATTTTAAAGGCCTTAATTCAAATGTATGGCATATGATGTAGATTTTTAGGCAATATTTGGTTTGTTGGTGAATTTCTCTTGAAGGGTAGGATCTTTTGGTCATGTAATTGTTTGGGTTATTGACTATTCTATTTTTTTTTATGTACTAGATGGTTTCATTTGATTAGATATAGAATAGCATCTAAATTGGGCAAGGCATTGGCATATCATCATCTTTGGTTGGTTGGTGTTTTGGCTATGAGATGGTTGTTTATTTTTTTATGGTTTTTATTGCATTTACAAATAAAAAATGGTAATTTAAGTATCTAATTGAAAAAAAAAGCTATGGGTGAATGAATTACCTGGTAATATGACGATTCACCAGAGGATTTGTCTTCAAATGGAGGAATGGGCACTCTTCCACGCTCCTTTTCGTGATACTATTCGGTGAAAATGACTCTTGGGTGGGGGACTGTGTGTTTTTATTTTTATTTTTAAATTTACAAAACGCGCATGCGTTATTGAACTACAAAACGCGTACTGCGTGTTTTTAATTTTTTTTTAAATTTACAAAACGCGCAAGCGTTATTGAACTACAAAATGCGTACACGTTTTGCAGTTCTATAACGTGTGTGCGTTATTGCTACCTAGCCTACATGTCTGCTGACATGTCAGGCTTGGATTTACTATTCCAAGCGCTATGGAAGAGGAGCGCGTTCCTTTTCTATGTAACGTGAGCATGTTCCTAAAAAGTGAGATTGCATCTAAAAGGTCCCTCAACTTCTTGCACACACCCTTCTGCACTTACAGAGTGCGAATTGCGAAAATTCCTGAATTCCAAAATTGACTTCCACAAAGATGATTCTAAAGTTCTCGTTTCGTGATATTCTTTCCAGAATATTCTTTTCACAATTGCGGATTGTAGAAATTCCTGAATTCCAAAATTGACTTTCGCAAATCTGTTTTCGCATTTCGGGTTTTGCAAAATTCTTTCCAAAACATTCTTTTTGCAATTGCGGATTGTGGAATTTCCTGAATTCCAAAATTCACTTGTGCAATTATGTGGCCGCAATGGTCCTTTTTGCAATCGGATTGCGGATCATCCTTCTCACTTTTCCAAATATGGGATTCCGTAATTCAACTACTGCAACTTTGAATTGCGGAGCTCATCTTCGACTGTTGATCTCTGCAGATTCTTGTTTGTCCGTTGATGTGAGATCAAGTGCAGATATTCATGTAATCTTTGCAGGCCCAATAAAGCCCGATAATTTTGTTACACCTTTCTCTTGCAAAATTCATTCATAACCGTCGATTTGTCTAAGTCCTATCCTTATCTATCCTCCTTTTTTTTGGATCATATGCTTGGAACTATGTGTTTCCATTAATGAAAACCACATCACAATCTGATCTGTTTCCATACGGTCGCAATGCCTGTCATAATTCCAACAATCCCCCCCTTAAGCATTGATGGAAACCTTCAATTTATAGAGGCATGGTGTACTCATAATCACTGCCTGCTTATCATATGTAGCAACAATAGCTTCTCCCTCTTTGACATCTATGTCAAAGAAGACTCTATAACACAACTCCCCCTATCAAAGTTAACAAGTTATTCAGAATAAGAAATGATACCTAACTTCCGTTGTAATAGATTACCCTGTTGTGAGGTAATAGATTAACCCGTGGATGAGGTAATAGAAAATGGGCATAATAGATTAACCCATTGTGATGTTTAACAGGTCTACTGGCAGAGGGTATCGACCTACGGTATGACCAGGAAAACCCATCATGGTACTGGATAGGCCTGTTGGAAATGGAGCATACTTCATGGGGAAAAGATTTCTTGGATATTATAGCTACCCCATTGGAGTCCTGAATAAGATATTTGGAAATGGGCTCTGACTTTAGTATCGATTATGATGTTTTATCCATATTTTCTTGTATGAACGAGGTCCTCTTGTAATAATTAAAAGATCTACGAGGTTAACATTAAAATTAATGGATATTATTTAATATGTTAGATTTTTATCTATTAGATAGTATTATCTTAGGATCTTATCTGAGAGAATAACATTCACAACAATCAATCACAAGAGACAACAGACATAAAGATTTTCCTCGAGGAAACCATAAAGGAGAAAACCCCACAACTTCCTCAGAGATAGAGTAAGCACCAATGGAAGCAGTAAAACCCAAAGACAATAAGATGATCTCCAACAATTGTTCTCTCTCTTATCCCAACTCCTTCTCTCTCACTCATGTGTTACAACTAAGTGTGAGTGACTGTGTGATAAATAGAGATGCTCACTCTCTATTTATACTAGTTTGCAAGTTGATAATAAATTACCAGGGCTGACTTCTCTAGGAGAGTCTAATAATCCTAGTGCCCCACAACTGCGGGGACTTTAACCCTTGATCAATAAGGAGGCTTAACCTCTATGAATTTACATGACTTGTTTACATTATTGATTCTCCTGATAGGAAGATCGGGGACTAATCAAATACAATATATGAAATACATAAGTGAATACATTCCAAAGTTACAAATACATCAACACTCCCTCTTAACTAGGAAGGTATTCTCTTGACACAATTCATTAGCACAAGTCTTCTTCTCTGGATCAATTCTGGATCATCATCGAAACTGGATCATCATCAAAGATGGATCATCAATGAATCATCATCGAAACTAGATCATTACTAGATCATCATCAAAGTTGGATCATCATTGGATCATCATCAAAGCTATATCATCACTAGATCATCACTGGATCATCATCAAAGATGGATCATCAATGGATCAACATCAAAGCTAGATCATCACTGGATCATCATCATCACTACTTCCGCTATCTCAATCAAGTGGTGCTATCTCTCAATTCTTCTCGTCATAGAAAGTTCTATAGAGCCAGCCCTTTTTCATGTTGCTTGTAGGCCTAGCCTCCATGTAGGTATTCATATTCTTCAACACTTATATCTGAGCTAGTCAGAAAGGCCCACCCAACACTTACATCTGACCATGGGAGGTACACATGCACCACCATGTTAGAAAGGCACGCCCAACACTCACATCCATCGGCATGGTAGGACACACCATCTACCATTGGAGGAAAGGCCTAGCACTTACATCCATTGGCATGATAGGACACACCATCTATCATCCAATGAAAGGCCCAGCACTTACATCTACTGGCATAGAAGAACACACCATCTATTATCCAGAGAAAGGAACACCACTTATATCTGACCCAGTTAGAAAGGATTAGCACTTATATCTAACCTAGTAAGAAAGGCTCAACACTTAGATCCTATGGGATAGTACGACACACCATCTACGATCCAAGGAAAGGCTCAGCAGTTATATATACTGGCATGGTACGACACACCATCTACCATCCAGAGAAAGGCTTTCCACTTACATATGTCAGCATGATAGGACACACCATCTATCATCCAGGGAAAGGATTTGCACTTATATCTGACCACGGGATGACCCTCCTACCACCATGTCAGAAGGGCTCCACAATTACATCTGACCCAATCAGAAAGGCTCTACACTTACATCTGACCATGGGAGGACCCACCTACCACCATGTCCAAAGGGCTCCACACTTACATCCGACCCATTCAGAAAGGATCTGCACTTACATCTAACCATGGGAGGACCCACCTACCACCATGTGAGAAGGGCTACACTCTTACATCTAACCCAGTTAGAAATGCTCTGCACTTACATCTGACCATGGGAGGACCTGCCTGCCACCATGTCAGAAGGGCTCCCCACTTACATCTGACCATGGGAGGACCTGCCTGCCACTATGTTAGAAAGGCTCACGTATTCGTCACTTCCTCTTAGAAGGAACCTTGATCTAGAGAAAACCAAGCTTCTCCCAGAAGTACTCAAACATCACTCTCGCTAATGGCTTGGTCAACACATCAGCTATATGCTCGTCCGTTGCAACATATTGGAGCTTCACTGCTCCTCTCTACACCATATCCCTGAAATAGTGATATTTGATCTGGATGTGCTTCGAATTGTCATGGAACACCGGGTTCTATGACAACTTCACACAACTATGGTTGTCGCAATATATACAAGTAGCATCAAACTGGAGATCAAATAAATTATATAGTAGCTTCCTCAGGCACACTGCCTCACAACTAGCCGAACAAGCTGTGAAATACTCTGCTTCGGCTGTACTTAGTGCCACGCAAGACTGCTTCCTCCTAAACCAAGAGATCACACTTGATCCCATACTGAAGCAACACCCTAAAGTTCTCTTCCTATCCATGGAACTGCCTACCCAATATGAATAAACATAACCTTCTAGGTTAATCTTCTAATTTGGCTCATACTTGAGCCCATAATCAACTGTACCCTTCAGGTACCTTAGAATATGATTTGCAGCAATCAGGTGAACATGTCTCAGGTCTGTCAGGAACTAGCTCAATGTGTTTACAACAAAGAAAATATCTAGTCTCATATTCGTCAGGTACATTAAAGACCCAATCATATGACGATACATCGCAACATCAACCATCTCTGATGAAGCATCACTCAATAGCTTTAGGTTTGATGCCATAGATGTGGTCATGGCCTTGTATTCCATCATCTCGAACCTCTTTAGGATCTCTACTGCATACTTCCCTTGTCCTAGGGACTTTCCATATGCACTATTCCACACCTCCATGCCTAGAAAGTAGTGCATCATACCCAAGTCCTTCATCTCGAACTCGACAACAAGATTCCTCTTTGTATCAGCAATCAACCCATCCACTCCTTTTACAAACAGATCATGTACATATAGTAGGAGTATCACTAGGTTCCCTTCTTCAACTTTGTAGTAAAGGTTGGAATATGCTTTACTCTTGGTAAATCCCAAACTAGATAGGAAGCCGTCAATTCGAGCATACCATGTCATGGGTGCCTATTTCAAACTATACAGAGCTTTCTTCAATTTACACACATGAGTCTCCATGTCATGTGTCTCAAAACTCAGTGGCTGCTCCACATACACTTCCTCTTCTACTACACCATTCAATAAATCAGTCTTGACATCCATCTAGTGTATCTTCCATTTCATCACTGTAACTAGAGCAAGTACTAATATGATGGAAGTGTATCTGGCTACAGGTGCAAAAGTTTCTTCATAATCTTTTCCTTCTTTATGGGAGAAGCCACGAGCCACAAATCTTTCTTTATATTTCTCTATGCTACCATCTTTAGCATTCTTGATCTTGTAGATCCACTTGGAAGTCACAACAGACTTCCCCTTTGGTCTAGGGACAACATCCTAGATATCATTCTTCATGATTGACTGGTGCTCCCCAATCATAGCATCCTTCCATTCTTTCTTCTTTATCGCTTCTTCATAGTTGGAAGGTTCTTTATGAATGATGTCACATAATAGGGATACATAACCGGAGTAGGACCTAGTTCTTTTCCTCTCTCTGTGGATTTTTTCTGGAGCCCCATACCTTTCTGCACCTTGGATAGCCTCTCGTACCCATGCAGGTTTCCTATTGTGAGGATTCTTCTCTTCGGGTGGATATATAGGTTCCCGGGGTTCTTCTATTTCTCAATCTTCATCTTGATTTGCATTTTTCATAGTTGTATCTTGAATTTTGGGTACTTCTGTTTCTTCAAAGTCTTCAAATGGTCTCTTTTTGGATTTGTTGTAAGCTAAGTATTCATCGAATGTTAAGTCTATGCTAATGTCAATCTTCTTGAATCCTAGGAAGTATATTATGTAAGCTTTCAAGATTTCACTACATCCCACAAATATACCCTTCTTTCCAGAAGGATCTTACTTTTTCCTCTTTTCTTTTGGAATGTTTATGTACAGTGGACAACCGAATATTTTGATATGGATGACCTCTGGTTTCTTGCCGAAAAATACTTCTTCAGGTTTCTTGTTCTCAAGTACTCTTTGTGGAGTACGGTTCTCTACATACACCGTTGTCTTGGAAGTTTCTTCCCATATATGCATGGGAAGATCTTGATCATGAAGCATTTCCCTTGCAGCTTCCATGATCATTATATTCTTCCTTTATGCAACCCCATTCTCTTGTGTATTATATGGAGTGGTCAACTCCCTCTTAATCCCTGAATCTCTGCATAACTCTTTGAATTCATTTGATGTGAATTCTCTGCCATTGTCTGATCAAAAGGTTTTGATCTTATTTTCTGTGTGGTTCTCGATCAAGGCTTTGAATTCCTTGAACTTGCTGAATATTTCATATTCAATCTTCAAGAAGTATATCCATGTCTTCCAAGAAAAATCATTAATTAAAGAAACATAGTATACATACCCAATCAATGAACTGGATGACATCGGACCGCATACATCGGAGTGGATGATTTCCAAGATTCCTTTTTTCTTGCTCTAGCTATTTGGAAATGTCTTCTTTGTGTTCTTTCCTTTCACACATACTTTGTAGACACCATCATGTTTTGTCTATATTTCTGGAAGACGTTCAACAACTTTTCTCGCAAGTGGTAGTGCTCTATAGTGCACATGTGCAATCCTTCTATGCCAAAGTTCATTTGGCTCTACTGAGTCATGGACCAAATCTTGTTCTGGTTGGCCCTTGAGTTTCTATAGTCCTCCTTCTTGTTCATCAATCACTAATGCATCATATATAGTATTTCCGTTTGGCCACATAAGAACTTGGCCATATACAAATGCAACCCTTATTCCTTTTGCATCCAATGCAGATATGGAGAGGAGATTCTTCTTTAGTCCTGGTACAAATAAGACATCCTTCATCTTCATAGACTTTCCAGAGTCTAGCTTATAGGAGGATTCACCACTACCTTTTATTGGATATTAGTAGTCATCCCTAAGTTTCACCTTGTGAAGTGACTCATTTTCAGACAGTTTCACAAAGGATTATTTGAATCCCATCATATGTTTGGAAGCCCCACTATCTATAAGCCAATCATTTCTTCCATGTGTGATAGTTCCCATGAGAGCGGAAATCATAACATATTCTTCATCACTTGAAGAATAATCACTTTCTTGTTTGATTCTCTTTGTGGAAGGTTCATCATCCTCTGCAACATGAGCATGATGTCTTCTCTTGTTTCCCTTCTTCTTGTGAGAGCCATTTTTGTTCCTAGGACAATCTATGGCATAGTGTCCTCTCCCATCATAAGTAAAACATCTGAGTTTAGATAAATATCTGTTAGGTTTTCTTGAGTTACCTCTCTGGTGAGAATGCTTATGTTTGGGCTAATTATAGTCCCTTCTTCTTTTCTTGGAGTGTACTGTGAGATCTTGATCTTCACTCCCATATTTTCTTCTTGAGATACTATTAGAGATTCTTCTATTGAGCTTTCCTCCCATAGTCTACTGAAGGTGAATAGATTTATTCTAGCACAAATACCTTGAATGAAGGAGTCCCATGACATAGGGAGACCATTCAAGGTGGTCATCACAATCTTTGCATTCTCCACTTCTTCATCTACTGATTCAAGTTGTTCTTTGATATGAGAGACCCTTGTAAAGTATTATTGTATGGTCTCCACATTCTGGATCTTCACATTTGTCAAGTGGTTCCTCAAAGTCATCTTCCTATTTATGTTCTTTCCTTCAAACAACTTGGTCAAGGCTTCAAACATCTCTTTAGGTGTCCTTAGGGAGGACATCTGCGGTATGGGGTGATCCTTGATTGAATCATCAACAATCCTCTTGGCCATGATCAAGTTATTCTTGTGTAAGGCCTTAGCCTCATCTCCCTTTAGAACTGGAACCTCTTCACTGATGTAAGAGTCCAAATCATTTTCTTCCAAGACCAGGGAGATCCTATACTTCCAGGCTCGAAAGTTATCAATTCCCTCAATATTTTCATCAAGCTTGGTGTGATGAGACATCTTAACTAATAACCTCAAATGGGAATACAAAATATTTATATATTACCAAATTTAGAAGCTGAAAACTCGATATGAAGCTGATCTTCTGCAGTGTTGGATTTCTGGTTCCAGGGAAAATTAGGGTTTGACTTTCCTGGAGTTCTACCCAACCAAAAACTCGAATTTTGTCTCTAAACTTTGATTTTTAGGAGGATATAAATCATAGGCTGGGCTCACTCAAAAATTCCTCTTCAGTGAAAATCCATAATCAGATTTTACTTTGACAGAAAGATGTGCCCTTCAATGGAGGTTCAACCTAGCCTCCTTTTGCGGATGGATTATGGAGAGAGACCCAAAAAGTAAGAAGACCTAGATTCTGCAGCTGCATAGTGTCTTGTTCTTAGGTTAGATCTGAGATGATGTTAGATTTTTATCAATTAGATAGCATTATCTTAGGATATTATCTGAGAGAATAACATGCACAACAATCAATCACAAGAGACAATAAACACAAACATTTTCCTTTGGGAAACCATAAAGGAGAAAAACCTACAACTTCCTTGGAGATAGAATAAGAACCAATGTCAGCAATAAAACACAAAGACGGTAAGATGATCTCTAAGAGTTGTTCTCTCTCTTATCCCAACTCCTCTCTCACTCATGTGCTACAACTGAGTGTGAGTGAATGTGTGATAAATAGAGAGGCTCACTCTCTATTTATACTAGTTTCCGACTTGACAATAACTTACCAGGGCCGACTTCTCTAAGAGAGTCTAATAACCTTAGTTCCCCACAACTGTGGGGACTTTAACCTTTGATGAACAAGGAGGGTTAAAATCTATGACTTTACATGACTTGTTTACATTATTAATTCTCTCAATAGGAACATCGAGGACTAATCAAATACAATATATGAAGTACATTAGTTAATACATTCCAAAGTTACAAATACATCAACATAATAGCCATGGGATAATCATTTTAAGATGATTTAAGTCTCTACTCTGTGGTCCTTACTATATAGGAGGATTACACCTCTAGAGAGTACTTATGTTTAATGGTTCAATGGACTTAACTGTGAAAATTATCTTTATTACTTGAACATTCTTGTGTAGAGATGGATCAATTTGACTGGTATTTTATGGGTCTCATTTAGTGGAACTCTTGTTTAAGCAAGACATACCATTTTGTGATGAATTTCTGTATAAATAAGAAAAGTAAATATGAAGTTGTAAGTCAAAATTGTAGGATGGTATCAAAAAAATTTAGGTTTATTTTAAATCTATTTCAATGTGATACTGGTTTGAAATATGATAATTAGTTACATTTCTGTTTATGACCAGTGGAATAAGTACAATTTGGATCGCATTATGGAAAGGACATGTTGGGTTAAAGAGAATATTTTTTTTTTAAATTTGGAAGTACAAAGGAAGATTATTTATAGTAGATTCTTATCCTCAACATCTTACTGATAGTAGTAGCATCAATATGATGAAAATATGGGGATATTTCTCCATCTTAACAACATAAATACTAGATGGAGTACAAGATGAAGTACTAGATGGAGTACAGGAAAAAGTGATGGATAAGGTATGGGATTGTGTACTAGTAAATATGGAGACTGCATAGTAAATTTTCCAAGGAAACATTGCTTAGTTAATGAATTCTGAAATCTAAATATGTTGAAAGTCAAAGCTGCTTCACAGAGTTTATTAATGAACAACTACATTCATCAACATATTTCATGAAGATAGGTATGGTAATTTATTTTAGATTAGTTATTCTATTCATTTTCAATTCAGTGATTATTCCCTTAACTAGACCTGCTCTTATATTAGAAGGGGGGCTATGATTGACCTAACTCATTATATATATATATATATTATCATCAATGTCCAAATATATNAGTCAAATTCTTTGTCCAATCTCTTTGAACTAAAACACAGTACACCTTTACGTTTTGGTTTAATCTTCTCCATATATTTAATACCTCATTTAAATTATTTTATGTGTCATAGTTTAGATAAATTGTAGCATATATATTCATCCTATTTTATTTTATATATTGTGTTTGATGCATTAAGTGCATTGGCTTAATCCTTAATCACTTGTTTTATTTATCGAAATTTCATAATTATGAGTTAATATCCATTAATCCATCATTAATAAAACATACTTCATATCAACGTGTCCCTTAAGCCCCTCTATCTCCTTTAAATTTTTCTAATGAATCTTCATTACCTGTACATTCTGATTCTGATCCTTTGCATACACCAAATCCTACAACTCCAATCTTCAATCATTCCACCATTCCTTCCGAGTTGTCTGCAAATCAATATTTTCAGAAGAGGAATTTTCATCTCAATTGGAAAGTTCATGAGGATGTCCTTTTCACTTGACATCTTAAGAAAGAAAATGGGATTCTTAAGGCTGAATTTTCCTCGTTACAAAAATTAGTTGATGATATGATAGGGTTGAATAGGATGTTGAGAAGAAAATTGAAGAAAAAGGAACGATGGATAGAACAAATCATGAACACAAAACCAACTCCTTCTTCTCCATAGGTACAGGTTCTGGTAAATACCTCAAAGGCATGAATGGGTCATGTCATCAATTTTGAATACCAGTTTTGTTTTCTTGCATCGGGACATGAAACATCCTTGGTGTGGGGGAGATGATGGTTCCATGTTTTTCCCATATTTTGTCTATACATCAGATAAGGAACCAATACATCAGATAAGGAACCATGTCTTTTAATTGATTTTCTTCATGTTTAGATTCTATCTAAGCATCATTTGCATAAATTTGGACGCTATTGCATGGAATTTATAACAAAGTATATTTTCACTATTATTCCATCTCATTTTATTCATTTTTAAAACATAAATTCAAAAGATTACATCTAATGATTTGGGTTATAGATCTTTGCTTATTATGCAGATTTCTCCCATTGGTCTTGTAACTGATCCAGTACCCAATTTGGTACCCAATATTGCACTCGATCTGGTACCTAATCCTCAATTCAATCCGACACTCCCGCCATTAATTCAAGAACCTCATTTCAGGATTAATTTCTGAGTAATCTATGATGAATATGGTGAAACCATTCGAAACCCACTTGATAAATGGCTAGGTGTAATATCCTGAAATTTGACCTAACATTAATGGGCATAAGTCCCATTTCATATGATGTTTCTTTGATGTTTATATTTTTTATATGGTCTTAAGACCCCACTGCACATGAGTATGATGATTTTTTAGATATATTGGTTATAATCCAATGCATATGTTTTATTTATCATATATACGATTGTATTTGTTGGGCATGGACCCTAAAGCACATGATCGATGAAATATTTGTGTTGAGCATGAGCTTTGGAGCACATGAGTGATTTGATGTTTGTGTTGAGTGTGATCTTTGGAACACACTAGTGTTTTGATGTTGAGCGCCATATATGGAGCACATGAGTTATGAAATATTTGTGCTGATCAGCATGAGCTCTAGAGCACATGAGTGTTTTGATGTTTGTGTTGAGAACCGACTTTGGATCACATGAGTTATGAAACGTTTGTGTTGAGCATAAGCTCCAAAGACCATGAAATATAAGAATCATAAGTTTTGGGAAGAAGCCTTGGAGCATTCCAAATTGATGTTGAGCATAATCTCTGGAACATCGGATCCATGGCCATTGTATCCCTAGGTGTATTGTACAAGTACATCCTAGCATTAGTGTTGAGTGAGAGGCTCTGGAATTGAAATAAGTGTAACTCCTAGTTTTTAGCGTCAAGTGTGAGATATGAATAATGCTAGGAGTTACTAAAAATTAATTGTGTTGAGTGAAAATTACTTTGTTAAACACCAACACCATCTTACTTATTTTTAAGTTGATTAAATGAAATTCTGAATTTCAACTTCTCATCAAGTACCGAAGAAATACCATGATATAGGAGGTTATCAAACATGCAAGGCCATTTAGAGCTTCCTAACGTAGTTGACCAACAATACCTTAAGGCCTTAATAAAAGAAATGATTATAAGATAATGAAAGTACCATGTGATTGGGATCATGCTATATGATGCCTAAAGTAAATGTTAACAGTGATATATGTATATATATATATAATTAAATATGTTTTGAGTAAAAGGATAACTACCAATATTAAATGTAAGGGAATAATAAAAAATATAATAATAAATAAAGAATCTATATGCTATTATTTACTAAAAGTAATTAAATAAATATTTAATCCTGAAAGAGTCAAACTAGGAACTAGTAAAAGAGTTCCTAAGTTAAAGTTTAATAAATTATTAAACTTCACATAAACCAATTAAAAGATTATTTGAAGAAAATAAATGATTTTTGATGTAACTAAAGTTTAACTACCCTTTTCCTTGTTGATGTATTTGTAACTTTGGAATGTATTCACTTGTATATTTCATGTATTATACCCCGATGTTTATTCCAGGAAGTATTTTTGATGTAATTGAATCATGTCATGCCTCGATGTTCCTATCGGGAGATTCAATAATGTAAACAAGTCATGTAAAGTCATAGAGGGTAACCCTCCTTATTGATAAAGGGTTAAAGTCCCGACAGTTGTGGGGCCCTAGGGTTATTAGACTCTCCTAGAGAAGTCGGCCCCAGTGAGTTATTGTCAAGTCAAGAATTAGTATAAATAGAGAGTGAGGAGTAGGGCTACATATCTGGAGATTCAATAATGTAAACAAGTATATGTAATGTAATTAAGTCATGTCATGCCCCTATGTTCCTATTGGGAGATTCAATAATGTAAACAAGTCATGTAAAGTCATAGAGGGTAACCCTCCTTATTGATCAAGGGTTAAAGTCCCTATAGTTATGGGGCCCTAGGGTTATTAGACTCTCCTAGAGAATTCTGACCTAGTGAGTTATTGTCAAGTCAGGAATTAGTATAAATAGAGAGTGAGGAGTAGGGATACATATCCATAGTAGAACCTAGTTCTCTTCCTCTCTCTGTGCATTTCTTCTGGATCCCCATACCTTTCTGCACCTTGGATAGCCTCTCATACCCATGCAGGTTTCCTCTTATGAGTATTCTTCTCCTCGGGTGGATCTACAGGTTCTTGGGGTTCTTTTATTTCTTGATATTCATCTTGAGTTGCATCATTCATAGTTGTATATTGAGTTCTGGGTACTTCTGTTTCTTCAGTTTCTTTAGTAGGTGTCTTTCTGGATTTATTGTAAGATGAGTCTCTGTCAAATGTTACATCCATGTTGATGTTGATATTCTTGAATCCTAGGAAGTATATTATATAATCCTTTTAGATTTCACTATATCCCACAAATATACCCTTCTTCCCCGAAGGATCTAACTTTGTCCTCTTTTCTTTTGGAATGTGTATGTATACTGGAAAGTCAAATATTCTAAGATGGCTAACTTCTGGTTTCTTTCTAGATAAGATTTCTTCAGGTGTCTTGTTCTCAAGTACATTATGTGGAGTACGGTTCTATACATACACAACTTTTCTAGTAGCTTCTTCCCATATATGCATGGAAATATATTCATCATGAAGGATTTCCCTTGTAGCTTCCATAATCGTTCTATTCTTCCTTTTTGCAACCCTATTCTATTTTGGATTGTAAGGAGTAGTCAACTCCCTCTTAATCCCTGAATCTCTACATAATTCTTTGAATTCATTTGACGTGAATTATTTGCCATTTTCTCATCGAAAGGTCTTGATTTTATTTTCTGTGGTTCTCGATCAAGGATTTTAACTCTTTAAACTTGTTGAATACTTCATCTATGTTTTTCAAGAAGTATATCCATGTCTTCCTAGAAAAATCATCAATGAAAGAAACATAGTATACATACCCACTCAATGAACTAGATGACATCGGATCGCATACATCGGAGTGGATGATTTCCAATATTCCTTTTTCCTTGCTCTCGCTACTTGGAAATGTCTTCTTTTTGTTCTTTCCTTTTGTATATCCTTTGCAAACACCATCATGTTTTGTTTGTATTTCTGGAAGATGTTCTATAAATTTGCTTACAAGTGGTAGTACTCTATACTACACATGTGCAAGCCTTCTGTGCCAAATTTCATTTGGCTCTCTTGATTCATGGACCAAGGTTTGTTCTGGTTGGCCCTTTAGCTTGTATAATCCTCCCTCTTGCTCTCCAATCACAACAGCATCATCTATATTGTTTCCATTTGGCGACATGAAAACTTGGCCATATACAAATGCAACCCTTGTGCCTTTTCCATCCAATGTAGAGATGGAGAGGAGGCTCTTATTTACTCCCAGTGTTATCACTCAAAATATACCTAAGGTTGTGAAAGGCAATCTCAAGGTAACAACAAAAACCACTTTTAGAAAGAAACTGGCTTTTCTTTGGAGAGAGGGATCTCTCAAATACAGATTTAACAAGACCAAATATATGAATCAATAGTTTTAAGTTATGTAGACGGTTGAAACAAAACATATAACCATTGGGCTATGGAGTCAAAAAAGATGAAGATAATACAAAGCTGCCTACTCAGAATCTCAACAAAGGCAAGATAATTATTCAACTATAGTCATTCATTTATTTTTGGGTGATAGGAAAGAAACATGAACAGTCCATTAACATAGAGCATCACATGATAAATTCCATATTAACTTTACAATAAAGATTTGTGAATATCTGAAACAATAGCCATAACATAACATGTATTTATGAAACTATTATACACCACATTCAGGCATGAAAGAAAACATAATGGAAGGTAAACACTTAGAAAAAATTTCACAGGGAAAGAATGCACAGACTGCAACATAAACAATACATGAGTCTTTGAAGATAAACTAGCATTCGGCTGTGTAACTTTTATTCAAAAAGGTTCTCACAAAACATAATTCCAATCTCATGAGTTCCAACCCCTGATACATCAGTAAAATTCAAATATATACACAATAGTTTTTTCCAAATACGTCCAAGGCAACTAGCTGCTAATCATAAGTTCTTGTAACCATTTCCCTAAAAAATAGGAATAATAATTACATGCTTTGTTTGAAATAACAATTTGCTTGATTATAGCAAATCTACAACTGCAAGGTACCACGATCAAAAAGCTTCCTGAAACTACCACACATGTCCTATGGATGTAATATGTATTTGGTTTTCCCAAATTTCTCCACAATTTTCCATTGTTCTACATTCAGAACATTGTACTTCGTCATCTCTCTTATCGACACTTCTAAATCCACATAGGATTCATAAGACATAGCCAGTAATCCCTTTTTAATGACTAAAAACTGGTCCAATATTTCAAAATCTTCGATCAGCTTTTCAACAATAAACTTTCCCGTTAATCCTTTGACTAAATCTTCAAATTTAGAATGATCCATGCAATTGTTCATCAATAGGCTATGATACCGTTCTTGAGAAAATAGTCATCCTTCGTCATCCCAAAAAGAAGGGAGACCATCATCGATTAAATTTTGAAAAACTGCCTTGAAATATTTGATTTAAGAAGACATCTGATTTACTTTATCCTGCACAACTTTCATAAGTTGATGTTTATTAATAAACTTATTTGCCCATAGTATAATAGCTACCCTGTCTTTGATCCCAATATTCTACAAATTTTGATATGTTAGAGAATTTAAAAAATTAATAGCATTATGAGCAGTATTCAGAGATTTCTTTTCCATGGTTTCATTTGCTAATTTTAGTCTCTGAGCAACCAAATTCACTAATGCACTCTTATCATCGACAAAATTTAAATAATGTTTGAATTTGGTGATTTCTACAGACAAGGTATCCCAGATCAAATGTTTAGCTCCCTGTAAAGGAGCTTTTCTTGTATTTCTCTCTTTTAATTCATTGAATCTTTTCTGTAATTGGCTCTTCTCATTCCAGTCTTTATTCTTTTCTTAAATACTTTCAGCCAATTCTAACTTAATATTTTCATTCTCACTCTTTAACTTTTTAATCTCCACTTCCTTCAAACTTACCTCAGACATGGGAACTAGCAAAGCATTTGTATAAAATTCATTTAATGGTGTTTCAACATTAACAAGAGGTTCATTTGTATCAACAAAAGGTTGATTCATCAATTCCTCCATAAACTCTTTTTGTTCATTGTGACCTTTATTCAACCTTGTAATCTGAGCTATCAACTCAAGTTTTTTTGTTTCCCACTTGTCTTTCTCCTCCTGCATCTTCAATAATTTCCCTTTGTAATCCATCATTTCCTAGTAGACCTTTTATTTTTCTTCTTGTATTGCAATCAACACTGAAGATTGAACATGTTGAGTGTTAGGAATTTTTAGCTTCTTTTTCAACACTTGAATGGTATTATCTTTCTCTTCCAGAAGCTTCTTTGTTGCTTGCACATTATTTGGTTCAGTCCCTAAGCTTATGATATCTGCCTGTAGCTTTTTTATTTGAATCAAATTGGCTTTATTTTCAACTTTCTCATGTTTTAATTTAATTTCCATTTTATCTACAAGAGATTGCAATCTAGTAACTTTCACAATTGTATGTAACAAATCAGAATAAATAACATCTTCGGTTTTTTTGTGGAGCTGTATTTTATCAGGAACACTAATTTTATCCAGCTTCACTTCCATCTCAGGCACCTTCTTATCACTTACCACAACAAATTTTAGGGTATTCCTCTCTGCATCTTAAGTAGAAATCAATTAAGTTTTTTTATTGATTAATTTTCTAACTGGGGGAAGTAGATTTTTAGTTTCCTCCAATGGATGCATTTCTTTATCAGCATAAATCGACATCAGCTCTGTCCTACATTTGTAACAAGAACTAGATTTTGTTTTACTTTCATCTCCAAAACAATATTGTTGCATTTGCATAGACTTTTTCTGAAACAAAACCATTTTCTTTAAGTCTTCTTAGAATATTTCTTCTGAAATGGTTAGCTCATTCTAAGGATGCATTTTGATTTTTTTATTGGAAGTCTCTGCTGGAATATCGTTCAGAGTGGTGTGTTTAGGACTAGTAGATGGTGGCTAGTGCTCAGTCCTAAAGTTTTAGTGTATTGTCATTGATGACAATCTTCTATAAAGAGAAGGGGAACTGATGTCAAATGGATGTGGCAATATACTGAAAAAGAGGCAGGCACGCAGGTATCAATGGAGAAAATTGAACAGTGGGAGGTGCTAGAGATTCAGAATAAAGTCTATGGAAAATCCACTTACCGAATGGATATCGCAAAAATTGCGAAGTATGAACAGTTCCATATGTGAGACATTCCTTCCATGCCAAGGATATGAACTCCGCTAAAACGTTATATATATATGATAGAGCTGTGCCAAAACAGAACCATATGTCAAATGCCAACTGGAAACTCCACCAAAGATTATCACCAAATGTTAACCGTGCAGACTCACAACTGTTTTGAGCGTGCAATTAAGTATTTTCTATTGGGGCCTTGCCATCGAATGCCTTGCGGAAGTTTTAGTCATTTGTGCTTCCGGCGTTGCGGGAGAATGATAAACAACAAGCTCCGATATTTTCATCCGATGAACTCTGGCTCAATCGGCTGAGATTCAGACTAAATTTTTAGATCAGAGGTTGTTGTCTTTTTGCTTCTGTCGTTGCGGCTCCCAAAGTGGTTAAGCATCCGAAGTGAAAAGTGCTCCGACTTTCGATGTGCGTCGCATGGCTATAACCTGTTGATCTCTGCCATTGTGTCTCTCAAACCAGCTAAGCACCTGAAGTGAAAAGCGCTACGACTTCCGATGCGGATCGCGTGTCCATAGTCTTTTTCTTCCCGCCGTTGCGGCTGTGCGAAGCTTTTGGCTTCCGATGTCAAAATCCCTCTGACTTCTGGAAGGAGATGTTGCTTGCGAGCTTCGACGTTGCAGAAGGAGATCCTCTTCCGAAATCCGATGTTACAGAAGGAGATGTTGCTTGTGAGCTCCAACGTTTCACCCACCGCTTCTTTGAACCATTGTACTAGTGTAATCTTTGAAGAGGAATACGAAGAGCCCTGTACAGTTGAGGATTCAAAGAGTATTCGAGCAGGTGGATTAACAGTTATGATGAATTTGAATTGTGAATCATTTAGTAACTGCCTGTAATGATGATTCGAAAGGATATGGAATAGGAAGAGTAAGGAACCAAAAGAAGGGGAGATATGGTTTGAATATATATCATTCAATGTGTATAGAGGGTTCATGAGGATGTTGAAGCTGAACCATTTCTGCAACGGTTTGAGGATGTTGAAGCCGAACCGTTTCTGTAACGGTTTGAGGATATTGTTTCGATAAAACAGAGAGAGAAATGAACTCAGAAGACGAGATATATATTGAGCAGAAACAGTTGTGAGAGTTAGCTATTTTTTAGGAGAGTAACGGTGTGCAGAGCAAAGGAACAAAAGAATGTGCTGAACAATTGAACGGGACAGAGGAGCAGAGAGTCGTTGTTGAACAGAGCAGAGTGGTTTGGTAAGCAGAGACATATATGTATTGTTGCATTTTGATTCTATTGGAAATTCTAGAAAATAAGGGAGGTAGGGAGGTGCAAGGGGAGACTTTATGTCTCTGTTTGCAAGTGGGTGCTTGTAGAGATTGAAGATTGGTGTCTTCACCCAGTTGGTGTTGGGTTAAGCTGGAATTTGGTGCTTCCACCTGATTGGTGCTAGGTTACAGTGAGATTTGGTGCTCTCAGCAAGTTGGTGCTTACATTCAGAGGTTGCAGCCTCTTTGAGTTGGTGCTCAAATAACAAGTAATGTAAAACCATTGAAGCCTTTGACATCATAAGAAGAAGAGGTTTTTCCCTTATGGGTTTCCTTGTGAAAATATCTGTGTATCATATATGTGATGAAATATTGTGGTTGAATGTTATTGTTTATGCTATCTGCTCTTATGTTTATAACTTTGAATTCATAGAAAATATTGACTGCCATAAAGTTTATTGATTCTAAGTTAAAAGAAGTAATTTGGGTGAAAAATATTAATTAACTGATTCACCCCTTCTCTCAGTTAATTTATACCTGTAACAATTGGTATCAAAGCAGTGTTCCTTTTGGTTAAGGTAGATCCTAAAGAGTTAAAATGGCTAGTCAAGATGGATCAATAAACAAAGCACCCATATTTGATGCTAAAAATTTTGCTTTCTGGAAGGTTAGGATGAGAACATACTTAATGTCTCTAGGTGCTGATGTTTGGGAAGTAGTAGAGACTGGGTATGCAAAACCTGTTTTGCTAGCATCCAAAGATGATAAGCTAGAGTTTACTTTCAATGCAAAAGAAATGAATGCTATTCTGAGTGGTCTTGCTGAAACTGAATTTGTAAAAGTAATGCATCTTGATTCTGCCAAAGAAATGTGGGATAAACTTATTATCAGCTATGAAGGAAATGAGAAAGTTAAAGATGCCAAGTTGCAGACTCATAGGCTAAGATTTGAATAACTGAAAATGAATGAAGATGAAAGTATTAGTAAATTTTTCCTGAGAGTTGATGAGTTAGTAAATGCTATGAGAGCTCTTGGTGAACAAATAAGTGATGATGATACCTTCCTTGTTCATAAAATCCTGAGATCTCTGCCTGACAGATTCAACTCTAAAGTATCAGCTATAGAAGAAATGAGTGATCTTAAAACATTATCTTTTGACCAATTACTAGGAATTTTGACAGCCTATGAAATGAGGATTAGTAAAGATCAAAACCCATCCAGAGAAGCCTCTTTTAAAGCTGAAAAGAGTACAGAGGCAGATGTAGATGAAATAGAAGCAAAATTTGTGAGAAGAATGAAAACGGGGTCAGGGAAATACAAAGGTAAACTGCCTTTCAAATGTTTTAAATATGGTAAAATATGACACTTTGCTGCTAAATGCCCTCATATAAGGAAAGAGCAGAGTTCTGCAGATGAAGAGAAATTTCTAAAGAAGAGGTATAGTAAAGAAAACAAGTACAAGAAGAAAAGTCTACGTGTGAATGATGATGATGAATCCATAGAAACTTCAGAAAGTGAATCCTCCCATGAAAACAAAGAGAATGATTTCATGCTTATGCTTGAAGCATGTATGCACTTGGAAAATGGTAGTCTACTCATTGGGAGTTATAAGCACTTTCATGCTTTCTTAGTGATGCACCTCCTTGATGTACATTATTATTATGTTGTTATATACTTTTATGATATATATTATGCCCTCATGATGTTTGGAAGAATGCATACAAGAAAATGGGATCCAAGAATTCTCTTTCGAAATGGTATGGGTTGGAGAGCACTCTTAATTGTTGGAGTGCAATGCAAGCAATGGGACCCTGGGATAGTTTTTAGTCCCACTAATTTCAAATTCTTTGGGAAACAAGAAGTATGGGAGAGGGATTCCCCATTTAACAAGGTGATGTTAATTAGAGTACTGCAGAAGCAATCATGGTGGTTCCTCTATGAAATATTCATGAAATTGCAAAGAATCAAGGTGGGCAGCTCAGTGGCAACTTCAAAGAATCATACAGAAAGCAGGTTCTTCAACAACCATGTTTGAAATTGATTTAGGAAAAGAAATATTGGGAAGGGAGGATTTGTAATGTCCCAAATTTTACATTGGGTCATAATGGCCAAATCACATTTTCCATATTCATGAAATTTGTCAAAGGGATGCTTAAAGTCAAATAATTGCCAAGGTAGAAAATCACTAGTTTCCTAGCTTGGGGATGGAAACTTTGAGATTTGGAATAAGGGGGATAATAAATGATGTTTAAACATTAGAAGAGGATACATATTTAATAATGTATCTTATTAAATAAATACAATAGAAAAATTAAATGGCTATGGAGAATGGAGACACATGGAGACTATGGGGCCCACTCAAGCTAGAATTCCTATGTTAAATGGCATCCTCCTCTTGAAATTTTGAATATATGGGAAGCATAATGTTTTGGGATGGGTTATGAGGTTAATATAATTTTCCATATACTTAATAGGTCTAATTTAGGATGAATTGTAACTTACATGGGAAAGGAAGAGCCAAATAGGAGTTTCATGGACACCTGGATAGATTCCCCTTACATTTATGGCATCCATGACAACAATGGTTGAGATTCTATGACATGTATGACACAAGTCAGATATGAATGCTGACATACTGAAATACTGACATCTCAGGACTGAATAGAGCATATTAGAGGTCGAATTTTGGATTTGGAGAAGGCCAAGAGGCTCCTACTCAAATTTGGGAGAAGATGGAAGGTGAAGAGAGATGCCACATGGCATAGCATGAGCAACCTCACTAATTCGAATTGGATTTGGTTTATGGAATGATTTGGAACCTTATAATACCAATAATGTTTATGTAATACAGGTATCATCCATCATAAGAAGCTTTTGATTATTTGTGAAATTGTCATTTGTGAATTGTGAGAACTAGTGGATGACTAGTTTTCTTACTTAAGGCCAATTTTGAGGGAGAAAGATTCCCATCCTAGTTGGTTTTTGGAAAGGCCACTCAGGTATTTCATTGAGATTTAATGGAGTCTTATTTTCAGGTGCAAGCTACAGGAATTTCATGGACATCTCAATATCAGCTTGTTCTTCCATTCATCTCAAGTTTTCTCACCATATTTCAGCTCTATGGAGTGAGGCGCACTTGGTGAGATATTCATCTCTTGCGGGAGATTAGATTGCTAAATTATTTTGTATTATGTTTTAAATTATATTTTATTTAATTTCAGAAATATATCAGGTCTAAAATCCAATATATCTCATGTATTATTGTCCAATATTGAAGAAACAATGCCATTTCCCCAATACCTTGTTGTAAACTATTGAAATATTGATGGAATCGAATGTTTGTGTGCACCGTTGATGATTTATGAATGAATTAACTGTAATTAAATTCTATTTTTGGTTTTATAATTTGTGGCCATTGGGTCAAATTTCATAGAATTTGGGGAAAACTACATCTCATTTCCCCAAGGGTCCAAAACTAGTTTTTTATATCTGATTGAAGGAAGTGATAAAATCCATGGGAGTTTGATTGGTTATAAATATTATTATATTACAATGCATTATAAAAATAACATGATTCAATTTTATAATTTTAGTGAGTTTATGTACATTTTGGAAGCCATTCTGACAATTACCCGGGAGGGATTTGAGCCCCAAATTTGCTAGTAAATTCATCTATCTTATTCAGAATTTGATATAGACTTTCAGAAATTATTGTAGGACCATAATACATCCATGAAAATAATAATTCAGTTATTATATAATTCATATATCTTCTCTGAATATTTGGGAGCAATTGGGCTGATTTAGAGACGAAGACACTAAAACTAGTCAAGAGCCAAAATTGTGAAAAAATTGAAAAATTTGGCATTTTAATAAAATTACAAAAAAGGGACACTACATATGCACCATTGTATACTCAACACCATAATATAATTATTAAACCCTCCAAATTCATTATATCCCAAAGTTTCATTATACCATATACTTCAAGCACATACTATAACGTATCTATGGTTTGAAAACCTTAGCATATAGCTTATACAATTAATTTTATAAACATGCATACATATAATATCATAAAACTTATTAAAATAGGATTTAGGTATAGTTTAGGATTAGGACTTTAGTCCACTTTTCACACAGCTATGCATATGAATAGTGTACTGTAGATATAGTTTGTTGTACATTAGGATGTTTTAATCACCACAATCATAGGACTGAGTTTACCGGAGAAATATAATTCACAATAAAATATGTTCATGCTTTAGTTCATGAATATACAAGTAAAACCTATAGATATATGAATCCTTACCTTTCTAAGTGGACCCTTAAGGTATAGAACCCTGCCAGTCCACCCCTTGGCATATAGAGGTAAGTCAACCTCTTATAAAAAAAAACCATAAAATAATTTAAAGACATGTAAATTAAAAGTAAAACGTAACATAATATAAGCATCGACAAATGTCAACAACTAATAGATAGGAATATTAAACATACAAAAATGTCAAAGTAATAGAACAACATCAGGTAAAACATCATCACCAGAAAGGAAAACACACATAGGGAAAACAACTTACGATACTTAGGTTTATTATACAACCAAGTTTTATTCTCTAGAAGTTTAATTATTTTTATTGAATTAGAATTTTATTATCCTATGAAAAAAAAACTTATTTTATGAATTTTAAGGACATTACACCCCATTTACCCCTAATATCGAGCAATTTTCAGAATTTCTAAACGAATTTGGAGAGATCCTTTCTAGAACGAACATGATTTTCCCATATTTGTCGTTGATCGTTTTCTGGGTTGTTGAACGAATTTATGATTTTTGCCGATGGATATTACCCATATATACATGAATTCATGTATAAATAAATACTCATAAGGCCGACGGAGGGAGAGAGGATTGAAACTGTATTATGGACTTCGAAATAATGAAATTGTGTCCTTGAAATTTTGTTGTCGGTGAAATGATTTGAGTATGTAGGTGAAATCAATGGGAAATTTTGAACATAAATTGATGTATTGAATATCTTCATACCTTTATCAAACATTCTTAGGGTGAGCTATCTCAAGTGGAAAGGTCCCACCACAAGAGGTAGTTTAGTATTTCCATTTTCTAAAATTTTGTAGATTACAATTGTGTTTTTTTTCGTTATTTTCATATTGCTTGAACATTGAGTTTAATTTTAGTTAATGATTCAGAAGCTTGTATAAGAAATTCATCGATAAGTGTTTAAAGAAATGAAAGCTTAAGACTGATTGAGTAGTAGTTAGATCTGTGCACATATTTCACTAGATTGTGTAGGAACTTTGTTTTTGTTTCGAAGAATCCATATTTATTTTATATAATGTTTCAAGTAGATAGAACAAAGTATTTTTTCTTTCCTTATAAATTCATTGGGATTCACGTGGTATATATTCAAAATATGTAGAAGTCATTTACAGACATGCATATTGAATTAGATTTTCATATAATTTAAATAGATGAGACTAAATCTATAGAATTTATTGAGATCATAGACAGAATAGATCTTTTTATTTGTTTCTTAAATTTTTACTAAATTCAATAGGAGTTATTCCATATTTGACAATGTTCTTTTATAGTTTATAGAATCACGTTGAGATTAAATGAATTCATTTATATTTGATAGAAGTTTTAATTGTTGAAATAATTTTTATTTAGAGTTTTGTTTTAACTTGATTTTAAAATTAAAACAAATTAGAGTAAAAACCTTGTAAAAAAAGGATAGATTTAAATTATTTTCTTAAGGAATAATACTTTGATTAATATATAGCTGAAGACCGGGTGATGAATGAAAGAAACAATCGATGTTCTGAGAACTAAATATTAGATATTTCATGTTCATGAATGGAATATATCAATATATATTAATGATTAAAATACCTTGCAAAAACTAAATCAATCTAAACCAGTTCAGTGACATTGATATATAAAGGAATGAGGACATAATGGTCTTGAAGTTAATTGCAATACAAGTATAATACAGTGTACCAAATTCGATCTGAATTTGACAAATCATTGGGAAGAATAGAATTAGAATATAATTTTGATGAAAACAATAGAGAACTTTGAGTTAATTCTTGAAATTCATTTACTAGATATTTAGTTTTATAGATTGTAGATTCAAATTGCTTCATTTCTTAAGTTAGAATTTGATCATGGTAGTATAGCTTATAGAAAGTAATTCAAATATGGTTTTAATTACGTGGTTCATTTTGAAAGAGGTATTTGAATTATTTTACAACTTGGTACAGGTTTGAAACTTCTTGTGGATTTCACACTATTTTGTACTTGTTTCTATATTAGACCTCCATCATGCACATACAGTTCCAGCACCTCTATGTCTACAAATCCCATTTGATAATTTACTGTTGTAAATACTATAATATATTTTTATCAGCAATGGTTGCATCCAAAGAATAATTATCTTAATTACAACTTACTAATGGTCCAAGTATTCACATGGGATATGACATGCAAATCTAAGGTGAAGCGAAGGATTAAATAAAATTATAGCATGGAGTGTTCAAAACTATTCTATATGTTCCCTCCTTGACAACAATTTTGTTTTACGTATACAAGATGACTCATACAGGCTTACCTAAGCGAGTTGTATTTGGTCCTAACTCAATGGAGATCTCAGATATATCAACTAAGAAGCTTATAGACAATGGTGTTTCAAAACACATGTTCCTCCAAGACATATGAAGTGCCACACTTTTGGCCATACTCATATTCAATTTCATCTTAGCTTTCATTTGAATGGGAGGGTAAAATCATACTACCTAAAAATTTTGCATATGATAATTTTCCATTTATTTTTTACATTCTGAATATGAATCATAGGACAAGTTGAATTAGTTGGTGGAATTGAATATGAAGTTCAATCATATCCAGATCTAAATCTAGTCCTTACTCCCAATCCTAGGCCTAACTAGGCTCAAAAGGTTGTTGAGGAAGATCGGAACATGATAGAGAGTAATCAGGCATGAGGAGAACATGATAATAGCTTCAAAAAGAGAGCCTTACACTAAGTCAATCAAATTCATTTCTTCCAAAGACGTTCTACAAAATCCCAAAGAGATGCTTCATGATGGTAACGTCTGATAAACAATGTTTCTCATTGATGAACAAATTGGATCATGCCACTCTTACTATAGAAATAAGAGACAAAGGAACCAATTATTCTCTTATATGTCTACAAATCGAAACAAGGTGGAGAGGTTCACATGCAAAATACTAGGAAATTAGTGCACACAAGTACCATCACACTAGATCACTGCTCCATAGAGAAGTATATTAAAGAAATAATTTTCATAATTTTTTTATTTAAAAAAAAAAATTCTCTTGATGTGAAATCTTGATCCTAGTTTTTCCTCGTTATTTTGAGGGGGCGGGGGTAAGTTTCTCATAATATTCCCCCATTTTCCCAGTTGTTAAGAAGTCACATTTTGCATTTAGAATGTATGGGTGACCTTTGGTCTTAGTTTCTAGGTTCCAGGTTTTCCAAGTTAGAATTAATGGGTGGTGTTGGTATTATTAATTAATCTTCCCTTTGACCACATTCTCTATTTGACTTTTCCTAGCACATGAGGTCTTTTACACTTCACTAGTGCATGGGGGACACACCTATACAGAATGTAAAACTCAATGGGCTTGTATGGAAAATTTTAGGAGGCACGACTACTAGTTTGTACAATTTAGGAAACTAGTTTGAGTGCCACCAACATTCTCTAGAATTTTACCCTAGTCAGCATTCAGTTATGCTTTGATTCCCATTAGTTAGTTCACTCTTAGTCATCCTAGCATAGTTTGGGTGATTTAACAGAGGCCATGAAAAATTTCTCACTTACCTACATCACTTACTTGGTTGTGAACTGATATAGTGATATGGAGTTGCATTAGTGATCTATAATAGTGATTTTCCCACACTACATTAGCTTCAAAATCAGTGTGGGTTGGTAGATTCAAATCCTATCATATTCATTCCAATTCTCCTATTTGTAACTCCATTGTATTACATATTTCATGTTTATTAATGGATCTAATATTATTCTTCCAATTAATGGTCTCATGTTTGTTTAATTTTGCATGAATTATTGATCACTTTTTATGCAATTCCTCTCTCTCTTCTACAACCTTCTTTTCTAATTGAATTCATGCAGGCCTAAAGTTCATATGCTTCATTAAATTTCGTCTTACTTGTGTCCCGTGTGCTTTTTCCATGTGGGTGCACCTAGGGGTATAATAGTAATGGTATTAGATCCATGGATCACATATCACATGAGTACCATCCCAGTTCTGAGTTGTCGATTCCCCTAGTAAAAAAAATATAGAGTTTTTTTATCAAAAAATAAAAAACATCTTAAATTAAGAAAAAAATATTTAAAAAAAAAGTTAGGAAAAAAACAAAACACAAAATCATTTTAAAAAAATTATAATTTGAAAAAATGAAATAATAAAAATGAAACTTTTAAACTTAAAATAAAAAAGCATAAAAAACAGAAACATATTTAAAAGAATAAAAGAAAACAAACTAACTAACTACCCATTCGCTTCACCTAACCTCCTCCCTTTTATCCTATCCCTTGCTTTCTCATTCCACCCATTTTCTCACTCCCTCCACTCCCCTATTCCTTGTCCCCCTTCTCCTCCCTTGCCACCCCTTGCTCTTCTCACTACACTCCCATTCCCCTCCCCCACTACCCCTTTCCCCCCCTCCTCCACTCCCATGCCCACTTTTCCCCTCTCCCAAAACNTCTTCCCTGCCACACCTGCCCCCACCTCCCCTCCCTATACCTCCATGAGATTCCATCAAGCCACAAATTGATGCACCTCTCTCCCCCCCCATTCCCTCCTATTTTATTTTATATTTTTATTTGAGTTTTAAAATTTTTAATATGTTTTCTCTTAAAAAATTAAATAAAATTTTAGTTTTTCTAATATATATATTTCAAATGTTCTGAACAAAAAATTATTCCTTTTCATATTTCTACTATATATATTTTTATTTGATTCGATTTTTAAATTTTTTAACATTGTTATCTTCTTTCTCTTCAAATCTTAATCAATAATTTCAAATAAAAAATTGTTAATTTTTATTTTTATTTTTAAAACTAGTTTTTTTCTATGTGGTTAAAAGAAATCAATCGACGGGTTTCCAAAAAGCTGTAATTTTAACAATGGAAAAATTGGTGTGCTATTGATAGAACCATTTTACGATTTGGGACTAAAAATAAGCACTGAATGAAGCCTCTAAAAAACAAGAGCTAGTTGGAGTTCTTTTCATGTTCTATAATGTGTTTCATGCAATGATTCTTAACTTTGGAGCACCTTGATGAAGAACATCATGACTTGTTATATTTGAAGGAATTCATGCAACTATTCTCCAATGCACACTATGGCGATCATGTCTTCTATTTGTTCCTTGGTACTTTATTGTCCAAAGTACACTATGACCATCATGTATGCCCTCTTACTTTCAAGGTGAGCACCAAGAAAGACAATAAAACTATGACCTAGTAAGTTTGTGTCTACGTTGAGGAGACCATACATAGTTAAACAATACTTTTCCAAAAAAACATATATAATGAGTGATCCAAAATGGGTTCTTCTAAAAACCATGTCAACGGGGTTTATTTGAACAAATTATTTCCACAAGATTTAGTTTATCCCCATGTGCAAAATGTTTCTTAACCATTTTTTAGCATTCTCCATACACTTTTCGTAATATGTGTTATGCTTGGGTAAGAACACCATGTGTGTGGTATTATCACTAAGTAACAACTTATCATTTTAATAAAAGGTGCATGGACTTTAACTATAATTATATCATCTCAACCTAGAATATAGACAATGTATCACCTCTATTTAAATTTCCTTTAACTAATATTCGTATTGATAACCATAGGCTCCTAATTATCAATCATGACATTACATCAATTTCCTCGTCGAAAAGAACATGCTCCCTGATGTGTGTGTGCACCTTTACAACCCATTCACATTTTGGCACACATGATTTAGAACCCTTCCAAGTTTGAGGATTCTGATCACTAATCAATTTGTCAAATCTAAAACCAAATCTCATTTCCCCACATTCTATTATTTTCATCCCTTGAATATCTCAGCAGATGTTACAATCATCATTCACATATAGGCTCTCATTCCCCATTGATAAATATAATGGGACCCCACCCTCTAAGGTCACTAATCCCACTCAGTTATTCTTGATGAAACATTCTGCATGCCATTGATTCACGGGGAACTCATCTTCTCATTTACACAAATATTTTTCATAATCATCGAAATGATTCCCTCACTAACTCAAAATTATGGGCATCCTTCCCATATAAATTATTTCCCCAACCCACTAAAAATAATGAGAAACACATCCATAATTTTCTATGTACAAATCATTCCTCTATCCACACAAAACCATGGGAGCCTAATCAAACTATTTTTTTTCGAAGAAACCCCTGATCTCCCTTGATCGATGTACTTGAGTCCACCTAATCTTAGCAATATTGAATTCGTAGTCCTCCCTACCACATGAGGATCATGTCACTATTAAATCCCTTGATTTGTCGAATGTTACCCACCGCTTCACCCTTTATTAGCATTTGAAGAATGTTTTCATCAACAAATCACCACTATTTACATCTATTAAGGGAATTCATTATCCCTATGCTTATCAACAAGTCCTTTGTTAAGTCTTTCCATCTCCTAGTTAGATACAAAATGATCTTATTTCTTTAAATAAGGCCCTTGTGTTATCAGATGCTTCAATTCCCATCGATGTCAAATCACCCTATTCTATGAGTTGAAATGGTTACATTTGTACCTTGGGTTCCCTTATCACTGAATAAATAACATAGAATTAAGTAAGGAGAGTCATTAATGATGCCTAAATTAGTGGTATCCTTTATGATCAATACAAACATGGCTATCACATTAGGTGGATTCATACATTGTGATGGTCTAATTGTTCTCATTTATGACTCATGGTAGTAGCACATATGGTATAGTGAGTTTCATCCAATAACTTAAACATTATTGATGTCTCCCACCCCCGTAGGATGTTTATAGTCATCAAAATTGTTTGATATTTTGCACATCTAACTTCATTTCAATGATACAGTTACTCATACAAGTCTTGAATATTATTTCATCCTTGTAGTAGGAATATCAAGAGTCAACTCCTTGGCCCCCTCTTCTTGTAATTTATTTTGACAGAGTTTCATGAGCATACATATTAATTTCTCATTTATATAAAACACCATATATTTTTTACATATTCAATGGTCATTAATAAAAACCTACCACCATGGATAGTTCCTTTAGCCCATAAGTGCTTGATAACTTATTAGAACGTGAAGAGAAGGAAACAATGATTCATTTTCAATCATATAGTTGTAATATCCCTAAAATCCATAAATAAATAAAAAATTTCGCAGGGCTAATAATACTGCTAAGATCTTTAAGAGACATGTTTTCTTAACTGCAAAATTATAACTTGATAAGAAGTATGCATAAGTTCTGGTTATGTTTTTTTTTATGTGATTGATATATGATGATAATGTTTAAATGTCATTATTCTACATTATGGTGTACTTGTAGTTATATACATGTTATCTGGTTTACTGATGCTTCTGATATTATTTTTTTCATGTTTTGATTTCATGTTACATCATCTAGCTCTTATTTTGTTAAACAATGAAGTTGACTAACCTCTATATGTAAAGGGGAGGAGTAGCAGGATTTTTCCCTAACGACTCACTTGGAAGGGTAAGGAATCCTATTATTATGGGATTACTTAGTTCTTGCAAACTAATGCATGATGTGTCAATTCTTACTACGGGTGACTCATCGATAAGCCTATGCTTTATAAACATGAATAAGAAAATCAAGATCCTGGAACCTACAACTTACTCGTCCTAAATACAAATGGTTTTGACAATGTAATACTATCCTATGCTCAAGAGATGAGGTCAAACTATGGCGTATAGGTTTTAATCCTCAATGGTAATTATATGTTTTAAACTATAGTGTAGAGGTTTTAAATTATGGTAATCCATGTGGAAGCCCATATGATGAGGGCCCTTACCCATCTGATAATGTTTTTCAGGGTTATAGTGTTTATTAGTGTGGGGATTGTAATCAGCCTCCCTGTTGGGATTCACCTAGGTTTTGGGAAAATGATGATAGTAATGCATTGGCTTTTTTCCTGTAGGTTTAGTTTGGGGGGCTCACATCCCATTCGGGCGTTCTGTTCCAAGATGTGACTATGTAAAGTTTTATGGCTCTATAATGTATAAATGTTATGGTATATGGATAATTGATTCAACTCTTTTTATGGTATATGAATTGGCTATAATGCTTTAAATGAAAAGTGGTATGTAGGTTTCCGAGGGAAACCCTAGATCTATTTATAGGTTTAATATAATGCTTTGGTGGTTTTAAAGGCGACTGTAATGGTGTGGACCAATACTTTCCTATATAAAACATCCTGTGTTCCCCTTGAGTTTATATTTTATTACCTGTGTGTATAGAATTACGATGGGTAGCTTAATAGATTTGGTACTAGGTGTATTTGTATTACATTTTTTTAATGGTATGCCTTGTTTCACTCCCAGCTGGGGATTCATTCGATTTGGTCCTAGGTCTTGATCATTTTCTAGTGTTTTGATGTTGATTAAACATTAATATTGCTAAGTACTATTTAATATTATTATTTGTTAATGTTGAAAAGTGAGAGCTTACAGTTTTAGAAATTGGGTCGTGATAGTTAATGGTTTGTGATATTGTTTAATATTTAGTTTAATAATTGTTAATGCTCTTGGATGGAGCATATGAGATTTGATATGGGAATTTTATATTTGATTTATGGTTATGTTTGTAGTGTAATTTATTTTACCAATACATATATAGTTTAGGAAAATCGTAGTGGTAATCGACCAATCCTTAACACATTTCGATGCTAGGAAATTGTATAATGTTTGAGTTCTTGCATGTGTATAAGTTTTGGGTTTAATAATGAAAACATTAATCCTCTCAAATCATGGATAGGCTCTCAGTCTTTGTATGAGAAATTATGATAATAAAAATTGTTATTTATTGTACGTAGATAGGTTATATTAATTGGTATCCTTCGTTGCTAGAAAGTGTAATATGCCAACGTTTGTATTTTAGTTTATGTGTTTGAGTTGTTTAAGGGATTTGATCCATGGTTTATGTTTATGAATATGTTTAAATTTTGGCTTATTATATAATCATATTTTATTAATATTTGTTTTAATTGGTTACTTTTGTTTATTATCTAGTTTATTTAATAAGGTCGTAGACCTTTGCAATTTTCCTATAATTTAGTCGTGAGAGTTTTGTCTTGTTCTTAGTTTGTTTTTAAATTAGACCATCTATTGTGATGTAGCGTTTAGTTTTAGTATGTTTGACATGGGTCTGGTTGTTAAATTCATTTAGAGAAATAAGGGTTAAATCTATACTAAAACTTAACATAGAACATAAACTTCTAAAACTAGTTGATACAACTCTAATAAGAAATTATCCCAAAAATATAAATAAGAATTAATGGCTGAGATTCTATTTAATATAATAAAAAAAACCTGGAAAAATTATTCAAGCTGGAGAATAAAATTACATATCTTAATCGAGAGCATAATAACTATAGTTACAACCTCTAAACATAATTAAAATCACTTGGAAATGTAGAAAGATCTTACCTGCAACTTGTGCAGATTTTTTAATGGCTAAAAGTCCCTGCACACTTAAAAACGGAGAATTAATAAAAATATACCTAATTATGACCTTAGAATTTAAGACCAGATAACTTTGGAACTACGACGTTCCTCCCAACCATGGCTTGGAACTGTTTCTAGTTCTAATCTAGATTCCCCCCATATGGATCCAACATGCAAGCGATCTACAACTCCTAAGGGAGGGTTTCTTCTATTTGGATAATAATTCTCTATATAAGAATGCTTTTCTTTGAGAAAAATCTCTCCAATAAATATTAAGGAATAATGATCACATTTCCAAGCCTTCTCTTGGATTGGGTCTTTATAGAAAATATTTTAGGAAAGGGAATTTTTAAACTTCAGTTAAATCAATAATTCATTACTTTCTTGAAAATAATATTTCATTGACTTATATGGAATTAATAGTTACTTTTTTTACTAGGAACTTTTTACCGGTTCCTAATTGAAATTTAGAATATCATATTTATTCAATAATTTTAGTCAATAATAAATGCAGAGACCCTTTATTTGTTATTTTAGTTATCTTTATTTCCTTATATATATAATTATTATTTCATTCATAATATATATAAACTTTACATATTATTCTTAATATTTTTTCATGCATCATATAACACAGTCTTATTTATTTGATGCTTTAGAGTCGGTGCTATTTAGAGTCATTTTCACTCAACACACTTAAGTTCAGTAACCCCTATCGCTATTTATAGCCTAAGATAAACACTATTTATATGGTTGTTACTCTAGTGCAATTCCAGAGCGTAGTGCTCAACACCAATACTAGTATGTACTTGTATAATACACCTAGGGATACAATGCCCAAAGATATGATGCTCTAGAGCTTATGCTCAACATCAATTTGGAATGCTTCAGGGATTATTCCCGACACTTCAAATCTTATAACTCATGTGCTCTAGAGATTATGTTCAACACAAAATCTCATAACTCATATGTTCTAGAGATTATGCTCAACACAAAATCTCATCACTCATGTGCTTCAGGGTTTACAACCAACACATTATAGAACTCAATCATGCATTCAATATTTTGCACATTTAATCACAATAATCATTGTATTATTTGTATTAAATCTTAATCACACAATAATAAATCATGTACATCATACCACGACAATAGTCTCTGTCCATCAGGGTCCACGCCCAACATATATAATCATATACAAGATAATAAAACATGTGTATTGTCTTAAACCCAATATATATAACTAATCAGTATAAGTCATGTGCAGTGGGGCATACACCCAATATATAAACACGGCCATCAAAGTGAATCATATGTAATGTAACTCATGCCCATTATATTTAAGGTCAAAGTTCAGAATATTACAATAGTACTCTTTGAACCTCATACATTAGGGGGGATTGTTAATGCTTCAATCTCATACACATAATACATTTTTTATAATATTTCATATAATTGTTATCAACATACAACATGAAACTCACTGAATACATTCCCATCACATCAAAAAGGAAAACTAATCCCTAAAATGTCAATGGAAATCTATGCAAAAAATTGTTCATCTAAAAGCACTTGAAACTCACATTAATTAGAGAGACATTCATGTTTAGTTACCTAAAGATACCTATGTAAAGTTTCATTTGAAAACTGGGTGACTTCCCTAATAATGAGACCACATCGTTCCATATAATTCAAAGCTAAAAATAGCTCTCTTTATTCATATTTCTGAATTATACTCCTCACATGCTTGAGAGAGTTCAATAGATTCCCCATGTACTTAGAGAACCAACTCAAAGGAAAGAGTTTTCACATTTCAATATATATTTTTCTTTGCCTCCATTTATACTATAATGGGAATTCATGGGCATGCATTTCATAGCAAAAAATGAAACCAAATTTACGATGTTTGAATTGCATTGAAATATCATACTTTAATCCACTTCCGATCTCAAATTGGCATCCAAAATATCCCTTACTTTCTTCCTCTAAGAACCAAGCATTTCTCCATTTTTCTATGCTAGTTATCTTGCACTTGTGTGAACAAAATAGATGTCCCTAAGGGATATTTTTCTTCCCTTGAATCCATCACCTCCTAGGTGATGCCATTATATTTAACTAGACCATTAGGAAATATATGTTTGGTTTGGAGTATTCTTGTTGTATTTTGTTTAACTTAAGACATTTCCCATTTATTTCGTGTTAGTTTTGTTGTATTTATTATTTATAGTTTTCATTCCCATTTGTAATTTTCAATGCTAACAACTTTCAAACACAACAATGGCTCATTTCTACAACTTGAAGGATTTCTAGCACATGTGGGAGGACCTATTCACCCTTATGTCTATTTATCTCACAACATTCACAATTTTCCATTCTTCTTAGGAACAATAACTAAAGAACACACATACTTAATGTCAAAAACGGGGTAAATGAAACCTACATTTAGTAATCTATGAAATTATTTGTTTATTATTTCTGTAAGCGCTATATTCATTGATATTTGTGGTTGTCTAATTGGACTAGCATTTTATTGAATGTAAATATGATGACTGCAAGTATCCAGGTGGATTCCTTTCATATGAGTATATTCTCATGAAAAGTCTTAGAATAATACCACAAAATCTATCCTACCTTTTATATTCTCATATGAGTATATTCTACTTTTTTTACTATCTAGAATGGTAATAGCGCACTTTGTTCTTTAGACTTATTTTGTCTCTCTTTTTATGTTTTTTAGTGGATAAGGATAAAGGTAGTTGACTGGCGACTATAATATTTTCTTTCCAAAAAATCCTCCATATTATTTTCTCCAAAATACATGATCTGGATGAATTTCCACCACTCATTAGATGGCATATCTAATTTAGCTATTTTGTGAGGTCCTTGACTGATTTGGAAAGTGATTTTTCCACCTTCGGGTTTTTTTTTATTTTTTGCGGATTTTGAATTCCTTCTTTGGATTTAAAATATCTGAAGTAATTATATATTTGGACATCCATTTCATTGACCAAGTTTTGTTTGTGTACTCTTACTAAATAGGGATTTATTGTGTGCATCAATTCAATGTCTATTTTGGAGTGATTTATGCTAGTTTTTGCTTAACAATTTTTGTGAGGATAATGTTTGTTATGCAGATCATCCCATGAATTGATTTTCAAATTGTATCACAGCATGATTAGAAGTAGTATTATTCTAATCATTGTTTAGTATATTTTGAAATATTGAATTCAGACTCACTTGGGTGAAATTCAATCTTAGGCAGGAAAACTTAGTGAAGTCATAGATTAGTCTCAATAAATCATCTTGACTCCATTCAAGTAATTCAATTATAAGGAACATATGGATATTCGATTGACAATATATGGCCTTTACATGGTGACTACGACTACTAAAAATGATCCTATTCTAGCAATAGAGAAGGACAAGAGGCGTAACAAAAGAGATGAATCATATGGTCTCTTGTGTTTCAGCACTTCTAGGTACTTTCTTTTCAATTTGGATGGACTTACAACAGCTCATTGTTCCATGATTATTATTTCTTTGTTTCAACTTTCCATGCTACCAAACTCATAGTTCAAAACTGAAATATTCCTACTTGGGTAGAATTCATTGAATCACTGACTCATGAGAAAGACATGTTGGTATTGATGAATACAATAAATCCATAAACATATCATGATTTTTTTGCTATTGGTTCAAATAATTGAAAAGGAAAGAAGAATGATAATACTAAGAAGCCACCATATCAGAATAATGAAAGGAAGAATCTTGAAAAACAAGAGAAAATGAAGAGAAAGTGTGAATACTATTATAGGGTAATTCATCCTAAGTTTTTATGTATGAAGAATACCATTGACATGATGTCTCATATTCTTGAGAAGAACAACATCTCTATTCTAGATGGCGTAAAGATGAAGGAAGGATTTTCAAATTTTGATGATAAAGAAATAGTTCATGCTTTGATGGCCAACACAACAAAATATTCCTCTTTCATCATTGATTTTGGGGCATCCAAAGATATGGTGTCCATTAGGGAGTCATTTTCCTATCTTGATTCTTTTAGGTGCCAAATAATTGTGTTTGAATATGACCATGAAACTACATCCAAAGGGAAAGGTAGAATAGATCTTTACCATGATTCCTTCACTAATGTCTTTTTTTTCTAGGTCTTTTTGCAATCTTTTGTAAGTTGTAATATCACAAATTTTGACCTCAAATATATTGGGAATGATACCCATTGCATATGATTTACTTTGGTGTTTATGTTTGTATATTGGGTGTGTATGCCCCACTGCACATGAGTTATGTTGATCAGTTAGATATATTGGGTGTAAGCCAATGCATATGTTTTATTATCTTCTGTACAATTGTATATGTTGGGAGTGGACCCTGATGGAAAAGGATTATTGTCATAGTATGATGAAATCGATGTATTATTATGTGATTCACCCTAATACATATATTGAGATGATTATTGTGATGAAATGTGCAGAATATTGAATGCATGATTGAGTTCTAGAATGTGTTGGCTATAAAACCTGAAGCACATGAGTGATGATATTTTGTGTTGAGCGTAAGATCTGGAACACATGCGTTATGAGATATTGTGTTGAGTGTAAGCTATGGAACACATGAGTTATGAGATCTTGTGTTGAGCATAATCTTGGTAGCACATGAGCTATGAGATTTTGTGTTGAGCATACGCTCTAGAGCATATGATTTATAATATTGGAAGTGTTGGGCATAAGCCCTAGATAATTCCAAATTGGTGTTGACCATAACCATGGAGCATTGGATCCTTAGCCATTGTATTCCTAGGTGTATTATACAAGTACATCCTAGCATTAGTGTTGGGCGAGAGGCTCTAGAATTGTACTAAATGTAACTCCCAATTAATAGTGTTGAGCTTGGGCTCTGAATAGCACTAGGAGTTACTGAAATTAAGTGTGTAGAGTGAGAATGAATATACCCTTATCATACTGAATTTGATTTGATTAAATTAAATTTCAAATATACTTGTCATTAGGGACTGGAAGAACTACCATGATACATAAGGTAATTCAACATGGAAGGAGGATCTAGAACTGCATATCTTAGTTTACCAACCCTACCTAAGGCCTTGATAAAAAAAAATAGTATAAGCTAAGGGAAGCACCAAATAAAAGAGACTATGTTATATGATGCATAAATAAATATTAAAGATAATATGTAAAGTTTATATATATTATGAACAAAAGAATAGTTGTATATATATAAAGAAATAAATATAACTAAAATAATAAATAAAGAGTCTATGTATTTATTATTTACTAAAATGATTAAATAAATATTCCATTCTAAAGTTCAAATTAGGAACTAGTAAAAAGTTCCTAAGATAAACAAAATAACTATTAAACCGATATAAATCAACTAAATATTTTTTTCAAGACTGTAGTGAATTCTTGATTTAATTGAAGTTTAAAAGAACCGCCCTTTCCTAAAAGATTTTCTATAAAGAACCAAGCCAAGATAAGTCTTGGGGATCTGATCATTATTCTTGAATTGTTTTGGAGAGAATTTTCCAAAAGGAAGCATTCCTATACAGATCATGATATTCCAAAGAAGAGAAGCCTCCCATTTATGAGTTCTATATCACTTGCATGTTGGATCCATCTTGGGGGATTTGTATTCAAAACCAGGAATGGTTTTGGGTCATGGTTGGGATGAACATGGTAGTTCCAAAGTTATCCGGTTATCAGATCGAAAGTCAGAAATAGATAGGGTTTTAATTAATTTTGTAGGTTTAAGTGTGTAGTGTTCTTATCCATTAACAATATGAAGAGTTGAAGGTATGAGGTTTCTACATTTTGAAGTTATATTAATTATATTTACAAATTCTACTTATAGTTATTATGCTCTCGATTAAAGATCTGTAATTTTACTTTCTAGTTTGAATACATGCTTCAGGTTGTTTCATTTGTTTAATTTGAAACTCAAACTTTAAGTTCTTAGATAGATTCTAGGGTTAAATTTCTATTAGAATTATATTTAACTAGTTTCAGACATTTATGTTAAATTTTTTAGTCTAGATTCAAACCCTAGATTCTAGATAAATTTAACTAAATCAGATTTAAAAGAACTAAATAATTAAACAAAAAATTAAATAAACTCTCCTCAAATAATAAAACAAACATTAGATAAATTAAATACATATTTACAAACATAAACTAGGGATCAAATCCTATAAGGCATTTCTAAAATGAAAATGGTGGCATATTGCATTTTCCATCAACAACGAAGAATACAATTACCCATAATCTATCTACATACAAATAATAACATTTAAAATATCAAACATAATATTATAATTCCTCTTACAAACAGCCAAGAGCCTATCCACGAATTCAAGAGGAATAATGTTTATACCATTAAAACCAAAACTTATAACTTAAACATTTTACATCTTCCCAACATCGACTATTGTTAAGGATTGACAGGATGCCACGAGGTTTCTCCAAAACAAAACTATCTACGCAAACAATGAGGTAAAATATACTACAAAAAAGCCCATAAATCAAATATCAAATTTCCCAGATCAAGTTTCATACGCTTAAGATTAGAGCATTAAACAATTATTAAAACAATAAAAGAAAATAAACTATATATCTCATTAGCTAACTGATAAACAATAACACATTCCATTAAATATCGTAACCTAAAGTTGAGACCCATAAGCTCTGACTTATCATTGCTAACACAAATAATAATATTACATAGTACTTAATCAATATCTATAAACTTAATAAACATGTAATCCCAACAAAATGATCGAACCCAAGATAGAATCACAGGAAGCCCCAACTAGAAATGATAACACGATGCACATTTAACCAACCATAAAAATTATCGAAACCTTTAAATAGAGCACCATAAACCTGTACACATAAGAATTAAAATATAAACTTAGAAAAACATGTTGCACTATATAAGCAAGGATTGGGACAAATCCATTATGGGAGCCTTTAAAAACAACCAAAGCATCATATCAAATATAGAGACAGAGCTAGGATTTCCCTAGACAACCTTAAAAACTCATTCATAAAAAAACATGAACAAGGAATTATCCCACAAAAACCAAATCAAATATGAAGCAAGGGATCTCCCTTCGTCATTAATTAATAGAGGTAAAATATCTAAACTAAAAACAGATAAATCAATTGACAGAGAAACGTCCATTTAAAACTACGAATAAATTAAAGAAACCATAGAAGGATTTTAACACCCAAACTACATTCCATAGTCAACATTGAATATCGAAGTGGTGGTATCGTAGTTCCATTGCAAAGCAATGGAACTGATAAATTTATAAATTCATCCATTAAAAACCATAGAGCTCGTATCATACCAAAACATAGAGGAATCATTTTAAACCAAATTACCATCACTTTTATCCATTACAAAGTCATAAGAGTTTACACAGCCGCCTCTTGGAAAAAAAAATTTGAATGGGTTGAGAATCCCCAAACCCAAACCTACAAAATGTTGAAACCAAACCATTACTATCATCATTCCCCAAACCGAGGAGAAACCCAACAAGGTGGTCAGTTACATTTTCGCAACATAGAAACCTTGCAATAGTATAAATGACAAGAAAATTGGGTAAATTCCCCTTCCACATGGGCTTACATATACCCGTAATTGTGCAAGTTTCCCAAGTCCTTGCTAAACCTTGCATAGCACTCATTCTTGTCCCAAAACCTGCACAAAAACAAACCAGAGACATATGAGGAGTAAGCAATACGTATTAAAACACAACGAGAATGTAAACAAATTAAAACATAATGGAATCCTTTGCATACCTGTTAATATTTTTGCACTAGCACTGTATTCGAAACATAGTCTGTGTAGATCCAACACTGGAGCATAACTACCATTGAACCCCAAATGAAAAAAACATTGATAATGATAGGAGAAAAATCCTAGCACTGCAAGGGTCAAGGATTGAGCCTTCCAATCACATGGGATCATTAAAGGTGCCAAACTTGCCTCCACTTAGTTTTGAATAAAGACCCCCTCTCTATAGTTTTGAAATGCACATTCCTTCCCATCAAACTATACACCCTCTACACCATAGTTTCATAGCATACATTTTACATTTAGGCTCAAATCCCTTCCTCCTATAGTTTGATCTCAAGATTTGATCATAGGACTTTCATTGCATTGAAAAATACCTTAGCACATAGGACTAGCCAGATGTAGGTGCTAGATACTTTATTCATCATGTTTATGAGCATAGGTTTATAGGAGAGTCACCTATAGTATGATAGGTACACCATGCATTAGTTCCCAAAGAACTAAGTAAGTCGAGTATAGTTGGATTTCCTTACATTTCTGAGTGAATCGTTAGGGAAAAATCCTACCACTCCTCCCCTTTACATACAGAGGTAAGTCAACCTATTCATTTAAAGAAATAAGAACCGGATAAAATAACATGAAAGAAACCATGGAAAAAATAACATAATCAACATCATTCAACTAGATGAAGATGTACATAACTACAAGCACATCATAATATAGAATAGTGACATGTAAACATCATTGTCATACAAGAATCACACACTAGGAAAACAACAACATAACTTAGGCTTAGTTTTTATCAAGTTTTAATTTTGTAGTAAAAATAAGATTTCCTTAAGATATTAGCAATATTATTATCCTACAATTTTATTTATTTATTTATGGATTTTAGGGACATGAAAAGTGGTATCCGATCCTAGGTTAAAACACTGAGAGACCTAATCGGCTCTACTGAACATCCGTTGTAGAAACAAACATTTCAAAATGCTATTTGAAATTTTCTGAACTAACAAAAAATTATTTTCTACTAAACGTGTTAATTGTAGGATTAAGGAACCGTCCAGGTCATGAATATATAAGAGGACAATAGCCTTCAAAGAAATCCGAATTCTCCAACAAAGAAGTAAAACTAGCAGTGGAATTAAATTGCGATCTAATGAAAACCATAGAGAGTCTGTAAGAATACTTATAAATATTCAAAGATGATAACATGAATGAGAGAAAAGAGAAGAAATCAATCAATGAAGCTTTACTTTGAAACATGATAGGAGTAAATCCTCATGGGAAGCCTACACACTCAACCAATAAATACAAGGAATATTAGCATCGTAAAAGGACCAACATTTCAAAGGAAGAGGGAAGTGAAGAAGACACTTGAGCTTCTAGAAAGAGATTATCACAGTATTTATAGTGATAATTCACTTTTTCCTTGCAGAAAGAGGTAAAAAAATGATGACAACCTCCATGGAGCATTCTTAAGGATAAAATCCCCAACCTATTAAGGAGAGATGAATACCATGGAGAAGGCTGAAGAATGGCTCCTGGGTATGAGAAAATACTTTCGAGTACACAACTACTCTAGTGAGATGAAATCCCAACTAACCATTTATAATTTAAATGGAAAAGAACCTAGATGGTGGACAAAGCTAAAGCATATGAAAAAGGATGAAGTAAAAGAAATCAAATGGAGTAATTTCAGAGAATATTTCTAGAGAAATGCATGTCTGATGGATTGTTTGATAGGAAAGTGAAAGAATTTCATGATTTAAGTATGTGCTCAATGAACATAGAGGCCTTTATAAACATATTCTTGGATTTCTTACATTACATGCCTTACATAAAGGATCAAAAGGTTAAGATATGACATTTTTTGGGGTTCCTTTCTCCCAATTTTCAAGAGAGACTTGAGTTTGACATGCCCAAAAATCTAGACACTACCTTACAAAAAGCTAGGATTTTCTATGAGAATGGATAGGTAAGGAAGGAAAACATAAGAACAATTCAAGGTAGGTATAGGACCTTCTCAAACAACCAAAATACTGGTTTGAAACCATCTCCTTACAAAAAAACGGAACAAATTTTTTTTGGCTAACAAAAGGTTCAACAAGACAACTGCAAAACCAAATGTGCCCACACCAAATACACATAGAGAAGAAACAAATGGAGGATCCAAGGTTTTGTTGGCCACTTTTCCTAACTCGCACGACCTAGGTTTTGAGCAGCCCATCAATCCAACAACTACCTGAGATAATGGCCCGACAGAGAAAGCCCCATCGACAACACCTGCAAATCAGGCGCAGTCTCACTCGAGATATCTCTTCGATGGATAATTTTTGGAACCATGTTTGCGTGATTATCGAGGGATTATAGTCCCTTGGTGCTTGGCCAAGGAGCTCAAAGAAGGAATCAGGATGGCTGGACGAAGGAGTCAGTCTCATGCAACTAAGCACAACTATATGTCATCATGCACAACTTTTAATTCCTCCCCACCTCCTAACTAGCGCAACTTGTGTGGTGTAGCTAACTCATACTAACATTCTAACTGTGACTTATGTCATGAATTAAGATAGAAGGGCACATGCCAACATATATGTAGGTTTCAATGATGCTATCCCTATCATTCATCTAGTGATTTCATTATTACATCAGTAAATTAAACAATACTCAACATTCTAGAAAAATCAAATAACAACCATTCAAATAAACATGTTGGAATATAATAAACCCACTCATAAAATAATTAATCATTATTTGATTAATTTCCTACCCACTATCTTAGATAGTTGGCATCCACTTGCACCTTAGAGTCAACACTTGCCTTCTATATCCTAGGAATGATTTATTTCTTATTCTGGGTTGATCTTGACCACTTTATGGCCATCTAGAATTGGTAACTGTGCTTTACAACAGAATCTGCTTTATTCTGCTTTTTTTGCTTTATCCTGCTTTTCTATGGATAAGGTAAAGATAGTCAACTAGGAAACTAGCATCTTTTGTTGCCAACCCATCCTCCATTATTTTCTCTCCATATTCTAGGATTAGAAAGTCTTTCCTTCACTCATCATCACTCACACATGCTATTGCTAATTTGTGAGGTGCCTTATAGATTGGGAAAGTGCTTTAGTCAACTATGGGGTTTATCATAATTAGTAATCCTGCTTTATGAGCTAGCTTCAGTTGTCTTCATGCAACTATTTTTTCCTTTATAAGGATGTATTACCTATGTAATAATATCAATTATCATTTATTGATCATTCATTAATGTGTGTTCATTAATTCTTCTTCTTCTCTCCTTATGCTAATTCTCTACAATTATCTATGAGGTTAATTGTGGGCCTAGATCCCTAGATAGTTTATGAAATTCCTTATGCCATCAAGGATTTAGAATTTCTACATGGTATCAGAGCTAAGGTTCTCAAATTTTAATTTCTACATGGTATCAAAGCTGAGGATATCAAATCTCTACATCATATCAGATCTTTGAGAGTTCATTAATTAATCCTCCTTTTTAGATTTGCAAGTTTATTTTGTAGGTTCAAATTCAAATGGATTCAAGAGTATTAGTTCCTCTTCTTTCTCGATTCACAAGCTATTCAGAGTGGAAACTGAAGATGATTTCATATCTAAAGAGACAAGGTCAATATGAGATATCTATTGAAGTTGGTGAAGAGTCTTATGAAGAGCCAAGTGATTGGTTGAATGACTGTGATAGAGAAATTGTAGCTATTTGTCTAGATATCTCTCCATGCATGCGATACCTTATTGATTCTATTCATTACCCAAAGGATCTCTGGAAAACATTGGATATAGTTTTGGAAAAAGACAATCAGGATCCTTATAGCTATGTGGATAGTGACTCTAGCTCCTTAATGATTTCTCTCTCTCAAGATGTCTCGGCCTCTATAGTCTCTGATGAAGTTGATCATGGAGAAGAAGTTTATCATATAGTTCTTGTTTCTACTACTCTCTTTGATTCGAATACTTCCTCTTTCAATCAAGAATAAAATATTGAAGAGCCATCTTTTTTGTGTCTCTTGAAGTAGAAGACCTTGATTCATCTTCTTATGATGCTGTTGATGAAAAATAAGTGACTAATGGAGTTTCTATTGCTATTGATGATTCACTCACACATTCAGTGTTCTCTATGTCTTCTATCATGGATTCTAAGATCCATGTGCCAGACCTTTCACACCTTATGCATTCCTCTCTCCCTGATGGTGCGCAACCCAGTGACTTCCAGGATGTTTGCTTAGCCAAATCAAGTTCTTTTAGTGCCTTACCACTTACCATACTTGATCCCATGTGCTTCTGCAACTCCTCCTTTATTCTTGGCACTCATTCTCAGAGCCTCCTTGAAGATTTTGAACATCACTACCTTTCCTCCTTACATTATTCTACCATAGAGGATTCTTTACCAGTATATTCCCATGAGTCTACTATTGTGCTTATATGTGATCTATTGGATTCTTTGGAAGCTATATCAACCCATGGATCCCATGCATTCGCACTCTTTGATCCTATTCCTTCTCTATGTTCCTACATGATAACTTGCACACATCCTCTTTGTGTAAATGAAGATGGAGACATGATAGACTCACTTCGACAGTTATTTCACTTATCTGGAGCTCATTTCATCTCTATGGGTTTGAAGTTAATGTCATGTCATCATCTTGGAGATGATTACAAGTCTCAAGATCCTTCAGTATTGCCTTCACATAACTGGATCTCGGTTGTTCTACATGGTCCTAGTTTCCATCCTGCAGCTGTCCTTAATCCAGGTGGGCAGATTTATCTTCTTCCCAAGAAGAATATTCCTCCAGACATCAGCATTTATTTTGGAGTAGCAGCAACACGAGCACTTCAACATTTTTGGTATTTCTTTTCATGTCCTTTCTTGAGGGAGGATTTTCCCCTTGAGGTTTTTCTTCTTTCATCATTTCTTTGGACAAGATAAATTGTAAACGGGTGAACATAGATTTATTGATGGGCCCTATATGCATATATATTTCTCATTAGTTCAGGAATATCATCATAAATTCAGGCTTAAAGGGGGGTGTTGGAATATAATAAACCCACTCATAAAATAAATAATCATTATTTGATTAATTTCCTACCCACTAGCTTAGATAGTTGGCATCCACTTGCACCTTAGAGTCAAAACTTGACATATATATCCTAGGAATGATTTATTTCTAATTCTAGGTTGATCTTAACCACTTTATGGCCATCCAGAATTGGTAAATGTGCTTTACAGCAGAATCTGCTTTATTCTTCTTTTTTTGCTTTATCCTGCTTTTCTATGGATAAGGTAAAGCTAGTCAACTAGTAAACTGGCAGCCTTTGTTGCCAACCCATCCTCCATTATTTTCTCTCCATGTTCTAGGATTAACAAGTATTTCCTTCACTCATCATCACTCACACATGCTATTACTAATTCGTGAGGTGCTTGATAGATTGGGAAAGTGCTTTATTCAACTATGGGGTTTATCACAATTAGTAAGCCTGCTTTATGAGCTATCTTAAGTTGTCTTCATGAAACTCCTTTTTCCTTTATAAGGATGTATTACCTATGTAATAATATCAATTATCATTTATTGATCATTCATTAATGTGTGTTTATTAATTCTTCTTCTATCCTTATGCTAATTCTCTACAATTCTCTGTGAGGTTAATTCTGTGCCTAGATCCTTAGCCAGTTTATGAAATTCCGTATGCCATCAAGGATTTAGAATTTCTAAAAAACATTCATAGCATTGATCATCCATTCAAATGAAATATATAACATGGAAACCCATATGGGAAAAACCACCAAGGTGCTCTTCATTTGGCATGAGAAAAGGATACGACACCTTACAGTCTGCGGGATGCATACTGATCTTAAGATATGTATTTAAGACTTAGAATTATGGTTATCATGCTCTCTAGTTTTCTCTTCTACCCTACATCTACTCCTAGCATTATGCACACACAACAGCCAGATGCATGGCTCAATAGCCTCTTATCACCACTAGGCTCTTCATAAGCCTTCTCTTCCCCTAATCTCTATATCATTACAGAAAAATGGCATCCTTCACCATGGATTACCACTGAACATGCGAACTATTACTGGAAAACTGACCTAACATAGTTATGACTAACTAGAAGCAACTAGAATGCAACCTTCTATCTATAAAATCCCTGTTATTGATACTATTTTACATGACCACACAGGGTTGACTCCATACTCGCATTTTGTTAACTATCACCATCATCCACCCCTCAGGATACAACTATTGTGATTATGAATTGACACAAGGCACTATCATCCTAACTCACAAATATCCCTGCATACATGCGTAGCTGCAGGATTACACCACCTTAAATGGTCATGATCTGGATTTTGCACCTGTCACTTTCTGACCTTTATTGTTTGCGCGCTCCTACGCTTGCCTTTCCTTCACCATGCACCTCTACGTTCTGTCTGCACTGGTCCTTTTCTCCCTTCATGATCTTCCTTTTTTTCTTCCATGCACGTGATGCACCTTCTTTGTTCACATGTGAGCTTCTTCCATGTGCTCCTCTCCCAAGCCAACAAGCCTCGGACACTCACATGTGGCTCATCTCAAGCCATGAAGAAAGGGACATATGAGGAGGAACGATCTACGAAGAACCTTTTTCAAACAATATATATATATATATATATATATAATTTTTTTTTCACCTTCTCCTGCTTTCTTCCTTGCGCACTTTCTTCCTTTGATTGATTTTTTTTTTTGCAGTTTCTTGCACCGCGGATTTTTCCATACTTAGATTCTTTGTGAGGTTATAACATTGATATAGTTTCTTTCTTGGCACCTTCGGAAGACTCGTAATGGAGGGTTCAAGTTCTGAGTTCGCTTGGGAAGACAAAGTAAGCTATGCATTTCTTATTGGGACCAACATCCCAGCAAACAGTAATGTTGTATTTGCTTTGGGACTCTTTCATCATCTTATCATAGTCCACCTCCAATTTCACCAAGGGTAGATAGTGTCCCATTCTGACACATCAATCCAAGTGGCCTTGGTTCTTCTACCCCTCTTAGGATCCTAAGGTTTTGCACGTGCTTGCTACGACTTATTCTCTTGTTCTTCTTCCTCGATTTCATCTTTTCTTCATCTTTCTCTTCACCACCCTTTTTTGATAGATATAGACTTTGAATAATTCTCCATATTGAAAACCAGAAAATCCCCGCAAGCCAGGGTGGTGGAGGTGAATGATTCGCCAAACTTTGACGAATTTCACCTGATCAACATAGAGTATAAGTCATAACTAGCCATGTGGCCCTTCCCCAGTCCCTTGACCCATGGAGATCCTGCCTGGATTGCTGAAAAATGAGCTCACTTACCAATACTACAAACTTTATCAAATGTGGCAAGGACTCTGGTTCTTACCCCGCAGAGTTCATCAAATTGGGAAAGAACTCTGGTCCTGACTGGAGTCTGCTCTAGTGCCACAGATAGGGTTGTTAATCTACTGAACTATAGTTATCCAAGGATTACTTTTCCAGAAACTTCTAGATGGGTTGAATTAACTTGCATACCATTACCATCTTTCTTATTCCCATCTTTGGAGATACTCGACACACTGAAGGCTGTAGCAACTGATTTAGCCCACAAGGCTGCTCACCATGACACTCACAAACCCATTTGTGACTCTAATTGGTGCTCAAGAAGTAGGACTAAGTGATGTATGCTTAGTATAGTGGTTCCCTGATCTTATAGGAGGGGCATCGGGTCACCTTCCTTGCAGGATTATCCAGGTGCATCATTAGGACAAGACCTTCGTCTGGTGTACCAGATTTTCATCTCAGATTTTCTATGATTGCTGGCGTCATCACTTCCTCATAATGATATCCATGATCATTTATTGATGTGCTGGAAGGTCATCATTACATATTTTTCCACAATTGATTCACCGGGAGTGTCATCCTGTCACAAGCACCAAATGTTTTGTGAAATCTATATGTATGTAACGGTCTTTCACCGTCTGCTAGCTGTCTTTGACCTCCCATCAATTTTTAAAGGTAGTTTCCAGATGGTTTTATTGCAAAAATATTTTCTCTATGCAACTTCATCCTTCTGCATGATTTCATATATCCACGCGTAGCTTTGTCTTGCTGCTGACCTTACGTCAAGGTTGCTTCCCTTACCGCTTTCTTAAATTTTATTTTTTATTTATTTTTCTTTAGGTGCATGCCTCAGCCTTATTTTCTTGCACAATTTTTAAGTTGCTGGCATCGTCTTAGGCTATGCAGCAAGATGAACCTTGTATTGAAATTTCTTCACCATTAGTTCAACCTTATCAACTTCCTCCACAACTTCCTTTGCTTGCATGGCCAACTGCTCCACACAGTAGGAGTGTACATGTTCCAACTATTCTGCCTTTATTGATTGCACAATGCCTTGAAGTTTCTATTGTACCGACTGAATATGGTCTATGAGCTGCTCATCTTCTGATTGTAATGCCTCAACTTCAGCTTCCCTATATTTTTCTTGTTCACTAAGGGTCTGTTCTTCTTGTTGTAGTCTCTTGATCTCTGCATTTTTGATGACCTTCTGCTGGAAGGGAAGCTTCCTTATTTTCGCCTTTGTAGCACTGATTTTCTCATCTGTCTCTTGCACACTCTGCCTTATTTTCTCAGCTATGTCATCTTTGAGCAATTCTCCCCAAACGGTCTCAACAACATCTATGGCCTTTGTGCAGAGTTCTTCACCTTTTATGATTTTCTTAGCAACTTCAGACACTACTGTTCTTCTTTTCGCAAGCACCTCTGGGGGTGTGCTTGGCATCTTCCTGGTTTGCAAATCTTCCACTTGTTGTTGAAGATCCTGCATGATCTTTGTGATCCTAATGAATTTAGCGAGGGATTCTTCATCTTCTATCCCTACTCCTGGTGGGAATGCTACAATGGCATTCTTGGTAGATTCCACCAATGCAATGCGGTTGTGTTCACGTCCAAATATTTCTTGCTCTTTCTTGGCAAGAAGGTTGATGCATTCCTGTAGTTCATGCTCTTTTTACTTCAATAGGTCTTGTGCATCTTTGCCTTCCTTTTTTATTTTTTCCTAGTAAGAAACAACATTTTCCCTTAGCCAAATTTCAGACGCAGCTCCTTGTTGAATGTTATAAAATTCTTAAAAGGCGAGCTTGGAGAAACCTATCTATGCGCTGTTATCATCAGGACCTATGCTTGTCTCTGCATCTACCTCTAGTGCATTCCTTTGAATCACCACTTTGATCAGAGACACTAACACTAGTGTAACTAGTGGAATTCTAGGATTAACGCCATATGTCTCATCCTCCATAGTGGCTTTGACATCTTGGATAGCCTCTGTCAGCTTATCGAGGTGGTATTCGACTTAGGTAGCAATGTTTAATTGCTACGTCCTCATACTAGTGAGGTAATCTTGCGCAACTTTAGCAAATGCATCAGCAAGTTCCTGTAGATCATCTTCAGTTAATGTGTTTGTGTTTTCTATTTTGTTAGATTTCTACTTCTTCTGAGATGATTGACCCTCTTCTTGCTGTACATGCATCTGTTCTTGCACCTAATCATAACTTGGCTGGTGTGTTGGAGACATTTACCATCATACTCACTCTTTAAGTCAAATTGGCCTAGTTAAACCACTATCCTAAGTTTAATTGACATCAAGGAGCATTAATTACCATCATCCCAGTCACTCCCACGCCTACCTACAGTCAAGGAGGATAACTTATCCTTCTCCTACAGTCAAGGAGGCTAACTGGAACACTCCAGGGGTGATCTGTGTGACATTAATGCACCTAACTGTTAACTGGTGGTTACAATCAGTTAAACCAATCAGTTACAATCAGTTAAGGTGCCTCCATTCATTAAATATATTATTTAATGATTATTTTATTATTATTTAATGAATTGGAGTTAACAAGGCGCCTTCACCAACTTTTGATGGTCAGTTCAGCTTCAGTTAACCTCATTAGGGTTCATTGGAGTCATGCAGGACTAGCACTTGATGATTGGATTGCTATGACATGTGTTTGATCTCTTTCAGTTGATATTCAGTCATTTATTGCACTCCAACTTCAGTTAGGGTTTGGTGAGTCAATTAGGGTTTTGGTCAAGTGGTTAACTGAGTGAGATTGCATGGCAAAGAGTCAGTTAAGCTAGACTCACTCACTGAATTCAAATTGTCCCTTAGGTATTTGAATTCTTCATGGAGTTAAGCTATTGCTATGCATGGAAATTGTAATACTTTATTGTTTATAAAATATACAGAGAGGATACCTATTTTGAATCCAGTTATTTTCCAATTCATGAGTATGTTAATAATTCTTTGATGATTTTGATTCCTAGTTCCTAGATCATGTCCAAGAATTAATATGGTATCAGAGCATGCGGTGGGATGAAGAACAATATCTCAAGAACAAGATTTTTTGACAGATTTCTCCATGAAATTTGAGCAATAGCTCAAGAATCCAGCACTCCACCAGAAGCCAAGGCTTACCACTCAATATCCCAAGTAAAGAACTTGTTGATCAAGCTTGCTTGATTGACTATGCTGGGTGTGATGAAAGCCTAAATGTGCAGTCTTTCTAACCTTACGGTGCCTTTTTTGTTTTGATTTGCAGGTTTTATTAGGTACAACTTCGAATGGACTCATCAATCCCTCCTCTCACCCCATTCACAAGCTATTCGGAATGGAAGTTGAAGATGATTGCATATCTCAAGAGACGAGGTCTCTATGAGGTGTCTATTGGACTTGGAAAAGAGTCTTATGAGAATGAGAATGACTGGCTAAATTACAGTGATAGAGCTTTTGGATCAATAGCTTTGGCCCTTGATGATAGCTTGTACTTTGTTATTGATTTTCCTCGATACCCAAAGGAACTCTGGACACAATTGGACAGAACCTTTTCCAAGCACAATGAGGATCATATTAGTACTTTGGAGATCAAATCCAAAACCACAAGAGTTCTTCACTCAAAAGTCTCAGCCACTACTCTCTCTGATGAAGTTGTTCAAGATGAAGATGAAGCATAATCTTCTACACATTCAATTCAAATTGAAGAAAGTCTCCATGAAGTGACTCCTTCTCCTGATGCTCTGGAAGTTCATGAAATATATGATATCTCATATTCTCATATTGCTGACACATAAGAAGACATTCAAATCTCTGATATTGAATAAAAATGCTGCTACACTTCCATGCAAACATTCACAAGTGACTTTCCTTCGAATTCTGTGCAAAATTTACTAGTAATTGCTTCCGAAAGTGAGGAGAAATTTGAATTTTCTTCCTCTAATGTTGCTGCTGGTGTGAAAATATGTGATACCTTGGATATTTTGGAATAAATATCAGATTACCATAGTGATCCATTCACTCCCCATGATCTAGATATTCCAGCAAATTCCTGCAGGATTGCATGCACCAAAATTCATAATTTTGAAGAATAAGAAAACTATGCATCCACTGTCTCGGTTGACCATAATTTTGGATCTGATATTAACCTTATTGGATCTGATATGATCTTATTTGGATCTGATCTGATATTGTTTGGTTCAAAATTTCAGGTTCATAAACCTTTAGTACTGCTTGTAGCCGTTCTCATCAACGGTGTGAAGAAACAAGTACCGCAAGTCTCCTACAAAACTGCTGCTGAGGATTTGATTTCATTTCACAGTTTTGGATCTGTTGTGAACTTATTTAGATCTGATTTACATTCTGATCTGATATTATTTTGTTCATATTTTAAAATTCAAGAGCTTTTAGCCATGCTTGTAGCTGCTCTCACCAATTCCGGAGTGAAAAATCAATTACCGCAATTCTTATTCAAATTTGCTTATGGGGATTTGGTGTTAGTTTCCTCTTATGAGGTTGATGATATTTTATTTTGTGATTCATTAGCTATTTCAGAATATATATCAGATTATGGAGCTCAAGCATTCGCTCTCCAGAGTCCTAGGGATTCTCTACCTTTGGTCACAAGCTCATCTCCTCACAGAACTAGTAAAGAGGAAGACATTCTGCATCCGCATGGACACTTGCTCCTAAGATTTGGGGCTGATTTTACCACTCATGGTTTGCTGTTCAAAGCTGCAACATATCAGTTTCTTTAGTGTTCCACACATGGTTCAAATCCTCAAGAACCTTTGCTCTCTCTTCAGATGATTTCATTTTCTCTACATGGGTCCAGTTCTCACCGTGCAGCTGTTTATATTTCTAATTCAGTTGAGTGCATTGTTTTTCTTCCAAAGTGGAAGATTCCTCCAGACATCTTCACCAAGAGATTTTCAGAAAAGAAGTTCACTTACCTCCGTTCACTGTTGGGGGTGAGTTCAACAGGGTGATCCAGACTACTTTCAGTGTTCAACTTGAGGGGGGGTTTTTTTCCACTGGGTTTTCCCTCTTTTCCTCACTTAGTTTGTTTTGAGCATTGTTTCAGTTGCTTTATTGTACAGGGTGACCTATGGCCTTTGTTTCCAGGTCCCTAGCATTTTGTGCATCTATGTTTTCTAACTCTTCCTGAGTATAGATTAAGGGGGGGTGTTGGAGACATTTACCATCATACTCACTCTTTCAGTCAAATTGGCCTAGTTAAACCACTATCCTAAGTTTAATTGACATCAAGGAGCATTAATTACCATCATCCCAGTCACTCCCACACCTACCTACAGTCAAGGAGGATAACTTAGCCTTCTCCTACAGTCAAGGAGGCTAACTGGAGCACTCCAGGGGTGATCTGTGTGACATTAATGCACCTAACTATTAACTGGTGGTTACAATCAGTTAAACCAATTAGTTACAGTCAGTTAAGGTGCCTCCATTCATTAAATATATTATTTAATGATTAGTTAATGATTATTTTATTATTATTTAATGAACTGGAGTTAACAAAGTGCCTTCACCAACTTCTGATGGTCAGTTCAGTTTCAGTTAACCTCATCAGGGTTCATTGGAGTCATGTAGGACTAGCACTTGATGATTGGATTGCTATGACATGTGTTTGATCTCTTTCAGTTGAGATTCAGTCATTTATTGCACTCCAACTTCAGTTAGGGTTTGGTGAGTCAATTAGGGTTTTGGTCAAGTGGTTAACTGAGTGAGATTGCATGGCAAAGAGTCAGTTAAGCTAGACTCACTCACTGAATTCGAATTGTTCCTTAGGTATTCGAATTCTTCATGGAGTTAAGCTATTGATATGCATGGAAATTGTAATCCTTTATTGTTTATAAAATATACAGAGAGGATACCTATTTTGAATCCAGTTATTTTCCAATTCATGAGTATTTGTTAATAATTCTTCGATGATTTTGATTCCTAGTTCCTAGATCATGTGCAAGAATTAATATGGTGCTTGATGGACGATTTTCTAAATCATCCATATCATCATCATCCTAGATGTGTTCCTGCGACGGATCATCTTGGGAATTGTCGGCTTCATGCTCTTCACCATTATCTTGGTGAAGAAGCGGTTCCTGTGCATTTTGTTCTTCAGGCAGTGGCTCTGCTAGCAGGCTGCACCATTCCTCTGGAAAAGATTAATAATTCCATCCACATCGTTGTTTGTCACCATGAATATCGTATGGTATACCTATTGGAGTGGATCCTTTGCTAGCAGCAGGGTTATAGCATGCGCATCAACTTGAAACTTGATGAATGCGGTGCACTTGTGTACAATCATGACACATATCTTGTGGGACTACCAGAAAGCCTCATTCAGCCCCTCTACGTGCATAAAGTGTTACGGAGAGAAATTTCTATGGCTTGGGGTACCACAACAGACAACTTTGACTCTAGAAATCAATATTTCCCAATATGCAATAGAAATAAAATGTCTAACACTAAAGGATCAGACCTCGTACCTTATTCCGGACGATTGAAGTAGATCCCCGTTGATATTTCCAATATCCATCTTGGATTGATATAATACTTCCTCAACAACAAGTAAACAATACAAGCATACTATATATCATGGTGTTAGATCTATTCTAGCATATATAATCAATAATGTAAAAGCGTTTGACATATTCCAATGGATACCATATTAAATCAAATACACATCATTGGACAGGAAAAGATAGTTCTTATTAATATAAATCAGATATTACAAGATAGATGCAACCTCTGACGACACGTCTGTGAACCAGAGAAACTGAATCCCCCACTTGGGCCTCCACCACCTCAATCCTCCATCTCACGATAGCAAGCTCACTAGCAAAAGGCAATCTTGGGAAGAACACAAAAGTGCTCCAAAGGGACAAAGCGATGCAGACTCAAGTATAAATTCTAGCAACAATGGACTATAGTTTCGTTGCTTTCAATCTCTTTATATGCCTTCAATGTACCAAGGGGTTCCTTATATAGCTTCACAAGGGATAATGAAGGGTTGAATCCGAGCGATCTCAAGGAATATGGAAGGCCAAGAGTCGAATGAGTCGGATCCATGTCAAGGAAAACTCCAAAAGGATTTGGATTATGCACACATCCCGATGTACGCGGTTATAGGGGTCGAACCCGCGTATGTACGCGGTTATCGGGTAAAAATCTGTGTATATCATTTTTTATATAGTTTTAGGGATGATCAAGGGAACATAAAAGGATAAAATATGGTCCATGGGGTCAAAAGAGTCTGTAGAGGGACAGGGGAAGGCCATACAAAGTGTGATTCACCTGGAGTGGTGAAATCCACTATAAGAGATGCCCCCTAATGTGTGAGGTTAGAGGGGTCATACGATGGCTGAAATACATTATAAATGCATCCCAGAAGTGGAGTGATGAAGGATCCCAAATGGAAGACCAGCCACCCAATCAACATAGTACAATGATAGAACTCTGCATATAACTACAAGTACATATAGCAGTCCCGGATACATAAGAGTACAATGGCCATGACTAGGCATAATACATGATATCACATATGTGGTCATCACCACGTACAATATACATAGATTAGAATCTCCATGATGAAGATATACAAAGGACCATGATCTCCAAAATGGCTGAAGATATACAATAGATCAAGATCTCCATAGTGGCTGGAAATGTCTGACATACACTGGAATGAAGTCACGAGAGCTGAAATATCATGAACACTGGCATGATCAAGGAGGTAGCATATAAGAGATGCCACCAGTTTGGAAGGTCTTCTACACAAACTGCTACAAGTACATGTCCTACTATGCAAATAGAGGTGTCGAGGTCGAACATAGTAGCCCATCATCTGATTACCGGTCATTGATGTATACTGTTAACAGACGTGAGATTACCCACCAATAATGAATATGGGAATCAAGGTACTAGAGTGCAAACTAACAAGTGTGAATAGATGTGTTGAGGTCAAACACTTGAGAGAATCCATCGATAAGGGGACATTGATGTATTCCCAAGAAATTGTTGATGGCGAGAGAACCTGCCACTGATGATTGCAAGTCTCAAGGCACTCAAAAGGACTCTAGATTCCAATCCCAGAATAAATGATCTGAAGTCGATGGGATGAAATCCGCTGGAAAAGGGGCATTAAGGCATTCCCCATCATCTAACACGAGGTACTTAGCAAAGCTGTCTAATGTGGAAGGACTTGATCATAAGGTGCACGAACCAGTAACTGTACCAGGAATGGCTAACATGCAAAGTCAAGCTAACTGAGGAATGGTCGACAAAGGTTTCAACTTCCTTCGAACAAGAGCATAATGGCGTATGGTGACTGAATGAAGGAAACATAGACTTGATATACAAACTGGGACATCTCTGTGACACAGGAGGCATCAACAGAGGCTCCATAGGGACTGGAAGCTTAACGAGTCGGTGGAGATAAACTCAAATAAACGAGTACAACTCCTAAGTCAAACTATAACCCAACCAATGGATGTGATATACAGTGCTCTATTCGAAGGCGACATGACTCGACAGCTACCAAAGATAACATCTTTCCTTGTTCGGCTTTTTGGTTTTTTGATTGTTTTGGACTTTTTCAGTTATTTGAAAAGCTTGAAAAAAGAATAAACTAGATTTATAGTTACAAACTAGGAGGAGACGAGTGTCATCAGGGAAAAAAAACTAATTCCAAGTAGTGGAACATACCTATGCTCAATGCAAGGATACATGTGTAGGATATCGACACTCGGGGGAAAATCCCCTCCTCGTAAAAAGGGAATCAAGCTGCGAAGTATATAAAAATGGCTCTGCATGGCTAGACATGAGACAAGCTCAGGCTATATGGCTGAAACGCAATGTCAGGAGAGCGGGCATAAAGCTCAATAAGGTAGGCAGAGCTCATGATAATGCATTCACAACTTGACATAAGGGGAGTCCAGAGGCAAATAGGCTAGCATAAGATCAAGAGGAGTATGAGGCTCTTACGAAATGTCATGGAAATACTATACAATGGACTCCCACACCCTAAAGGAGAAAACGTTAGCATGGGCACCAAATGCAAATAAGGCGCTAACTAGGGTACCCATGTAAGGTGAAGCTCTACCACTCACATCATGCCACTTCTAAAGCAGCAAGAAGGTTCCATGACATAATAGAGTGGGTTCGTACCTAAGGTCATGGTGACATGGTCATAAGGTCATGCAAAATGCAAATGGTGGTGAACCTAAACTATATGCCAGTGTAGACGTTATACTTGAGATCAGTACGAACGGGTCAATCCAATGGCTGAAATGACACTAAAAATGGTCTTCTACATCACAAATTAGGTCAGAAATGGTCCAAAATGGTTAGAAACTGTCAAAACTATAGGAAAGGGGGTAAAATTTTTCTATAAATAGTAAAAAATATAAATCATTTGAAACTTTTACCCATTGGAGCTCTGATATTCAACTGCAAATTCCAGGAGATCCAGCCAGCGAAATTCACAACTGTTTCTTCCAAGTAGTTACTCATGCTCTCCTCATGCATTTCAATATAACTTTTGTTGATTTTCATGGTAAAATGAGGTAGTTTAGGCCATCTCTACATGAGCACTGCGGCCCATGTGGATATCAAATATTTTTCCGCATATAGGGCTGGCTATACGCGGAAAAGAGGATAGAACCCGCGTACATATGCGGCTGTTTGCAAAACAGTCGTGTATGACATCGCGCAAGTAAATTTATAAGAATCTAATGGGAAATATGGCAATTTCTCTTGCAGGATGGTGCTATAATGGAGAGAGCACAAGCATGGTGAAGTAGAGGAAGCTGTAAGGGCTGACATGATGGCTCAACAAGCTCTTAGAAGATGCGGACTCTACAAGTTTTGGTGCCTTGGTGGTTTGAGGGCCCAACCAAGACTACTAGAGATGCTGGCGAACTATTGGGATCCAGACTCAGAGTCCTTCAGGATAGATAGGATGTCTCTCACCATAGAGGTGGAAGACATATACTTTATCACAGGTCTATCTAGATGAAGGGAGGTGGTGAACCTTCGTTCCCAAGGTGGGCCAGGCAGTGGGCTTACTATCGATGAGTACGTAGCTATGTAATGCTACCCAGATACTGAGAAGGTGGGAAGTCAAGTCCCCACCAATGCTATACAGGTGTTGGGCCTAAAGGCCATACTACTGATGCTGGGCAGGATAGCAGGCCTAGCCTCACTCCATCAGGCCTCGCGGTGATCCGGATTTATGTGCGAATGAAATGAAAGAAAATATACAGAGTCATATTAATAGACATTTTGCAAAGATAACAAAGATACAGTAAACACATATTCTATTAAATGGCGGAAATAGAACAGACTGTAATACAATTGCTAGAATGGTGGTAGCAATCTCTGAGAAGAGATGTGGCTGCTACGCTCATTCGTGCCAAGCTTGATACAAAATGAGGCCAAAGGGGCCTATTTATAATAAAAATGAGGTGAGAACCTCAAAAGTCCCAAAACGTAACCCTAGAAGATGAACCGTCATAAAGTTTGCGGCCCCAAGGTGGTAAGTTGAACAGTCAACTTCCCGGGGTCATAACGTTTGCATACGATCTTCGATTTGGGCGTTCGATAGCTCGTTGGAAAGGTCTATCTAAGATTTACAACTTTTGGTTGGCCGAATGCATGGAAATAGCAACCATTTGGCCCTGAATCTCCAAAAAACGTCGTTTAGGGACTCAAAATGGCCCCGGAAGTTTAGGACTCGAAAAACTGCCGAAAAATAACTAGGAAACTGCCACAATGGACAATTGTTTTGAGCCAGTGGAATAGGTGGGTGGCCACCGATATCCATCTGGATCATGCGGCCAGTGATGTTCTACGCGGTGGAGTGTATGAGACCGACCATATACAACTGGAGTACTACACTACTGAGCAACATGAAACATCAGCTCAGTGAGTGTAAGGAAAACATGATACGAAACTTCGGGTTCAACAACATATTGAGCACATTTTTCTTCGAGCGCGTTCCAGGATTGAGCCCTAGAGTGGACGTTCCTCTCCAGGGGGTTCAATATTCGGCCCAACGACGTTGGGTAGATGCTATGCGCAGACTGGGCGGTGGTAGGGTGGCCAACCCATATCCAGCTGACTTCTTTCCATGGTAGCGATGACAGATTGTTGCCATAGATGAATACCCCTATGGAGAGATAGATTTCCGAGGGGATCCAGACATCCCATTGCCGCCAGGATCGCCATATGGAGAGATAGGTACCGAATCTTGACTCTCACTCTTTTTAAAAGTTTTTTGAGTTATTTATTTTTTTTGTATTTTCTTGATTATGTGGAATCAAGAAGACATGTTTTTGTGTGAAAACACATAGTGACATCTACCATTCATGTGCATATGTGGGACCACGATGACCATAGGGCTTCCCACGTCATAGATAGAGGGGAAGAGGGGATGAAATCATAGGTGCAGATGGGATTGAATGCTCCAGAGCATTCATACCAACTTCATGCAGCTGACTCATAGGGTTCCCATGGCGCAAGTCGAGGACGTGCCTGAGGCCATGCAGCGATAGGTGGTGGGCATGCCATGCGCATGGGTGTGTTTATTCCAGTGGCTAGCTAGAGCGGTAGTGATGTATCATGATCACAACCCCCCCCCCCCCCCCCCCCCCCCCTCCATAGGATTAGACACCTTGGAGTGAATATGTTTTGTACGACCGTGTATTATATGATAGAAGTTTTGAAAGCTCCACTTTTGTATATGACCCTATGTATTACCACATTTTTGATATATAAAAGGTTTTATGGTGATCGGTTTATTTATTTACATGTGTAAAAATGTTTGTGATTAATTTATTATGAATGAAACAAATTCCAATCTAACACGTAGATAGCATATGAGTCAGCAACTTGATTATCATTTCTTGGAATGTGTATATATGTGATACTGTCAAATTGCCATTCTAACAATCTCACACGTAAGAATCTTCTCAATAATGTTGGATCTCTAACATGGTACAAACCATTGAGCTGTGACACTACTAACTCTGAATCAATATGTACCTCAAGAGATAGAATTCCATGTGAAATGGCATCCCATAGAAGTTCGATAACGACACTATATTCAACAACATTGTTGGAAGATGGCCGCAGACATACACCTCCTGAAGACAGTACCCGACCCATAGGAGTATAAATCACCCAAGCAGCAGGGGATGAGTGCTGAGTGTGACAGCTTGCACCATCCGCGAATCCTATGTAGGTGGAAGATTCCATTGACATCTGCCAAAAGAAACGAAAACTAATCACAAACGCGATCACGATAATAAAAAGACCTAACTATGCAAAGTTGTACAATAATATACAACAAGTAGCCTTCGCTAAAGATCATGCATAGTATTTTTTGAGATAGAGCCCATTTCTAGGCTCCGCCAAAGCTATGCCTTCGTAATCAACTAACTCATAGGCACCCTTCTCTAAGACATGCTTGACCACGTAAGGACCATGCCACATAGGATTAAATTTCCCTGCCTCCAAGGGTTCTTTCAATTGATCCCATAAAAGGACCAAGTCTCCTTCAGCAAACACTCTTGGATGGACATACTTGTCATATTGGACCTTAACGCGACATTTATTAACCTCTAGAGCCATCAAGGCATCTCGACGCTACTCATCAAGTTGCTTGAGGTGGACCAAACGCTCCTCCAAAGGTGAAGTGTCTGGCAAGAGTTCCACGGCTAGCTTCAACAAAGGAATCTCGCATTCAACTTACAATATCAACTCCACTCCATGCACAAGCTGATATGGAGAAAAACCAGTGGCAGTCTTAACCACGGTTCGATATGCCCATAAAGCAGGGTATAACATAATATGCCAATTTGTCTTTCTTTGTGCGATGGTTCGTTGGAGAATGGACTTAAGTGATTTATTCACTGCTTCAACCTGTCCATTCACTTGGGGGTAGTAAGAAGAGGAGTGCTCTTGCTTATACCCTAACTTGGATGCCAACTCTTCCATCATACAGTTCTGAAAGTGCGAGCCATGGTCAGTGACAAGCTCTTTCAAAATCCCGAACTGAGTAATGATTTGGTTGAATACAAAGTGAGCGGCTGTCTCATCGTCGAATTTTACCGTAGGCATTGCCTCAGCCCATTTCATGAAATAATCCATAGCCACTATAATATGATGGGGCCCCCCAGCCGAAGCTAGGTTGCAATCCATAAAATTGAGCCCCCACTTGGTGAAGGGACCGGCGGTGATAATGGGATGTAACGAGGCAGGATTCGAGCGCATATTTCGTGCGAACACCTGGAAAGGGTGGCACCTCTTGATCGCATCAACACAATCTTTAAAGATCAACAGCCAGAAATAACCCACTCTCAAAATATTTTGAGTTGTAGAAAGCCCAGATAAATGACCACAACACGCCCCTCTATGGCAATCATTCAGCACAACCTCAGCCTCCTCATGAGTTAAACAATGTCATAAAATGGAATCTACCCCACGATAGTACAAAGTATTGTCCACTATAAGGTAGTTCTTAGAGATGTGACGTAATCATCGTCATTCATCTCGCGAGAGGTGAGTAGGGGTCCTCTGTGTTTGCAGATATACTATGATATCTCCATACCATGGGTCAGAAGTTGAGATTAAGAAGATGTGTTCATTGACAAACGTATCTTCACAAACCAACTCCTCGGCCTCGCTCGGGAAATCCGATATAAGCTCTACAAAAATTAACAACTTCTTCGATTTTGCTAAAACAAATTCGAGATTGAACTCTTGCAGAATGACAATCCATTTATTATACTTTCCCCCAATCATCCTTCGTGTGAGGACGAACTGAAATGTATTGACATGGGCCACAACCGAGGTCTGACGAAGGAGAATATAATTTCTCAAACGCTGAACCGCATGTATGGTCGCTAAAGCAAGCTTCTCGACATGAGAATAACGAATCTCTACGTCAATAAGGTTTCGGCTCAGATAATATATGACATGCTCCTGGAGCTCCTCATCCTCCTGAACCAATACCATACCAATCGTCTCTAAATATGCGTCCACATATAATAGGAAATCATGGCTATAATCTGGAGGACTAATCATCGGGGCCAATGCTAGGGCTCACTTAAGTGCATTGAATGACTGCTGGGATCGCTCATCCCATTCAAAGCGAGTATCCTTCTTCAAGAGACGCATGAAGCCTCTAGTCAAATTGGCAAAGTTGACCACAAATCTTCGTAAGAAGTTTTCCATACCTTGCAAACACTGAATATGATGAATATTCTTCAGGGGAGACAACTAAAGTATTTCCTCAACCTTTAAGGGATCGACTCTTATGCCCTCCTTTGAAACGATGAATCCTAATACACTACCTAACTTCACGCAAAAGATGCACTTATGAGGATTTAATCGAACTGAATAGTGCCGGCATCTTTCGAATACCAATATCAAGTGATATAAATGACGCATTCTCATACAAGAATGAGCAGCGAGGTCATCCAAAAATACCAATAATAGACTTGAGATCATGGAAAATCAAGCTCATCGCCCTCTGAAATGTAGCTCCGGCGTTTTTAAGACCGAAAGGCATCTTCCGATATGCCAACTTTCCCCAAGCACAAATAAATGCAGTCTTGTGTTGGTCCTCAGGTTTAATATGGATCTGATTATACCCAGAAAATCCATCCATAAAGGAGAACACCTCGTTATATGCACACTCATCCAAAATCTGATCTATAAATGGTGTGGGGAAGTTATCCTTAAGACAGGCACGATTTAAATCACGGAAATCAGTGCATATTCGGATCGCTCCCTGCTTCTTATCTACTGGAACGGGGTTTGAAACCCACTCTGTCAAGGGAATGGGATAGATGAAACCAGCTTTCAATAGCTTCTCTATCTCTGCCTTAATGGCGGGTGCTTTCCTAGGATTCACGCCGTGTAAACGTTGTCGAACAGGCTTAGCATTGGGGTAATTCTTAATCTCATGTTCGACAATATGAGGGTCAATACCTAGCATTTCATCATAAGACCAAGCAAAAATATCATGGAATTCCTTGAATAGCTCGGTATATTCGAGAATCTCAGCATGGGAACAATCCGCCCCAATATAGACATTCTCAATGGTGCCAAGATTTCGAGAGATGTTGATAGAAATTGTGGAAGATATGTTCGCCATGTTCCCATCGGCCATCTGACCATGAGAGCTTAATGGAATCATGGGACTACCAACTCTCTAACTAAGAATCTCCCTATAATCCTCATGCTCCAAACAGTCAAGTGGTCGAAGGAAATATGATCTATGATGAAGTTCCTCCCATGGCGGCTCAATGCCCGACATAGCCTCGATGATCGCTTCATCTGAAGGGAAAACCGTATCCAGGAAGTCGTGGGCATGAGAAGACTGTACTACCCATGCCGGAAATACATAGGGGTATTCCTCTTTCATCCGTGAAGAGGAAGAACAAGGCTCTGCAACATTCATAAGATTGGATTGATAAGCTATCATGGTTGCAAGAAGTAGAACGTTGGTCTCGACAGGCTCACTCGAAATACTTAGTGTAGGAAGAATCCAAGGATCTTCCATATGAGTCGTGTGAAAATACACTGAGGTTGTAGAAGTCAAACCCTTATCGAAACAAGATCCTATCATGAGGACCGGCGCAGGACAACTAAAGCTTCCCATGAGGGATGGATACATGCCTACACCCACACTCCCAGTTGCCGGCTGATAGTGTTCAACGACCAGGACCGAAGCTCCCGAAGATGCAGTAAGAGGGGAATTCTTGAATGTCATTTGATCAATCTTTACAATATTCCTGTTATGTGGAAAGCATACAAAGTGGAACACAGAAGAAGCAATGGATTTCATACTATACATCTAGTTCCGACCCAGCAAGAGATTGTAGTCGACGGGCGCATCAACCACCTCAACCTCTATCGCAACGGTCTTCCCCCCCAAATGGAATTTAAGGGACAGAATGATGTCGTGCAGCCTAAAAGATCTCCCATCAAAAGCAGTTAACATAGTCGTTGATTTTGACAACTTAGGAGAACCAAGACCCTTCCAACAGGACAAAGACATCATAGATGCAGCAGCGCCCTCATCAATCACAGTGCACTTGACAATCATATTAAGACATTCTACGTGTACCAAAAGTGACACATAGTAGGGCAAGGGAGGCTGATGACGTGTGGTTTCAAATTTGATCACTGAGGAAGAATCATCACCGTTCACACCAAGAGCAGAAAGCAAAGCCTTCCTTTGCGAAGGACAACTCTGAAGCACTTCCAATGCAGACATCGCATAAGGAGTATGGCCCAAATCCTCGACAACTGAATAATTCTGGATGGCTCGGGCATTTGGATTATGCCCCGAGTGCTTAAGTACCCCCTTAGGAATGCGAGGTGCAGCCTTAGGTTTATCTGTAGGTTTCTCAATGCACAAAGTGGTTCCTGGTGGATCAGGTTCTTTGCCTGGGTTGGTTTGTGATGATCCATAATATTTCACATGATTCACAACCTTGGCAGCACAGACCATGTTAATGCACCCATGAGCACTAGTATCTGGTGGATCATTCTCACTAGATTGCTCCTAGGACTTCAAGTTCATATTCTGGTTATGTGGTAAAGGGTTCGTTAGCACAGTTGGGCCTTGTGCTAAGAGTCTCGAAGCTTCATCAATTCGAGGGCACAAGTAAGTGAGGTGATCATCCTTACATAGCTTTCAAGGAACTTAACCTTACGTTTCGCTTGCTTGTCCCCACCAGTATTTTGACCGTTCTTGTCATTATTGGAAGCATTCTCATTCCTATTCCCACCCTTTCAATTATTATTCTTACCCTTTTTTCTATTCCATCCAGGTTTCCGGTTACCCTTCTGGTCCGACAATTCCACAGAAAGTACATTTGCCGTTTGGGTGGGTTGAGACAAAGATGTAGCTTGTCCTGAAGCAGACTGGTTGAGAGAAAATTGACTAACTTGTTTTCAACCGAATCTACCAGTTTTGCACTTGCACAACCCACAATGCCATCGGCATGTAATCCAGGTTTGACCTTGGGATCGAAACTAGAACGAGGAGCGTTGGGAATAATCTCATACAACAAACTGGACTGAGTATAAATCAAGTCCAGTTCCTGCGCCCTAAATATTGCTTGTTCCTCATTCTACACTCTGGATGTAGAAACATCCTTCGCGATACATGGAAATAAAGACTTGAGGAACGACTCGAGAAGGAACTCCAGCGGTATAAAATATTTAATTAATCTCTTCTGTCTACGCCACTTCTGGATATGATCAGAAATATGGGTGGCTTTATCTTGCCGAAATGTTGACAAGATTTCAGTACCAACGTCATAGCGCACTAGTAGCTGGAAGTGATTAAGAAAAGTCATCACAAGATTGTTGAACAAGGTAAAAGCTCCCTTTGGTAACTCTATATACCATTTCGCTGCAGGCCCCGTGAGGGTGCGTTGAAATAGTCACAAGTGGACTGAGTCCTGATGTAAGGAATTCGAAGAGCACCAAAGGTGAAACGTGGTAATGTGTTCGCTCGGATCCTCTCCCGGTTTTCCTTCGAACTTAGGTATGTCCGAAGGAAGCTTGGTAGGGATAGCCGGCCAAGTCGGGTCATGAGTCATGGGATCGTTCGTAAGTCTCGATAAGTCAGGAAGGTTAAGTGTTGCAAGGAAAGGGAGCCTAGGATGATGAGTTCGATGGACCGCTCCCTGGTTCACATAGGTTTGAGCACCACCATGGCTTTGGCCATAGTGTCCTCCTCCTGTCTGACCCGTATAAGGTGACGTGGAAGTACCATAGTAAGGTGGACCTTGACTAGTAGGAGCTATGAATCCATAATTAGGAGAGTAAGCAGGTTGTTGATACCCACCTCCGTAAGGTGAAGAAACCTGTCCATACTACGTCCCATAATAAGGTCCATAGGTCATCACATGCGATGTCCCATGGGACACTCCATAGGTAGGAAGATAAGCTCTGGAAGAGGGAACATACATACCAGAAGTAGGTATATATGCCCTGGACGTAACAAGCTGACCACTATAAGCGTGAATATAGCCTCCCGAAGCAGCGAATGGTATATGAACTTTAGACACAATCAGCCTAGTAACCGCAGTATGGACTTGACTCGTAGCCATATATCGGCTCAAAGGACCACATGGATAAGGTGGAGGATGTACATTTGAAGAACTTGGAACCGAGGATGAAGGAATCTGAGTGATAAGATATGTACTACCGCCTATCATCACCTGTCTTGGACTTGGTATCCTAATCGAATCACTAACCCTAGACCTAGGAGGGGGACGAGATGTAGCTTCCACCACTAGGACGGAAGTTGCAATGTGACTAGTACTCCCAAACCTCTCCGCAAGGTAAGGAATGGGATTGCCCCTAGGAATAGTGCTAGGCTCAAAGTCAGATTCGACATGAAATGTCAAATCGTGCATAGGAAAACCAGTCGTAGCATAACTACCGTAGCTAGTGCTGGCAGGTTCAAAGTGAATCTCAACATCTTTCGGCATTCCATACCGGTAATGTGTCAATGGGGAATCGGCCCTAGGGTGAGTAGGTCTATCGTGCAAAGATCCTATCTGGGAAATCGCAGGGCCGAACTCAGCTAGGTCAGGTGAAGGATCATATGTAGGAGTAAATTCCCCATCATCAACACGAATGGGAGGAGGTGGCTAAGGAATAGTCTCTGAATGATCCTCCATGGTGTGCAAATCAGTGTGTGACATAGTCCGCTTGGACTGTCTAGGTCTCTCTCCCAAAGGAGGAGGAGAAGTGGAAGGTGGAAGTCCTACTAATCGATGAGAACGGCGTGGAACTACACTCGAATCCACAATGACTCAACAAAAATCAAAGACTCTCTTCTTACGTAAACCCTAGGCCAACTAGCGTGCACATAGCAATCACTAATAAAATATAAAGCCAAATGCAAGAAAACAAGGGCTGGATAAGTGAGCTCCTGAATTAAGTAGGTATGTCTCGCCTAGGAGAGGCCTGAGACTCCCGTACACAACAAGCAGAGGTACATAACCAATTATTGTGGCCCTCAGCTTCAACGCGTAAAGCGACTGTGCTGTCCAACCCCAACCTGGCCGGGACACCTACAGAATAACCTCTACAAGTACCCCCTCGATATCCTAGGTAAGGTCACTAAGGTCACCTCAATATAATCAAAGCTCATGTGGACAGTCGCAGGAGGGATTGATCATATGGGTAGGGTAGCAAAGCCTGAAACTCTCAAAAGAGCCCCCAGATATGAATACAATCCTGGAAATATCTCTGGTGCTACTCAGTTATGACTAAGGGTCATCCCAATCAATAACCGCTCACACTGCCTCGTGCTTAACTCCCATTTGAGAGGAGGATCCTGAGAACGATGGTTATACAAAGGATTTCACACACTCCCTGGAAAGACACCTAGATGTTGTTGTTTATTGATCTTGGAGAGTTGACTTACAATGAACTATTCCAAGATCCTAAAACCTAAGCTTGTTGGTGCACCCTAGAAAAGAAAAGAGTGTAATTCATTTTAATTAGCATTGATTTTAGTTGGCTTTATTATGCAAAAATAGGATATGGTTGTGCAACTAGTGGTGTTATGACGCAACATGAAGTAAAATGCACACCGTAACAATAAATGCAAATGCATTGTGTCCATGTAAATAGGGTATGCTACTACGTGGAATGCACAATTCTTCTTCAAATGATGAATGCAAATTTTTCCTATATGAAGTCCTAACTAGTACTCCAAAGCAAATCTAGATCTAGTGCAAGTACAATGCAAAGTGCAAAATGCAATGCATTATGATAAGCAAACGTTTTTGGATTTTTTGAAAATATAAGAGATGCAAAAATCAAAAGAATGATTCTACCAGCCCCAGACTCTGCAAGCACACATAAACAACATCCAAGAAAATCACTAAGGTAAAAGAACTCTAATGCACTAATCTCAAACAAAAAATCAAAAATGGCATGACAAGAGCTTTCCTAAAAAAAAATTTAGGGTAAAAAAAAACGTTTCTGGTCAGAAACCAAGGTCAAAACAGACTCAAGAAGTGCCAAAGGAGACTCAACAACTAACAGCATCCACCCAGCAACCAATTAACTTCCACAAAAAGGGAAAAATCCATGGTATACGCGACTGTTTGCAGTAAACCTGCGTGTATACATGGAAATCACAAAGGAAACCACATGTATACACGACTGTAAATCAAAAACCTGCGTACAGGAAGAAATGGTGCATAAAACAAGGCAAAAAGACAGGCTGAGACAAACTTCACTCCAATTAGACTCTACCAGGCATACATGCTCCCAGACCCAACACAGAAACAAGAGAGAAAGAGCAATTCAAATACATTGAATGCCGAGAAAATCACCCCCAATGGACAACTACTAGGAACTCCCCAGCAGAGTCACCAATTCTGTTATGGAGAGAAATTCCTATGGCTTGGGGTACCACAACAGACAGCTTTGACTCCAGAAATCAATCTTTCCCAATATGCAATAGAAATAAAATGTCTAACACTAAAGGATCAGACCTCGTACCTTATTTTGGACGGTTGAAGTAGATCCCCATTGAGCTTTCCAATCTTCAGCTTGGATTGATATAATACTTCCTCAACAACAAGTAAACAATACAAGCATACTATATATCATGGTGTTAGATCTATTCTAGCATATATAATCAATAATGTAAAAGTATTTGACATATTCGAATGGATACAATATTCAATCAAATACACATCATTGGACAGGAAAAGATAGTTCTTATTAATATAAATCAGAGATTACAAGATAGATGCAACCTCTGACGGCATGTCTGCGAAGCGGAGAAACTGAATCCCCCACTTGGGACTCCGCCACCTCAATCCTCCATCTCATGATAGCAAGCTCACTAGCAAAAGGCAACCTTGGGAAGAACACAAAAGTGCTCCAAAGGGACAAAGGGATGCAGACTCAAGTATAAATTCCATCAACAATGGACTATAGTTTTGTTGCTTTCAATCTCTCTATATGCCTTCAATGTACCAAGGGGTTCCTTATATAGCTTCACAAGGGATAATGAAGGGTCGAATCCGAGCGATCTCAAGGCATATGGAAGGCCAGGAGTCGAATGAGTCGGATCCATGTCAAGGAAAACTCCGAAAGGATTTGGATTATGCACACATCCCGATGTACGCGGTTATAGGGGTCCAACCCGCGTATGTACGCGGTTATCGGGTAAAAAGCTTCATATATCATTTTTCATATAGTTTTAGGGATGATCAAGGGAACATCAAAGGATAAAACATGGTCCATGGGGTCTAAAGAGTCTGCAGCGGGATAGGGAAAGGCCATACAAAGTGTGATTCACCTGGAGTGGTGAAATCCACTTTAACATAAAGAATGCTATGTTGTTATCTTTCTGGTGATCGTTGTCTTCCTTATCTTCCTAAATATTCTAGTACCTTGCACCTAGGAAAGATAGTGGGACATCCATCTATACATAGTCTGGTGGGTTGTCCCAAATAGTGAATGAAATCAAGATCAACATCCATGAATAGTATAATTTGTGGCCCTCCTTATGTTGAGCCCACATCGCATCGTTTACAAGAGCGTTCAGTAGGTACCGTGACTACTTGAATTTTCCTCCTAGCACACATAAATCTGCAAGTTCCACCACCTTTTCCAAACATTGCATGGTATCATCTTATGGAACATCTTACAATATAATATCTTTGTGGAAGCATGCACAATTTTGTACTGGATGGGCCCAATCAAGTAGCCCTAGCTCACTCCCTGAAGGTTATATTTTCACTTGGTAGGTTTAATGTCTTACTTGGCTAGGTATGGCACAGGATCATTGCCTTTGTTTGGGAGACAAATGATCCTTGCAATTATCTCAGCGTCAATGGGATATGGCTGATCTATCCATAGGTATCCTCCATGGAAGAAGACCAATAACTCCTTCACGTATGTATTGACTTCTATGCTATGGCCAAAGTGAGGCATAAACATTGTGTTGGTTAGACCTGCATGGGAAAGTCCCTCAACCTAACCCTTTGGCTTAAGCATCTTGGCATCACTTCTAGTGGACCAGGCCATGGTCGTGTAGTCTTTTATCTACAGCGCCTCCTGATGTCGAGTGTCAAAGTCTTGGAACTTCAACACAGCCAACTTGAGCAGGATATCATGTAGCAAGGTCATGCCAATAGGGATCTGCGGCGCTACCAGATTAGTCGCCAAATTCTTTGGGAGATTCACCTCCCCTGCATTAACACTCCTTGGTCAAATATAACATGGGAAATTCAGATCAGCCCACTCTACTTCTTTCTCTCTTTGTGGTAGAAAGCCTTCATTTCTGATATCTTCTGCTTGCTCGCTAGCAGGTGTCTTTCCTCTCCTGTCTGGAGCAGTCAAAGCCTTGCGTTTCCTTTGCTTCGGTGGTGGTTGTGTAGACACCTCTCCCGGTTGTGTCTCACTAGGATGCCTTAGCTCTCTATCAGGAACTAGAGCTACTTGTTGTGGTCCTAGAGCAACTGGCATTCTTTGAACTGGGTTTGGTATAGCACGCGACCCAGGGGTTGGAATGATAGCATGATCATCATGTCTACTTTCCTTCTTTCATGTTCTTTCCATTGAGTCGATATCTGGTGCTTGCTGCAGTTATTGAACCTTAGCTGATTGTATGTATACTTCCTCATTAAAGGGGAAACTGGAAATAATAGTTTCTTTCGATGCCTCATTCTCACTAGGAATGTTAATTACCATGGATGTCAGCGTAATTGAACATAGATGGAAGGGTTTATCTCTGCAATGACTCTGCTCTAGTTCTCACCATGTGTAATAAACTTCTTTATGGGGAAGTCGAATATTTACACATCCCTTGGTGTCCTTCAATCATCATTTGATAGGAGGTTGAGTTCTAATCAATTTCCAGGGTTGCTTCTTCCGACGCTTTCTTCGTTAACTTCTATAACTGGCTTTTCAGGCTGTACATGTCAAGCTAGTTATGGTAGTTATTGCAAGGATGGGTGATGGGATCAAAAAGTATGCCACCCTTCTCCTCGTGCTGTGTAGACTTAATGTCATGCAGCTATCATAGCTTCCCTCATCCTTGTCAGATATTTGGTGTTTAGTGCTAGCCAGCCTGTCATTCTCGCTTTTTATATCCTTTTGTCACTTATTGCCTTACCCCACGTACTAACAGCTTTTGATTTTCTCTCACTTTCTGCACATCATTTCGCTTACTTGAGTTTGTGTGATGACTTGATTTTTTGCGCATCTCATTGCTCGTGCTTTTATGCTGGTTTTGTCGCAATCCTGCAACATATTACGTTATGTCTTTTGGCCTCTCATTTTTTTTTAAACAAAGATGTAATAGATTTCATAGCATGTCTTCAGGCGACTGTCGTTCAACATACCCGTGACATGGGTACCATCTAATTTTCTAAAAATTTTTTGCGCCCTCCTCAGTAATGTGTGCAATTCTATATGGCCCTAGTGATTGTGTCTTTAGCTTGTTCGATTGCTTGAACCATTTGTTGTTGTAACGTAACACAAGACTTCCTTCTTTAGATGGATTAAACCTCAGATATTGATCATTCTATGCAATTTTCCATTGCTGAATCATCTTAGTCTTTAGTCAAAAGGGTATTTTCATCTCCTCTAAATATCCCACTATTCCCCTCCTTTTTGAGCAGTTGGTAGGGAATAGGGTCTGTACTCCTGCATTAGATCTGCAATCTTTGCAACTGCTTCACCATATGAATAATCTTGGACATTGTCAAAGTTTGGGTTCTTTGATGATCCAATATGCACTTGTTTGATTTCTAGAGGCTGGGGAAACTGAGCACTTGAAATGATATTTCGTCCTATCTCTCGTGCGCCCCCTAATTCTGGTCGGCTGAGGTTGATCGTATCATTATTTGGATTTCTGGTTTTAATATATTGGTGATTGGTTGTGCTACAATGGTGTGAATTAGCCTCTTTGATAGGGGTCTCATCAACTATATCCCATTTTCCCGCCTGGAGCATAGTGTCTATTCTAGAGTGCTCATCAGCAATTTTAGATGTATGTGTAAACTGCTTAATGAATTTCCCATAATCTTGAGTTCCTTGTCGCAGCTTCTCAGAGGTATATCAGGTCTTAGGTGTCATATCCAAGGTGTATATGAAACTCTCATAGGTGGGAAGCTCCCTTGACTCAGTATCCACCCATCATATAGACCTTGTAACTCTTGCACACCTTCTCATAGAGCCTTTCATGTAATCTATTTTGCCAATTCTCTAAAGCCTCACCTGAATAAGATGTACATGAAATCACATATCTCCAGCTTAGGTTTCCATCTGTAGTTAGACTAGTATAATCTTCCTGCATAGATGTAACATTGTAGATCTGGTCGAGATAGTTAGGCTACCCCTGATTATATACAGGCTCAATGTATCTTTGTCCCTCGAATGGATCAATGGGTGATACTACCCTCATTTCCTCATCTTCAAATTAGAGAATCCTTTTTTTGAAATTTATGATGGTCTGATTGTCTATGGCCCATTATATTCCCAGTAGTGCGGGGTAGGAGTTTGTGTCATCTACAATGTTAATGACCTCAAAGTTTGCAGATGTGTGAAATCCTTCGACATCAATGGTTAAATTTCTCAGCCAACCAATGGGTAGAACCTTCTCCTATTTGGCAAGTTGCAACTGGATAGGAGATCAGTCCAAGCGTGACCTTCCCATACTTTTGCATGTTTGTTGTGTCAAAATGTTGACATAGGAGCCCAGATCCAAGATGATATAATGGATGTCATGGTCACCTATCTGTGCATTCATCCTCAATTTGTGGCCAGTTTTACATTTCTTTTGTACTTGGTTAACTTCATTCTAAAGTTGTAGCTCTATAGGAATCAAGTCTATCATTGCTTACAACTTTGTAATAGCATCTTTATCTTGCATTAGTGTTAAACAACTTGACATAAATGTTCTTAGCTTACTGACCTTTGGTTGGGCGTTCTTCTTCAATATAGGTTGGAACGTTTCAGGCATGTACTTGACCTCCACAAAAACCAATGGTACTTCTGGGCTTACGAATTCTAATTGCACATCCCATAATATTTCTTTTAGTTTATGGACAGTTAGTGGCTCCTTTTTCTATGCCATTGGACTCACTTGTGGCTGTGGTTGCTCTGGCGGGTTATATTAGTCTGCTTCGGTCGTCACACCTCCATGAGTTAGGATGATGATGTTTAGGTCTCATGGTTCATCCACAATCATCTAAACATTTGCATTTACATTTGGTCTCGGGTTTCATGGAGGGTTAGGTGCTGCAATGGTCCTTGCTTTCCACTTTGCGATCAATTAAGGAAATTGTTCAATATTATGGTTTTCTCCCTTATAATACAAACATGTTTTTGCAGGCTCTAAATAATCTATGGAAAAGTGACCCAATTGTCCATAGTTATAGCATGTAACTTGACCTCTTCCCCTACCAAATCCTCATTCTCCACCTCTTCCTCTGAAGTTCCCGCTACCCCTGCCGTGTCGGTGTAGTTGCTATGGTGGGTAGGGGTTCTGCTAGTAGTGTTGTTGGTAGGGGTTTTGCAGTTGGTATTGATTATATAGAAACTGCATAGGTTGATACGAGGCTTGCACCTATTTTTCCTGAGTGAACCCCTCATTTTTCATTAAGTATGTTTCGACTATCTTTTCTTTCAAGAGCTGGTATGCTCTACAGTATTTCTAATCATGTCCTACTGATTTACAAAATTTACAGAATAGGTTTGTAGGGATACTTACAACTTTTTGCAAATATACACATTCTTCATCATGATGGCCTCTTGATTGGAATATGTGGCACCATGGTAATCCCTCGTCGCTTAATGGGTTGGGTGCACCTGATATGACATAGTTCAGGAAGGTCGAACAATTATCCTTAGTGTGTCCATCCGTCCTACATTTTGTGCACCATAAATCTATGTGTGCTCCTTTACCCTTCTTGATGTCTTGAATTTGTATCGCTAGGTTGGCTAGCTGCGACTGTATCTGCACCATTCCAGGGGAACCATCACCAATGGGCAAGGCCTCTAACTTCATTGCCAACTATAGTGCTTATGTTTGGGACTCAATATTCAGTTGCATTAACAGTCCCTGAATGTGTGCTATCAGCATAGCAATAAACCATTCTTTATGTTGTACATCAGACATTTGGAAACCTACCTTAGCCATCAACATCTTGAACCGTTGATCAAATTCCCACATGGTTTCTGGTGGAGCCTGCTTAATATCCTTAATCTCAGTAGTACATTGCGAATCTGATTTAGGTTTCCTGCACTCAAAGATCATTTTAGCTCAGATCTCTTCAAGGGTCTTCTGTGGTGTTCCGACTGGTGTGGCGCAGAAATTTATGAACCATTCTAGCATGTGAACCCTCAAGGTTGTGATCATCTATGCTTTCTTTATGTCTGCATTATGTACTAGACACACCATCCAAACATCTTCACAGAGGAACCAATGCTCCTCTGGGTCCTCCATTCCATTCCAATTGAATGTGGGTAACCAGACATCTATTGCAACCATTGAGTTGGCATCAGGGTTTTCTAGTTCATAATTCATAGGGGGTGCACCTTCTTGCACACTAGTCATAGGGATAACACTACCGGTATTAGCAGTCCTTTTTGGGGATGAAACTCTAGATATTACCTCTAGTGATATTGCTGGAGTTATGTAGTTATGTCCTAACCTTGATGTCCCCTAAAAATATTTAGAATCTTCTGATCCTTCTGAAGTCGGGCTATAATCCTCCTCTTCATCGCAACACCCTTCATTTTCATAGGACTGAATTTCGTGTTCGTTTCCCTCGAACAAGCTAGGATTTCATCCTCCCCTTTTGGTTTTCCTTCTCTTTCCCGATCAGAACATTCTCCCATATCTCATCAATATCAGATTATATATATGCATCTATCAATTTTTCTGCACTCAACCGTGTCCCTATGCTCTCTTCTTGAGCGAATTCTAGTGTTTTAAAATCCAGATAGTATTCTATCTCCTTCTTCGTCGGGTGCCACAACATTTCCCTCTATTTGATCAATAAGGTCCTAACAATGAAACCATTTGTTGGATCCTTTTCCTAGCTCATGCGACCCAGTTTCTACACATCCCGTCAATCCAACAACTACCCAAGATACCGCCCTAACAGAGAAATCCCCGTCAGCAACACCTACGAAGTAGGCACATTCTCACCCGAGATATCTCTTTGATGGGTAACCATCGGAACCATGTTTTCATGATTGTCGAGGGGTTATAGTCCCTTAGTGCTTGGCTAAGGAGCTTAGTGAAGGCAACATGATGGATGGATGGAGGATTCAATCGCACGCAACCAAGCACAACTATATGTCATCACGTGCAAATTTTCATTCCTCCCCACCTCGCAACTAACGCAACTTGCATGGTGCAGCTGACTCATACCAACAAGATGACTAGGAATTATGTCGTGACTTAATACAGAAGCGCAGATGCCAACATATATGTAGGTTTCAATGATGCTTTCCCTATCATTCATTTACTTCTTTCATTATTACATCAGCCAATTAAACAATACTGAGCAGTATACAAAAAACAAATAACAATCATTCACAATATTTATCATCCATTCAAATGCAAGAGATAACATGGAAACCCATCTGGGAAAAACCACCAAGGTGCTCTTCATCTGGCATGAGAAAAGGATACACCACCTTGCGGTCTACGAGATGCAGACTGATCTTAAGATATGTCTTTAAGAATTAGACTTATGGTTCTTGTTCTCTTTGGTTTTCTCTTCTACCCTACATCTACTCCTAGTAGTCCGCACACACAGCAGCCAGAACTCCACCTCAATAGCCTCCTATCACCACTAGGCTCTTCCTAAGCCTTTTCTTCCCCTAATATCTATAACATTACAACAAAATGGAATCCTTCACCATGGATTACCACCAAACATGTGAACTATTACTGGAAAACTTACCTAACACAGTTATGACTAACTAGAAGCAACTAAAACAAAACCTTCTATCTACTGAATACCTCCTACTTATACTATTTTACATAAACACACAGGGTCAAGTGCATACAGGCATTCTATTAAATATCACCATCAACCGCCCCTTAGGCTACAACTGTGGTGATTTTGACTTGAAATGAGGCACTATCAGCCACACTTACAAATATCCCTTCATACATTTGTAGCTGAAGGCTTACGCCACCTTAAACGGTCATGATATGGATTTTGCACCTATTTATTTTTGGTCGTTATTGCTTGCACACTCCCGTGCTTGTGTTTCCTTCAATGTGCATCTCTCCATTCTCTCTGCACTGGTCCTTTGATTCCTTCATGATCTTCCTTTGTTTTTTCCATGCGCACGATGCACCTTCTTTGTTCACGCGTGAGCTTCTTCCTTGTGCTCCTTTCCCAATCCAATAGGTTTCCATGTTGCAAGTTAGTTTTTGGAAGTTCCAAGGACCTCATTATGCCAAATATTGTCCAAACAAGACTAATGGATTTTTACACAATCTATAAAATACCCAATGGTAGAGGACGTGGATAGCACACCAAGGATCTATGCACCACTTGATGGTTGACAAGCAAGTTTTGGGTAAACTTGGGCTATTTGACCTCGATCTACAACCTCTCTAGTTGTTTTCTTTTTTTCCTACATGATCATACCACTACGGTCGAAATAGAAGGTACGATTTCAAACACTTATATTTTTATTTTGAGTGATTTTGGTGATTTTCAAAGCTATGTATCACCCAAGATTGTTGAAATGTGTAAATTAAACAAAGTAAAACATGAGAAACCATGGATGTTACAATTAGCCACTGCTACAAAAAGAAAGGTTTCCGAACTAGTGAGAGAATTTGAAGTAGACATGAATGGTTTTCCATCTAGGATATATTTAGATATCTTACCCTTAGGATCATATGATATACTTATCAGCATGGACTGGCTGGAACAACAACATTTCATGATTGATTGTCTAAAAAATTCAATTTTGTGCATAGATAAATAATGGAATCAAACAAATATTCAAGGCATACTCAAAAAGGTTTCCGTTAGATAAATATCCTCCTTACAAGAGAAGAAGTGTATTAGGAAGGGCTGCAAACTTTTGCAGTGAACATCCACGATTTGGAGCCTGAGAGAGAACAACAAATTTAGGACATTCAAGTTCCCATATACTTTAAGGATGTATTTCCCAAGGAAATATTTGGACTACCACCAAAATGGGACTTGGATTTTCTATAGAACATATACTAGGGTCAGTATTGGCTTCTAAATCCCCAACCGTATGAGTGCACAGGAATTGGTGGAGCTGAAGTTACAGTTACAGGAGTTGATTGAGAAGGGTTATATCTGATGTAGTGTGTCCCCTTAGGAAGCACCTATACTTTTTTGTAAAGAAGAAGGATGGTACGATGCGAATGTGCATCGATTACTGCCAAATTAACCAAAAGACCATCAGTAAGCGTTACCAACTCCCTAGGATAGATGACTTGTTCATTCAAGTTGGAGTATGAAAGGTATTCGTGAGGATATATCCGTGGTCTAGATACCATCAAATACGGATCCATGATGAATATATACATAAAACAGCCATTACGAGTTTGTACTAATGCCTTTTTGGATAACCACTGCATCAACAATATTTATGTGCATGGTGAACAATATCTTTAGCAAATACCTAGACAAGTTTGTATTGGTATTTATAGATGACATACTAGTCTACTTGAACAGTAAATAAGAACATGAGGAGCATCTCCGCATAGTACTATGGGTGCTGTGGGAACACCACCTTTACACTAAGTTTAGCAAATTTGTTTTTTACAAACCATAGAGACAATACCTAGATCACATCATTTCCAAGAAGGTGATAGTTGTCGACCGAGAAAAGGTTAAAGCCATAGAGGATTGGCCTACCCCTACCTGTGTCATAGACATTAAGTCATTTTTGGGATTAGCAGGTTACTATCGAATGTTCATTGAGAACTTTTTGAGGATTTCTTGTCCCATGACCACCTTACAAAATAAGGAAAAGAATTTTTTGTGGACAACCAAGTGTGAGGAAATTTTTGAGAAGCTTAAACAACATTTTACTACTACACCGATACTATGAATTGCAGATATCAATGGGAATTTCATTGTGTTCACAAATACGAGCAAATAATTGGTGGATTACTCATGCAGAATGATTGTGCGATATTTTACGAGTCACATAATTTAAAGGAACATGGACAAAATTATGCCACCCACGATCTTGAGATACCAACCATTATCCATAGCTTGAAGATGTGGAGGCACTACGTCATGGGGAAGATGTTTTTTCTGAAGATATAAAATATGACTCTGAAGTATTTGTTCAACCAACCATATTTAAATGTCAGGGATGCCATATGGTTGGCCTTCCTTAGAGTGTACCACTTCAAATTAAAGCATATAAAAGGAATGGAGAATAAACTGTCGATGCTTCAAGTCGACGAGCTCATATGCTATATGAGGCAACTTTGATCCAAACCGATTTCTATTTGGACAATATGATCAGAATGACAAGCATATTTGACCATTTCTATGTTGAAGTCCTAAAAAATATTCAAGAGGACAGGATATTTCAACAACAAAAAGAGTATAAGGTAGATGAGACAAGACTCTTATGGTCTAAAGAGAGATTATTTGTGTCGAAAGGAGGATACATCAAGTCCAACATCCTAATGGAGTTCCATCAGAATCCCTACTCAAGGAATCTAAGATATCATAAAATGATATCAGCAATAAAGAAACATTTTTTTTGGCCTATATTAAAGGGCGATGTAGAGTTAGTCATTGCAAAATGTAAAGAATTTCAGCTATTCAAAGCTTAGAACCAACATCCTTCTGGATTACTACAACCATTACCCAGTCTATAATGGAAATGGGAGGCTATCAATATGGATTTTATTATGGTTCTACCAAATAAACGGAAGTAGAATGATTCTATCTTTTTAGTGGTTGACAAGTTATTTAAAGTTTCACACTTTATCCTAGTTAGTTCAACTTATAAGGAAGTTCACATTGTCGACATATTCTTAAAGGAGATACCTAAATTGCAAGGTATATCCTAGGAAATCATCTTAGATTGAGACACGAAGTTTACCAGTTTGGAGATATTTATTCTCCTGTTTCGAGACGCAGTAAAATCTTAGTACTTCATACCACCCGCAGAAAGACAGGGATACAAAACGGGTAAACCATGTTTTGGAAGACATGTTTAGAATGCATGTAATGAACAATCCCACAAAGTGGGAGGGATATATCCACATCGCATAGTTTTGATATAACAATGGATACCATACCCATTCCAACATGAGTCCCTTCGAGGTACTCTATGGCCGAAAGTGTAGGACATTAGCGACTTGGGGTAGCCCAGTTGATCGTCTCATGTTAGGTCCAGGCTTACAAAAATACCTAGAATAGTTTGTCACCAAATTACAACAAAATCTCAAAAAAGCACAAGACTGCCAAAAATGTTATGCATATAAGAAAAAAAACATGAATATTACCATATCGACGAACATGTTTACTTAAAATTAAAAGCGAAGAAAACCTCACTGAGCTTGGGAAGATGCGAAAATTTGACACCGATATTTTGAGGACCCTTTGAGATAATGGAAAAGAGAGGGTGAGTGGCATACGAATTAGCTTTACCTGCTCATATAAAGGTTCCTAATTTTTTTCATGCATGAGTGAGTGCAAGATAACGAGGGTCACTTTTGGCACATTAGATGCAATAGAAAACTGAAAAATCAGACATCCCTGAACTTACTTGGATTTTCTAAGATAATTACATAAGATATCTTGCTTTGAGTAAACAATATGAAATGTAGGAAATTGAATCACATTTCTGAATATGTAAGTTTTATGTATTGACAATTTTTATAACTATGTCAAGTTTCATTTTTTCTTACAATCACTTTTTATTTTTCAAGGAAATGATAAGGCATATGTTTTTGTTGGTGCAAACTTTGAGGACCTAAATGATGGTTTCAAGATCCAAAAATTGACAGACATGTGGAGAACATATTGTACTAGTGCATCACTATTTTTCATAACTAAAATTAGTAATTTTTTTTATTTATAATTATCTAAGTGATCGTTCCTAAAAAATGCTACGTCTTTTGTGGGTGCAACCTTTCAATGTCTTAATTCACTAAATGTGAAATGGGATTTTTACAAAATGTATAGGTTAGTGTATTCTAGTGCACCATACAAGTTTTTGTTTAAATGATCAAGAGTTGAAAATGTTATGTTAAAAAACACTAACAACATGTTTTTTGAGTTAAGGAGTTACAACAATAGAAATTTTGAAATAAAAATTACATATCTAGAATCTGCATAAAAAAATGATATTATGTTTAATATTAAATAAAAAATCAGTATCTGTAGCATAGTGTATTGAGTGGTTAAACAAGGGATTCTTTAGAAATGGGAATAAATACCTGAGTGCATCTTTTGAAGTTCTTAATGTAATTATAATGGATTGGATTTTTTAGAGTGTGTAGAGGTCAGTGTCTAGTAGTGTGACATATAATTTTTTATAAAATGGTTGAGAAAAGAAGAAGGTACATGGCATAAACATGATCAATTTTCTAACAATCATGTTGCATTTGAAAGGTCCACCAACTTCATACACTAACCTGCAACCTTATTGAAGATATATATATATATATATCATATTCTGGACAAAAGAGAAGTACAACTGAGGAAGTGAACTATAGTCCAACTGAAAGTCCAATGGAAACACTTTGGAGCTGATGAGGCCACTTGGGAAATCAAGCCACCATGAGAGAGGCATACCCCAGCTTGTTTCGTGACTTCATTTCTAGTCCCTAGAACACCGTGATGGTGTTGTTCTAAGCGGAGGGGATGTAATATCCCTATTATTGACCTTAACTATATTGGGCATGAGTCCCATTGCATATGAGTTAATTTAATGGTTATGTTTTTATATTGGGCATATGCCCCACTACACATGAGTTATGCTGATTAGTTAGATATATTTGGAGCAATCCAATGCATATGTTTTATTATCTTGTATACAATTGTAATGGGTGTGGAACCTTATGGACAAGGATTATTGTTGTAGTACGATGTACTTTATATATTATTATGTTATTCACCCTAATACATATACTGAGATGATTACTGTAATGAATTATGTAGAAGACTAAAGGAATGACTGAGTTCTATAATGTGTTGGGCGTAAACCCTGAAGCACATGAGTGACGAGAGTTTTTGTTGAGAGTAAGCTCTGGAAAACATGAGTTATGAGACCTTGTGTTGAGCGTAACCTATGAAACACATGATTTATCAGATATTTTGTTGAAAATAAGCTCTGGAGCACATCAATTATGATATTTTGTGTTGAGCATAAGCTCTGGAGCACATGCGTTAGAAGATTGGAAGTGTTGGCCATAAGCCCTAAATAATTCCAAATTGATGTTGAACATATGTTTTGGAGCATCAAATCCTTGGAAATTTTATACCTAGGTGTATTAGACAAGTACATCCTATAATTAGTGTTGAGTGATAGGCTTTAGATTGCACTAAGTGTGTCTTCCAATTAATATTGTCGAGCTTGGGATTTGAATAGCGCTAGGAGTTATTGATATTAAGTGTGTTGAGTGAGAACAACTCAGAATAGCATCGAACCTTATCATACTGATTTTGAGTTGATTAAATGAAATTTAAAATCTACTTCTCATCAGGGACTCGAACAACTACCACGATAAACAAGATAATCGAACATGCAAGGACGATCTAGAGCTTCCTAACTTAGTTGGCCAACCCTACCTGAGGCCTTGATAAAATAAATAGTGTAAGCTAAGGGAAGCATCAAACAAATAATTCTATGTTATATAATCTATAAATAAATATTAAATATAATATCTAAATTTTATATATATTATGAATAAAAGAATAGTTAGATATATATATCTAGATAAGCAAATAAAGATAACTAAAATAATAAATAAAGAGTCTATGTAATTATTATTAACTAAAATGATTAAAAAAATATTCTATTCTAAAGTTCAAATAGGAACTACTAAAAAATTCCTAAGCTAAAAAAAAAACTATTAAATACATATAAATCAATTAAATATTATGTTCAAGAAAAGAATGAATTCTTGATTTAACTAAAGTTTAAAATAACTACCATTTCCTAAAAGATTTCCTATAAAAACCCAAGCCACCATAAGGATTTGGGAACTGATCATTATTCGTGAATTGTTTTGGACAACGTTTTCCAAAGCAAGCATTCTTATATAGAGCCTGATATTCCAAATAGCAGAAGCCTCACCTTTAGGATTTCTAGATCACTTGCATGTTGGCAGAAGCTCGAGGGGGATCTGAATTAGAAACACAAACTGTTACACCTCATGGTTGGGAGGAACGTGGTAGTTCCAAATTTATCCAGTTATCAGATATAACATCAGAAATAGCCAGGTTTCTATTAATTCTATGTGTTTAAGTGTGTACGGTTTCTAGCCATTAATGAGCTGAATAGTTGAAGGTATGAGTTTTCTACATTTTCAAGTTATATTAATTATATTTACAAGTTGAACTTATAGTTATTATGCTCTGGAATAAAGATCTAGAATTTTACTTTCCAACTTGAATATATGCTTCAGGTTTTTTTATTTGTTTAATTATAAACTCACACTTTAAATTGTTAGAAATATTCTAGGGTTAAATTTCTATTAGAATTATATTTAAATAGTTTCATAGGTTTATTTTAAAATTTTTAGTCTATATTCAAACCCTAGCTTCTAGATAAATTTGACTAAACCACATTTAAACAAAACTAAATGATTAAACCAAAAAAATTAAATAAAGTCTCCTCAAATAATAAAACAAAAATTAGACAAAATAAATACATATTCACAAACATAAACGAGGGATCAAATCCCTTAAAACATTTCTAAAATGCAAACGCTGGCATATTGCATTTTCCAACAACAACGAAGAATACAATTACCTATAATCTATCTACATACAAAGAATAACATTTAAACTATCAAACATAAATATCATAATTCCTCATACAAATGACCTAGAGCCTATCCACGAATTCAGGAGGAATAATGATTACACCATTAAAGCCAAACCTTATAACTTAAACATTTTACATATTCCCAACATGGAATCATGTTAAGGATTGCAAGGCTACCATTACGGTTCTCCAAACAGAAACTATCTATGCAAAGAGTGAGCTAAAATATACTACAAAAAAAAACCTTAAATAGAATATCAAATTCCTGATATCAAGTCTCATATGCTCAAGCTAAGAGTTTTAAGCAATTATTAAGAGAATAAAACAAAAGAAACTATATATTTCATTAAATAAATGGTAAACAATAAAACAGTCCATCAAATATTGCGGCCTAAGGTAGAGTCCCATAAGATATGCTTTCTCATTTCTAAAACAAATAATAATATTACACAATGCTTAATAAATATCCGTAAACTTAATAGACATCAAAACCCATCCAAATGATCGAACCCAAGATCAAATTGCTAGAAGCCCCGGCTGGAAACGATAATACGATACACATTTAACCAACCATAAAAATATCAAAAGCTTTAAACATAGCACAATAAAACATGTACATGTAATAATTAAAAGATAAACTCAGACACACAGGATGCACTATATAAGGAAGGATTGAGCCGAAGCCATTACGACTGGCTTTAAAAACAACAAAAGCATCATATCAAATATACATAAAGAGCTAGGAATCCCTCGACAACATACAAAACTCCTTCATTAAAAAAACATACAGTGAATTCTCCCACAAAAACAAAAACAAATACAAAAAAGGGATTTTCCTTCGTCATTAATTAACATAGGTAAAACATCTAAACTAAAAATGAATTAATTAATTGGGAGAGAAACATCCATTTAAAATGACGAATCAATGAAATAAAACAAAACAAGTATTTGACACCCGTACTACATTCCACAGTCAACATTGAGTATCAAAGTGGTGGTATTGTAGTTCCATTAGAAATCAATGGCACTGATATATTTATAAATTCATCCATTAAAAATCAAAGAGATCGTACCATACAAAAACACGGAGAGTAATCATTTTAAACAAAATTACCATCACTTTTATCTATTACAGATCCATAATAGTTTACACAGTCACCTCTTGGAACAAATTTCCCGAATGGGATGAGATCCCCCAAACCTAGACCTACACACTATTAAAACCAAAACATTACTATCATCATTCCCCAAACCTAGGCGAAAACCAACAGGGTGGTTGGTTACAATTTCGCAACATAGAAACCCTGCAACAGTATAAATGACCAATCAATTTGGTAAAGGCCCCTTCCACATTGGCTTACCCTTAATTGCACAAGTTGACAAAGTCCTTGCTAAACCTTTCAGAGAACTCGTGCTTGTCCCCAAACCTACACAAAAACTAACGAGAGACATATGAAAAGTATGAAATATGTATCAAAACAAAATGATAATGTAAACGAGATAAAACATAATGGAATCCTTTGCATACATATTAATATTTTTGTGCCAACAATGTATTTTAAATAGAGTCTATGCATTTTGAACACTGGAGCATAACCCCCATCAAACCACAAATAAAATACACATTGCAAATGACAGGAGAAAAAACCTAGTGCAAGGGTTGAGGCTTGAACCTGCCCATTCTGTGGGATCATTAAAGGTTCCATCCTTGCCTCCAGTTCATTTCAAATAAAAATCCCCCTCTCTATAGTTTCAAAATGCACATGTCTTCCCATCAAACTATACACCCTCTACACCATAGTTTCACAACATGCATTTTACATTTAAGCTCAAATCCCTTCCTCCTATACTTTGAGCTCAAGATTTGAGCATAGGAATTTCATTACATTGACAAAGCCCTTAGCACATAGGACTAGAGAGATATAGTTTCTAGGTCCTTTATTCCTCACATTTACGAGATAAGGTTTATAGGTGAGTGAACTCACAGTACAGTAAGATAGGTACACCATGCGTTAATTCACAAAGAACTAATTAATCCAAGTATAGTAGGATTTACTTACCTTTTTGATTGATTCATTGGGGAAAAATCATGCCACTCCTCCCCTTTACATACATAGGTAAGTTAGCCTCTTCATTTAAACAAATAAAAAATAGATAACATAACATGAAAGCAAACATGAACAAAATAACATAAAAAAAATCAATAAAGTAAATAAACATGTACATAACTACAAGCACATCAGAATATAGAATAGTGACATGTAAACATTAGCATCATATAGAAATCACACACCAGGAAAACAACAACAAAACTTAGGCTTAGTCTTTATCAAGTTTTAATTCCGAAGTAAAAACAAGATGTCCTTAAGATTTTAGTAGTATTATTAGCCTACGACAAAAAATTATTTATGGATTTTAGGGACATTACATAAGTCTATTAGATGACTCATGTTGGGTTTCCTAAAAAGGCCATCTTTACTCCCAATGATGTTTAAATTTCTGAATTTTCTATGGGTAGACTTGTTTCCATAGGTATGGCTAACCATAGCTCAAAAGTATACAAGCAATCTCACTTTGTGCCTTTGTCATCACCCTCTGCACTCCTCACTCATGCCAATGAAGCACATAAACTATATTATGAGATATTTGGACACCTTAAGTAGAAGTAATTATATAATTTGCATGAGAAGAACATGGTTATAGGGCTTCCTAACATAAAATTTTCCAAAGGAATATGTTAATGTTGCATCCTTGGAAAACATATTGAGCGCAAGTATAACAGATTCAGATATGAGTGAACCGATGAAAACCTCGATCTTTTTTCATAGTTTTATTTAAAATCCATTCCCTAGTATTTCTTTGAGTAATGCTAAATATGTAATTACCTTCATTGGTGAATTTTCTAGATACTGTTTGGTCTTCTTTCTCCAATTCAAGTCAGAAATATTTGGGTTATTTCAATATCTTTAAATCCTTTGTATTGAGTTTGTGTTTAAAGAAGATCAAATCCCTAAAAAATTAATCTTGTGGGTGTTAAATGATTTTTTTTTTCGAAGACGTTTCTTTGATGCTATCATTTATATGCATCATAAATTTCCTACAAACCTCAAGAAAATGGTGTTGCTGAGAGGAAGAACAAATCTCTCAAGGGGATGGCTACTTGGATGTTGGAGTCCAATTTTTTGTCTCCAACAATTTGGAATGAAGATATCAACAATGAATCCTATATTCATAATAGGGTTCCACATAAATAATTGAAATGAATCACTCATTTTGAATCTTGGATTGGACACAATCTTGATGTGTCTCATTTTAGACTTTTTGGCTTAACGGCATGGGATAGAATACCTCCTGAGAAGAGAAGGGATTTGCATCCCAAAAATACAACCATTTATTTTTATTTCATATCCTAAAGACTCCAAGGGTTACAAGTTTCTTAGTATATTACCACTCAAAAATCCTTCAATGAAAGGAGTGTTCAATTTGAAAAAGAAACCTTGCAAGCAGTTGAAGTTGGAGAATCCTCTAAACCATCACTTATTAAAGAAGTGAAGATTCTAATTAAATTTATGATTTTGAATATTTTGATAATGAATACAACATGATTGAAAATACAAGTACATATACAATTCCTAAGTGGGCTATAAAAACAATGCAATCAGTTGGACAACTTGCAAGTGATCCAACAGATCCTAAGAGGACTAGATCTTAGTTTGAGAATGCTCTTTCTGTTAGAGATACATATATTTCTGATAAGTGTTTTTTTATGGCTTAATATTATACTAAATCATATTAAGGACAAAATATTGTAGGATTCCATGTATTAATAATTTATCTCTCCTCAAAATAATGGAGCTTGGGAGCTAGTCAAGTGTAAGTGGATTTTTCAGAAAATGGTTATTGCTAATGGTTATGTAGTGAAGTAAAATTAAATATTATTTCCTAAATTCTTCCACCATATCCAAGTACTTGACTACAACGATACCTTTGAACCATTTTCAAATATGGATTTAGTAAGACTAGTTCTCGAAATTACAACATCCAAGCGTTAGGAAGTGCATCACATGGATGTAAAAATTTCTTTCCTAAATGGATGTAGTGAGGAGAATATCTATATGAAGCATCAGAAGGATATGTTTCCAACCCCTTTCTTTTGTTTAGGTTCAATAATTCAATGCATGTGATTAATCAATCTCCCAGGACTTAGTTAGCCAAGATGGGTAGTTTTCTCTTATCACAAAGCTTCAACAAATGAAATTTGATCTAAATGTTTATATGAAGCTAAGAAATGGTTCCATTTTGATTATTTCATTATATGTTGATGACATTTTGATCCATTTTTTATCATCGTAATATCCATTGATGAAATTAGTTCATTCAAGATTGCATTTAATCATATTTTTTCCAAATGACTTGGGAATACTTAGACCATTTTTGGGACTAGAAATATGTCAATCCAACTCAGGAATTGAAGTATCTCAGTAAAAATATACATCAAATCATCTAAATAAATTCAAAATGGAATAATGTAAGATAGAAAATAATCCTTTCCTTTTAGAAGTAAGAGTTGAGTATGCGAGATATAATCATTTTGGGAACATCACCCTAGATAGACAACTAGTTGATAGTTTGTTGCATATTACACAAACTTGACCTAATATTTGATATGCAGTGATTATATATTTGAGGTATATGGAGAATCCAAATAATATTTATTGGATTTTATCAAAAAGGGATATTTCACTATGTGCAAGCAAACAAGTCTAATGGGATTCATTATATTGTTGGTTCTTCATTGGATTTTCACGTTTTTTCATACTCTCATTGGGATGGTGTAGCTAAGAACATCGATAAAATTTCTGATTTGTTTTCATGATTGGAGGAGAAATTTTTTTATGGTTAAGTAAAAACCGAAGCTCCATTCTATCTCTTCCATAGAGTATGAATACAAAGGAGTTGTAAATACAACTACTCGGTGTGCATGGTTTCAAGGTTGACTTTCATAGTTTGGGATTGAATTTATGACTCCCACAATCATATTTAGTGACAATGAAAGTCATATAAGGATCTCAATGAACCAAGTCTAGGTTAAACAGATCAAGCAATTAGATATTTATATGAAATCATTGATCTATAGTTTTTCCCATCTTCTGAGCAAGTTGTAGACACATGAACCAAAAAATTCTCAAAGAAATACTTTCATCCATCTCAAATCACTGCTTGGGATAAGTGAAAATATGGTGAATAAGGATTCAAAATATTTTTTTTCAATTTTTCTCATGCCCATGGTTTGAGGGGAGGTTTTTTTGCATGAGGTTTTCCTTATTTCCATGTTTTATGGACAAGTAGTATGTAAAAAGGGTGAAGAAGCCTTGTTGCTCGGCCCTATATTTCTAACATTTCACATAATTGGAGTATTAAGGGGGTTATTAGAATATTAAAATCCCACTACATACTTAGGATATCATACTTATCCATCTTAGATTAATTTTTTAGGTGTTGACTAGGTAGTTGGACACAATTTGCCACCATTATCCAACAATTTCCATAATTATCCACATGAGGATACTTATAAATATTTTAGTAAGATCCTATCCACTTTTTATACTGTCTATAATGGTAATAGCGCACTTCCGACTGTAGAATGCTTGTCTTTGTTTTTCTACTTTTTAGTGGATAAGGAGAAAGCTAGTTGAATAGAAGCTATCAACTTTTTTGGCCAAAAACTCCTGCGTGGTTTTTTCTCCAAAATAAATTATATGATATCTTTTCCATCACTCATTAGATAACATATTTGATTTATCTAATTTATGATGTCCTTGATTGATTTGGAAAGTGGTTTTTCCACCCTAGATGTTTTTGCTTAATTTCTAAGCTTGATTTTGTCAAGATTTCGAATCCCTTCTTTGGATTTTCAATCTCTGATGTAATTATCTATTTGGAAAACCATTACATTTACCAATTTTGGTTGATTTACTCTTATTAAATAGAGTTTTATTGTGTCCATTAATTCATTCTTTCTTTTGGAGTGATCTATGCTAGTTATTGCTTAACAAGTTTTGTGAGGATATGTTTTCTTTGTAGATAATCTTTTGAATTGGTTTTCACATGATTACGACGAATGATTTTAAGATGGGAGTTGTGATTTTTTATTGGAATTCATTTTAGTTTGCGTAGGAGTTTCTTCCCCCCTTTTTTTTGAATAACTAATAAATATTTTTTTATTAAGAATGTTTTCGTACCTTCAATGAATTTACTGTAGTGACATGAGGATTATAACATATGTGGGACATGCTTGAGTGTTAGTTTTCTAGGAAGGATGGATTTTTTTATTGTAATTCTAATTTGGAATGGGTTGACCAGGGATTTGCATTGTTCATGCAAGATATTGAGGAATAAACAATTCTAATTGTGTTGGCTATGAAATTTGTTGTTGAGGAATTTATGGAGGATATGTAGGATATGATCACGTTGTAGGAAACACGTGTTCTGTAGGAAATGTGTGTGTTATAGGAAATGGATGTAGTGTAGGAATTTTTTATTTTGAATGATGAGGAAAAGAAATCATTGCATCATAAGAAGGAACATATCAATCTTTCTTCAAAGATGGTTATGGAGCATGTTTAGGTATCCACGCCTTCGATGGAATTGAATTGTTCCACACATAAATATAACAATATGGAAATTGTAGAAAGAAATTTTGCATCATACTTGAATACCAAGGTCTACATTGTCATTGAGGTGTCATTGCATAAAGTGCACTTGTAGCCTATTTCTCTACCTGATATGATGCTTTTATACGTAGTATTGAGGGATAAATATTAGTGGTATGATGTAGGAACTAGTAGAAAAAGTGAGATAAATGACTTAAAAAAATTACCAAAAATTGCATATAAATAGATAAATTTAGTCATTTGACCAATACTCATTTATTACCACTCACTTATAACGTCACTAAATATATCAATAAAAAATTTCAATCGTTTATTGGATGTTTTTATTCGTGAGTTTGGTTTTATATTTACTCACCGTATTACTCATTAATTGTTGTTAACATGCCATTTTTTTAGTCGTTGATTGTTTTTAACTGGTCATAATTTGAGTATAAGTCTAGGGAGGAAAATGGTCCTTATAGATAAGAAGAAGCATTTAATAATACATCCTCGTGTAGTAGTAAATAAGTCACTTGATATTTCCTCAAATGTAGTGAAAAGTATTACATATTTATATCTCTATTTAGCACAAGTCTATTTTCAACAAATTCAAGATTATATGGTATAAATTTCAACAAAGATGCAAGAGTAGCATAAAGGCTCAGGACAAGATTTTTTCACTGTAGAGAAGGATCATGCATAGGAGGATGTTCCATGTGCTTCAGTAACATATTCAATTGATTATTTTTATTTGGTAGTGTGTAGACATGAATCATAAGAAACAAAAGAGAAAGGAATAGAAAATAAAATTGAGGAGATGTAGACTATTGAAAAGAAAATAAAGGAACAAAATGAAGTTCTTTAAAAAAACACATGACTAATGCTTCGATAACAAAACAATTGGAAATGAATGAATATATTACTCAAGAATATAATATATTTGAGAAGGTCAATATTGGTGTGGAAGGAATTACTAAGTTTGTGTATACAAGATTTTTTCTATGGACACATTTTTAGGATATTCCATGGATGCATGATAAGGATGAGAAAATTAAAAATTGGGAGGAACAAATTCAGAGTCAGATGCAGTACATATCTACTTTTTCTATGACATGACATAAGCTATGCCATAAATTTCAAATTTAACAAAATAGATAGCCTCAACAACTTGGACAATGTTATAATAGTTTTCCACTGGATTCATGCAATATTAGGAGGAACTTGACAAAAGATGCTTGCAATATACTCATATTCATACTAAATTTATGAAGGAAGTAGAATTGGGAGACACTATTAATCTACAACCAGAGTTTGCTACTTCAAAGTATGTTGCAAAGTTTACACATGATATTGAATTTTTATTGTAGTTGTTTATGAAAACATGGACACCTAGTTTTATGAGTTTACAGAACAAATTAAAAAATAAATTCCATTAGTCCAACATATCATCTCCAAATGAGGATTGTTTGCTCGATGGTGAGACAAACACAGTGTATGGTTTGGGTTGGCCTTATAGGATTTTATGTGCAAGCTAGTCAATAAAGAATATAATTATGTATTGGAATATGAAATAAAGTATCATGTTGTTATATTAAGATGTTGTAATGAAACAAATATTAGATTATATCTCCACAAATTAGTTAGAATGAGTAGTTAAAATATAGTTGAGAAGTTCAAAAAATTTTGATTTTGTGTAAGAACCAATATATTGAGATTATAACCGTATGGATTCTAGTTGGATATTTTTCTATCGATGGATAATTGTTTTGAAACTAACATAGTTTTCTAGGATGCCATGAAAAACAACACAAATACAGTATGTGTCTATGGATTAGCTGAGTTGTTTAGATTAGGAATGTAACTTTTCTAAATGATTGCATAATAATCGAATGATGGAATATATTTCTAAAACTATGAAACATTTTCAATTTTATACAGTTCTTATGAGTTTCTCACGTGGGAACTTCGCCCATGTTTGGGTACTGAAAGTACCAATTTTCACATGAATATTGTTGGCCTTTTACATACAACCTAGGGACTAAGTTATTTCCAATAAGAGACAATGATACCCTTTCGAGATCCTATATGATAGTTTGAGTCATTTATATGATCCCTAAATTCATATAATATTCCTTTGGGTATTGTTAATCCTCACACAACTGTGTACAAGTATCAAAAACCAATACCTAGTGTCGATTATGTCATCACTTAAATTTCAAGAATACCATTGGGAGTTCATGGGTGTGTTTCACAAGCTCCCTTATGGCCTAAGGCATAAGTTTCATTGTGAAATGATAAAAGAAAACCTTCAAGACCCATACATACTATCGAAAACCTCCTAATATTTTTGGTTTCCTCACTTACATGAAAATAATATCACTAATAGGTCGCTTGTTGTGGTGTAGGGTGTTTATTTTGGATTTAAATGCCTAAATTCTTTTTCTCTAGGCTAAGGATTGTGTTTCCACATACAAACATGTTAATGGAATTCAGACTCCTCTATAGTGTTTAAAACATCATAATGATAATGTAACATACCCATATAACCATCTCGAATAAAATAAACATAAGATAAAAATTTTAACATCACATAAAGATATAAGTCATAATCCATAAACCATTCTCTATCATATATTAACCAAATACTTCATGCTTCTCACCCAACTCGTTTTATGGCTCTTTAACTTAAATATGGTACCTTAAACCCCACAAAAATACAAAGAAATAGTTTTAAAAAAAAATTCAAAGATTTATTATAAACATTTATGAAATCCAAAACCAAAACCTCAAGCTTAAAAAGTCTTCTGCAACAACACTTCCACAATGAGATGTTCCTTCCGCAACTATGCTCTATCAATGAGAATTTCAGTGATTCGGGAGGATCTAAAAAGGCCAATTCTAAAAATCATCATATTAAAACAAAAATAGTACCATGTCGAATATCTCATCAAGCCGATTCCAACGGTGCAAACGGCGTGTCAAACGGACCCCAGATGCAAAAGATATTGCGTTTTGAAGTTTGGCCCCAACAGGGAAACTTTTGGCTGAAGTGCCACACGGTACTCCCTCAAGATGCCACGTGGTAGTCAAAAAGTGCATTCTTCTGACATGGCATGATGATGTGGCATGATGATGTGGTATGATGACATGGAATGCTAATGTGGCATGATGACATGGCATGATGACTTGCATGGTGACATGGCATGATGAAGTGGCATGATGACTATCATCCATGCATTTGTGCTTGAAATGAGTTTTAGGAAACTCATGCGTTTACTCGTGAGAAATTGTAAAATGATTAATATTTGAAGTGAGTGGAAAAATTACTCACATATTACTCATTTATTTTATTCCTTGAGTTGTTATGAAGTTAATGCATGGTTGTAACCAAAAACAAACATGCCATATTTGTAAAGAAGTTGTAACAAGTTGGTTTATGGTTGAAAAACCAACATGCTATTTAAAAAAAGGGATTTTTTTATGTAATGGATTATTGTTGGATTTTGTAAATGTCATTATGGGGAAGTAACTAAATGTGAAAACCCATGGGCATGTGGGCATGAACCATATTTTTGGTTTATGTTCTTAAAAGCCAAACCAATTTGTAACTAATCCCAATTTGGAGAATCACATGCATCATGCCACCAATATTATCTTCTCCTATTTAAGGACTTGTCATATGCATTTGAAGGGAGCTCAAGTTTGGAGAGATGTAGCCCATAGAGGAAGCAAGCATCTGAGAGGCCCCATTGGGGGTCTCCATTGGAGAAGCTCATGGAGAGGCTCCAACCTTGTAGTTCCAGCTCAAAGAGAAAGCATGGATCCATCATGTCTGAAGGTGATCCAGCGTAGGAGACAAAGAAGCAGAGTCAGTTCAAGGAGGCAACATTTCAATTTTCATTTGAAGGCAAGTAGCGACCATCTACACTCTCATCCCGAAGGACAAAGGTGAAGGGATTGGTTGGTAAGAGTGTGACTTTGGTTTTATTGATGCACTTGTCATGAAAACATATTGTCGTCTATTGAGACTATCCTGCAGAAGATCGTGTGGTGTAGCTCGAGGTTCGTGTCTCTTAGATTCAGTTGAAAGAGTGCGATTTGCAACATTATGCAAGTCTTTGATCCGCTCGAGGTTCGTGGCTCGTAGAGTCAGTTGAAAGAGTGTGATTGGCTACATTGGGAAAATATCTTCATGTCCAAGTTTGGAAACTTCTTGAGACAAAGGAGGCATGCATTTGCTTGCTTGATTTCTACAGTCTTCGATTGAGTCCTATAGCTTGTGCACTTATGTGACCCATCAGAGGCAGTTATGGTGCAGCGGTAGAGATGAACAGATGATGGAGACTCTGTAGGTGAATCCATTGTGATTTATCTTATGTATTTGTGCATCTTTGCAATGGATTGGTCACTCTATTTTGGAGTAGGCCCAGATACGTAGCCAGGAGATCTGGTGAACTCCGTAATCAAATTATGTCCCTAATGTGCTTGAATGATTTTTCATTTTCATGTGGATGATTTTATGTTACACACTTATATTATGCTCATGTTCACTTGTACTAACGTCAGAAAAATGATCCTATTGGTCCCAATTATTTCAAGTGGGTTCGATGACTTTCCAGGCTCGCCCCCGGGATCAGATCATTCAGGTTTTGGGAAGCACTCATGTTTCTTTACACTCTCCCTTCCACAATCCTGCTTCCTCAATGTGGATTGCAGATTGTGGGAAGTGCTTAAATCCTATACAAATTTCCCTTCTGCAATTCTTCTTTCGCAATGCATATTGAAGATTGTAGAAAAACATAAGTTCTTGTAAATTGACCTTCCTCTTTTTCGCTTCTACAATGCAGATTGCAGATTGTGGAAACCCACCATTTTTTTGCACATTACCTTCCACTTTCTTCTTCTGCAATCTATATTGTGGATTGTGGAAACCCTTAAATTATTTATAATTTTTCCTTCCTCTTTTCCACTTCCACATGTGAATTGTGGATTGTGAAAACTCTTAAATTCATTATAAAATTCCTTCCTATTTTCCTCCGCAATACGGATTGTGGATTGCAGAACAAACATAATCCTTTACGCTTTTACCTTTCTGCAACTCTGATTCCGCAATTGGGATTGTGGATTGCAAAAAAACACAATATCCTTTATGATTTCACCCTCCCACAATGCATATTGAGGATTGCAAAAAGCAAATAATCCTTTACACTTTTACCCTTGCGTAACTCCACTTCCGCAACGAGGATTGTAGGTGTCATGATCACTTATTTTATTCACATAAATTCAAGGTTTTGTAGGGCTTCTGGCCCAAGGTTTACACTTACTTTTATCTTTGTTTCTTGCATAAAACCAAGGGATTCCATCCTTTGATGGTCTGGATGTCATAGGAAGAGTTTGTTACTCAAGACCAAGTTTAGAACTAGGGATTCTATGGGATTTACAGTAGTTGGTTCCTTAAGAAACTTTAGCAGCAATACACTCATTCTAAATTTAACCCATTCGCTTCAGGGTTAAGTAATACATAAGATATTTTCTAAGATAGAGAAAGTTTAAATCTGGAACACACATTTATGCTTCGCTACAGGGAAACCATTGAATCTAGGTATTAACCCTCGAGTTATAGAGTGTCCAAATATAATCTTGGAGAATGCAATATATCACCAAACATGCTTTTCATACTTTAGGTATTAATGGAGGCATAAATAAACCATAAAATACACTTTCTAGGTTCCAGGACTTAACGCAACCAACAATAAACTAGCAAATACATTTTTCTAGGATCTAGCCATTAACACAAGTATTAATGAATCAAAAAATATAGTTACTAGGCTTTAGGACTTAACACAAGAAACAATGAATCAACAAAACATTCCAACAACAAATACATGCTCCAGTTCTTAAAACACATGCAATAAAAACATGTTTCAGATATTAAAACCTTGGCAACAAATACATGTTCCAGGTATACTTTGAGCTCAACATTCAGCAACAATTTAGACATATAAGGAGCTTGGTGGTACAATGAGCCAAGTGAAGAGGTAAAAACCATGTTCAACCCAACCATAGATTGTGCACAGATGTTATATGTCCTTAATCATCCCTGAGCTAAACTTTGGGTGCCTAGAGCAGAGACGACCAACCTCACATATAATTTCTCAGTGAGAAACCACTTCCTAACACTGAGTAGTAACACACAAGAGTGCCTTATTTCCTACATACTGACCGATGCACCATTTCCTCCTTGGGTATTCCTCAATTTATATTTTTTTATTATAGGTATTTTATAGCTACCGGCCATCCCCATGGGAATCTCCACCTCGCAGTGTGTTTCATCTTTTTCTATGGCATTCCCTACACCATCATGGTATTCTAGATCCTAGTACACTTCCTGAGATTATCTCCTCTACCTCCCCCCCCTCACTCTTGCATGCATATTTTCCTCATTTAACATGTATGTTCCCATCATTCATCGTTTCATTAAAATAAAATGTTTGGATTAGATATGTCAATCAAGGACCTGTTAAAGGTTTCCAGAACCATCCAATCTTAAAAAATAAAATAGTAAATTAAAATATTACATGAAAATATTTATCTACTGGGGGATATTACATCCTCAGCCCCTTATTGCAACACTTTCCATAGTTTTCTTTGTCTTATTCAATAGATTCTAGAAATAAAACGTGCACTTCTTTTGTAAAACTTCTTGTAATTCCCAAGTCGCCTCCTCTGAGCTAATTGCTTCCATTGCACCTTAACCCGAGAGATCGTCCTGTTCTAAAGTACTATTTCTTTCCTATATAGAATTACGTACATGTTCTACATTTTAGCATGTCTTCAATGACTTGAATTGTTCGTTATTTTTGTCCATTTTTTTAGGGTGATAGATAGTGCCGAAGTTCATCTTGGTTTCTAACACTGTGAAGAAATATTTTGACTTTAATGTATACTTAACATCCCGGTTAGAAATTACAATTTTCGGTACTCCATGAAGTTGGAATACTTCTTTCAAGAAATATCTTTGTGATGAAATCCAACTATATTACCTCCAATTTCCATTCAAGAACGGGAAAACTTTGGAACCAACTTGCTGGATGTCGATGTTTAGCCTTCTCTTGTTGACACCCCAAGCATTTATATAGATAATCAACTAAATATACCTTTAATATAAGACAAAAGAATTGCTTCCTGAGGGTTGTTATCATACTTTGGTAAAAAAGGTGTCCTGGATAAGTAGGTTTGTGCATCTCATTTAAAATTAACAATTTTAAATAAGCAACATCATGCATCTATAATCATATAAAATCAACAAGAAGATGCTAAAATAACTGAATACTTATTTGCATAAACATCTTCTTTTAGCTCCACAAGGATCCGGATTTGATTTCAAACAACTATTGTGCCCACAAGACCTTCCCCACTCCACAGAAGGATGGTACTCAAAGTCCCTCGAGTTTACGCACACCTTCACATGCTTTCTAAGGTGTGCATTCCAATTTTATGAAAGCCTCACATCACCTATGAATACATATGAAAAATATGTTAAGATAGCATTCTAGATGCACCACAACATCCAAATAATCCAATTCCAATATAGTATGCTGACCAAGTTCATCAGGAATATATCAACCATTGGCCACCCAACACCTCTATTTTGGTTTCTTAGGAAATACATAGAAATACAACCCAATGCCTCTTATCATATGTAAACCAGTGGTTCCCTCAATGAACTCCATAGGTGACTCACTTTCCTACATGCTAGTATGGCTCCACAACACCCACACAAACAACACAAGGACGGTACCCCTTCTCTACTACATAGTCCCTCATGCATACCCATCCATTAAGTGCTCTTCCGTGTGAGTGTAGAAAGGTTACCAATACCCATGCTTTCCTCTTGAGTACCCATGTTCTTACTGGGTTTAACAGTACTACGAATATACCATCATATGCAGGGGGTTCTTAACCCCAAGCCTCACTTGTCGCTCCATTTACAATTTCAATTCAATAGACAACATTTTCCCCAAGGTCATGTTTTCATCATCTCACCTGCATGACATACAAGATTGCAGTTCACATGAGAGGTCATCATAAAATAAAATTCCATCATAATTTTTCAAATCTATTTCATAGATAAATTAATTTTCCAAATAATAAGGCCAGTGTCTTGTGTTTGTCTCTTGCATACCTTAACACATGGTTGTCTACAGTATATCACATGACATGATTCCTAAACATCAAACAATCAATAGCATTGATACTCATATCAAAATATGAATTTACAATTATGTTTCCTACAGAAAAAAGATTTTGCAACTGTGAGGCCATCCTCATATTGTTTGGCTCTTGTAAGTGGAAGCACATATCCCTTATCATTTACATTTCCTGCCAAAACCTAGACAGCCACACCTAGCTTAACATAATTTTAGATCATCCAATCAGTCAATAATAATTAATAGAAAAATTATAGGCTTTTTCATGCAATTGTTAATAGGAATATCTTAGTATGCCTCATTTTAAGAATCATGACATCTAAGGGGAGGAGCGAGTGTTTTGAAGGAACACAAACAAAAGAGCGTGGAAGCTCTATGCAAGTTCTTCTTGGGGTGGGGGCTACAACTCCCCATGAGCGGACATGGTAACAGTAAATTCATAGAGCCATTCTATTGAGGGGAGCAGCGATGCTAACGGCGATCTGGTCAATGAGAGAGATGGGCCTGGCATGGGGAGGAGATCGAGTGAGGTAGGCTATCTCCCAAAGGCCAAGAAGATCCTAGCGATCCATATCCGATCGGAAACGATTTGAGAGAAAATTTATATGTGCAAAGAAAAGGTCCTCATAGAGAAATTTGTGGGTGTTTGGCCGAGAGAAACAAATATGCTATGGTGGATCCAGGGCACCTAGAATCCTAAGGGCCACTATGATCTCCAGCTGGGGGAGAAAGGGGTTTTTCACCATAGTATTTTTAAACCAGGAAGATAGAGACAGAGTCACGAAGGGAAGGACTTACTTCTTTTTTTCGATAGGGATCTACCTAAGACCATGGATGGAGCTATTCAACCCAAAAAATGAGAACATGACATCCACCCCAGTGTGGATCTGATTGGTTGGCCTCCTAGGAGAGTACTGGGATATGGAGATGTTGAGAGACATTGGGAACTTGGTAGGGGAATACCTGAAGGTATTCGAGAAAACCAAGAACCATAGTTGTAAAACTTATTCTGGCATATGCGTCTATATGGACTTATCTAAGGACCTCTCAGAGGCAGTAGGATTGAACTGGGAGGACAAGGAATGGATCCAATAGATTGATATATGAGAAACCTCCTTTCCACTACAGGATCTATCATGAATATGTCCATTTTGGGTGAAATTACCCAAAAAGGGGCTCGGGAGTAGCTAGCCTCAACTCTTGAATGGGACGATATGAAGGAAAATGAGGGATTCACACAGGTTAAGAGTAGGATACGAGGCAAGTGAAATGAAGGGGGGTAAGAACCTGCAAGGATACACCAAGAAAAGCCCCAAACAAATCCTACCTATTTTATCTCTTGGAAAAAGAGGACTTAGGGAAAGAACATACGGGGGAAGATGTCATTTCCAAATATCAGGAAGTTGAGATGGAGGAGCTCACAAGTGGAACCGAGATGAATAGCTAGACTGATGTCATGGAAGAAGACGAAGTGAAGGAAATGGAATTAGGAGAACTAGATCTGGATGTGCTTGAAAAGGGATTCGAAAAGGTGGGTAAGGGTTATGTCTCTCAATAATAGTTGGAACTTCTCTAGGAAGAAATCACCTAATCCAAATCTCATCAAGCTCTATGGATGAGTGCAGAGCCTCAGAAGGGGAGTAAGAGGAATTCTACGGAGGAGGATATGAAAAGAGGTTGAAATATAAACATGCAGAGGATCGCAGCAATTTGGGTCAAGCTAATCGAATCAAGCCAGTACCCAATGATAAGGGAAACCTTCTCTAAAGTAAGTAAGGTTACCCAATAAACATAGTTTCTTGGAATATTAGGGGGTGTATCCACTCGAGAGACATTAAAACCTTGGCTAGGAAGGTTAAGCAAGAAAGACCAAACGTTCTAATTCTACAAGAAACTAATGTACTGTTTAATCCTTGAAGAAATTCGGACGTAAGATATGGAAAGGTAGTAGAGTATTGGAAACAGAAGAAGATGGTATGGTAGGGGGGATGGCGATGCTATGGAACCAAGTACCATAGACCTCTCTGAGTGGTCGAAAAACCATTTCTCGTTGATTGCAGAATTTAAGTTTTTAGGATCGGAGATCACAGGGACACTGGTCACTGTATATGGGCCTAGTTCTTTCCCTCAGAAATTGGGCTTCCTATACCTTCTACACTGGCTGAGTGCATCAACCCATGAGAGGAACTGGATCATAGGAGGGGACTTTAACTTGATCACCTCTCTCAAGGAAAAGAAGGGCAGTGAAAGGGTAATGGACAAATACCAAGATTAATTTAGGGGTTGTTTTTCACACATCCCCCTGGCAAATATAGAGACAAGAGATGGGTAAGTTCACTTGGAATAATAGGCGGGGTGGGGATAAAACTCATAGCCTCCTAGATTGATATATTCCTGGTGCAAGAGAACATCATTTTAGGGTCTGCAGAAATTAGAGAAAGTGTACTCCAATGGCATGCTCTAATCATTGGCCAATCAGTCTCAACTGGGACTAGTTGAATGCTCTCTAGTGCAAACCCTTTCGCTTTGAGTAGTTCTGTATGGAACATAAGGACTTTACAGTTATGGTGGAACGAGGGTGGTAGGAGATGGACTCCCCTGGTAGGACAAGAATGTACAAATTCTAGTAGAAACTCAAGGCCCTAAAAGACAAGATATGCATGTGGAATAAATAAGACATTGGTAACATCTTTAAGGATAAAAAGAGACTTACCAAAGACATTGACCTCATCCATAAAAAAGGTATGGAAATTGGATGGGACATGGAGATGAAAGAGAAGGAGAAGGGCCTAATCAGCCAAATGGATGTAAGGTAAAGGTAGGAAGATATATACTGGAGGAAAAAATCTAGGTTCAAATGGATTCATGAGGAAGAGAAAAAATCTAAATTCTTCCATAATTCTATGGTCCACAATATACTAAGCTCAAAGATCCATAAAATCAAAAGAGCATATGGGTCCCAAGTGGAGACTAGGGATGAAATTGAGGAATATCTAATTAGCTACTTCAAATGGATAATGACTGAGGATGGAAATGACAGGGATGAAGACATTGCTTGGATGACTATGCTCATCCCCAGGAATGTAACCAGGGAGGATAATGAGATACTCAATTAACCTATATTCGTGCATGAGGTGGAGGAAGCAGTAAGCCAGATAGCCCAAGGGAAGGCCCCAGGTCCGGATGGATTTACAACCAACTTCTTGCACTTTTCTGGGATATGATCAAGGATGAGGTTTGGGAAATTGTTGAAAAATTAAGACGGAAGTGAGGGCTACTCAAAGCCTTCAATGCAACCTTTCTCTCCTTGATCCCAAAATGGGAGGGTGCATATTAACTAGGAAAGTTCATACTTATATCCCTCTACAATGTGATCTATAAAATTATCTACAAGGTGATTGCGAACTAATTAATACCCCACCTTCTAGGCTTTATCAGTCCAAAACAATTAGGCTTTGTCGAGGGAAAACAGATTCTAGATGGCATCATTGTTGTCCATGAGACAATCCACTCTCTAAAATAGAAAAAAAGGTCTAGTATGATCATTAAGATTGATATAACCAAGGCCTATGATAAGCTCAGCTGGAAGTGTATGGAGAAAATGTTGAGAGCATATGGTTTTAGCATGGAATGGGTGGAATGGGTCATGGATTTGGTTACAACACCCTTCTTCTCCACCTTGTTGAATGGATTCCTGACTAATCCATTCAAGAATTCTCATGGGATTAGGCAGGACGATCTCATTTCACCTTTTTTCTCTATCCTAATCACGGAGGTCCTGAGTAAACTCATCCAAACCCAGGTAGGAGGAGGAGAAATCATGGGTATTTCCCTTCATGAATGTATGGAGAAACAAACTCACCAACAATTCATAGATGACACGATTCTTATGGGGAACTCTTCAGTCCAGGAAGATCATGATTTCAAAAAGAGTTTAAATCTCTTTGAAAAAGAATCCAGGATCATAGTAAATGATGAGAAATCTCAGGTATTCTTCTTAAACACATCCCCCATCATACAAAGGAATATTTTCAGAATTTTTGGTTTCACCAAGGGATCCTCCCCTTCTAAGTATCTTGGAGTTCCATTAGGGGTGGGAGCCATCAAGAGTGTTTCCTAGAAGGACTTAATCGATAGGATCAAGGGAAGAATCTAAAATTGGGTTCCCGGGCCCCTTAACCTACCATGCAGTTTGGTCCTGGTAAAATTGGTCCTTCAAGCCACACGAGTCTATCTTTTCTCTGTTTTCTCTACCCCAAAGTTGGTCATAAAGGAGATAAGGAGTATTTAGTGAAATTTCCTATGGGGAGGTCGAGAAGATAAATCCAAGTTCTCTATAGTTAGTTGAAATAAAATTTTCTCCCCCAAGCATAGAGGTTGCTTGGGTCTTCGCCACTCTGAAGTCATGGGTGAAATATAGGGGAGGTGGGTATGGTGGAGGTGGTGCAAATTTACGCAGGAAGCATGGGATGAACTTTGGAATATTAAGTACACTAGGGATGGGCTCAAGACCCATACGATTCGATTTAACAAGGAACTATTGGGATCTCACATTTGGATGAAGGCTCTAACGAAACACAAGATAGTACAAGAGAATAGATTTTGAGAGGTCAAGGAGTGGGGCGATGCTAATTTATGGGATGATTCATGGAACCAGCCACCCAAAATAGGGACCAACCCTCATTAGAAGCACATAAAAGCTAAAGGGGTTGAGGAAGTAAAGATTAAAGTGCATCACTATTGGGAGGAAGGATCTCATGGGGATCAACGACCATGGATGATTCAGGATAGGGGTGACGATTAGATCTTGGAGGACAACCTTTGATCCTTCAAGGATGAATTCCAGGAAAGGTGCATTCTACGCAAAGATGGGGGGGAGTATACTCTTAAATGGGATTACAACCAAAAGGGGTTCTTTATCATAAATGAATCCTGCGATATTTTATTAAGGAGCTAAGAATTGGAGGACGAAATTTGGAAGAAGGTCTGGGAGACCAATCCGTTGCCAAATATTTCCACCTTTTGTTGGCTAGTGGTCAGGTGAATAATCTTGATTGGGGAAAATGTGAGACGTAGAGGAATACATGGTCCCTCATAGTGTGCCCTTTGCTTATGTCAAGAGGATAACATGAACCTGTTTTCTTGATATATGTTCCTTTACTACGACACTATGGGATAAGGGTGATGAGGCATTTAGAAGGAGAAATCGATGTCGAGGTGATCTGGGAAAAAATTTGATGGACTGGAATCCCAAATAATTTAAAAGTAGCATCTTATGGTCTCTATGGAAAGCCTTTGTGGAAACTGTCATGTGGGTGGTTTGGAAGGAGAGAAATGGTCGAATATTCAGGGGAAAGCAGCAAATGTATGAGGAGGTATGGAGGACTCTTGCTACAAATATTTTGGAAACCATATGTAGCATGCAATGTAATGAGGAAGATAAATAGTTTATAGGACCAGAAACCATCATTGCAAATAGTTGGGGGTTGGAGTACGATGAAAAGTTAAAATTTGTAGAGTCTCTAGCCCCAACTACTGGGCTCCCCCTCCTCACCTGGTTTTCAAAATCAATTTTGGTGGAGTGGCGAAGGGAAATATAAGCGTGACTAGATATGGCAGAGTTTGCAGAAACTAGGATGGGGATATTCTTTAAATTTTTTATTGTTCCATAAGGTTTGACAAAAACAAATCTGAGGAACTCGAAGGTATGCTCCAGGGTCTCACAATCATGCTCAGGGAAGGATGTCTCTCAGAAATCATCGAAGGGGACTTGAATATCCTAATACATATTGAAAAGAAGCTCGCTTATGGAAAGAAAATCAAGAAGTTCTTGTCTAGTTGGTGCTTATCCAATAGACTAGAAATCCTATGTAGCTTAGTTATGACACACCCAACTGTCTCCTTCCACCACGTCAGACAAGAGGCGAATCACGTAGCGGACATGTTGGAAAACATTTGAGCAGAGGGGATTGGGTTCTGTAGGATGTGACAACTAGAGGAATTTAGATTGGAACGGTGGGATCCACAGTGCATACATCTTGTCATAAAAGATGTCGGTGCAATCAGAAAAATGGCGGGGGACACGATTGATCATCAAGGCAAATATAGGAGGAGGAGGGAGATTTAAAAAAATATAAACCATGGGCACATGTGATCATATAGGATATGTATGTCCTAATTCNATGGCGGGTGACACGATTGATCATCAAGGCAAATATAGGAGGAGGAGGGAGATTTAAAAAAATATAAACCATGGGCACATGTGATCATATAGGATATGTATGTCCTAATTCATATCATTCAGCTTGCTCTTAAACCTTGCTACGAATCTTGGCTTGGAAGGAGAGGTAGGACAATTTTTTTTCCGGAATTGGGATTTGGAATTGATGATGGGAATGACACCTAAGCTCATGCTAGGTACGAGAGAATCTGATCATCATATTTGGGAGATCATGAGCTCATATAGAACTATTAATCCACCCACTTCTCTCCTCCTTATTAATACTGATGAGGCTGCATCGAATTTCATTCACTACCTGTGGAATGAGTCTGTCAGCCTGGTTGTGATTAGGATTGGGGAGCACTCTTGGGATTTTCATAGTAGATTAGTTAGGAATTGGTAGGTGGAGTGTAAAATGGCCCCTCCCCATGGAATTTTTGAGAAGATGAATGTGGGAGAAGGCTTGTCTTTGAGCCATGATGAAAGAAAGGGGGTGGCTAGGAGGGGCATGGGAGATGTTACATGGGCTCAACTCCAGGCCCAGGGGGTGCTGATTTTTTCAAATACCAAATTCCGTTGATCACCCAAAAAGATATGGAGAGGGTAGAAAAGTACCTATGGGATAAAGTGAAATCCATGCCAATTGAGGAATTCCACTAGGAAGTCGCAAACTAGGTCATGGACCCTAGTTCTACAGTCGGACAAGATTCATCCTATGATTGTATGATTTTTCTATACTGGGTAATAATTAACCTAGTAATGCATACCATGATTAACTTAGAAGCTATAAAGGAAGAGTTATTGGACAAAAAGGAATGGGATGAGGAGCCTACAAGGTCCTAGAAGGACCACAACGAAGACTATTGGCTGATGCACATGAAGGTTGATCAAATTGCCTCTCACCTGGGAATTGTTCTCTACCATCTGGGGATGGAGCAATAGCTCAGAGGAGGTTCCATCCAGAAGGCCAATGGCTGAGGAGTAGATACTGTGGGCAACTTGTACCATCAGCATGTGAAGGATTCGGTATAGACCTCTAGTTTCCCACGTTATAACCCTCTTCCTTCATTCTCGGAAGTTGTCTCTGTTATACTTCTGTTTTTGTTTGCATGGTATTTTGTCAATGTTAATAGTCAGGGATGGGGTTAATGGTCATATTTCTACTAGTTGGTCTCTTAATGTTGGGATTAAGCTCTGTATCTTTGGGGCTATCCCTCTTTTGGGGAAAGAAGGTTTTTTTGGGGGGTGAAGACTATAAATATGTTTCAAGATGGGGGTTTAAATCTAATATGTTGTTGACTATGTTTGGATGATTTCATAATATCTAATTTTGGAGCAATACAATAAATTTTATTTACGTAAAAAAAATTAATAGAAAAATTACAAATCTGAAATTTAGAAATTTGTTATGTTCATAAATTAAATTCCACCGCCGTGATATCCTTGTCATAACATTTGTCCATTATACATGGTAGATTCTGTCTTTATGTTATTGGGCATAACCACATTTCCATGTCCAAGCCATCTTCCTACAATCTGAAACTTCCAATTTCCCATACAATATGTGAGTATCCATGCATACAATATTTTTCACTATAAAATTTATAGTGATCTTGAAAACTACAACACACAATAATTCAAACACTATCAATTACTACTATCTCCGGGACACTATTAGGTTATTTTATATGCATAATTAAAATTGCAATATATTTTAACCTTATTTATGCAAATAAATAAAACTTCCAATACTAATGATAACACAATCATACTTCATACAATTTGGTCCTCCCAACAGAGTGTTGGAGACATTTACCATCATACACACTCTTTCGGTCAAATTGGCCTAGTTAAACCACTATCCTAAGTTTAATTGACATCAGTGGAGCATTAATTACCATCATCCCAGTCATCCTCACGCCTACCTACAGTCAAGGAGGCTAACTTAGCCTTTCCTACAGTCAAGGAGGCTAACTGGAGCACTCCAGGGGTGATCTGGTTGACATTCATGTACCTGCATCCTAACTGGTGGTTACTTTCAGTTCAACCAATAAGTTACAGTCAGTTAAGGTGCCTCCATGCATTAAATATATTATTTAATCATTATTTATTGATTATTTATTATTATTTAATGAACTGGAGCTAACTAGGCGCCTTCACCAACTCCTGATGGTCAGTTCAGCTTCAGTTAACCTCATCAAGGTTTATTGGAGTCATGCAGTACTAGCACTTGATGGTTGGTTGCTATGACATGTGTTTGATCTCCTTCAGTTGAGATTAAGTCATTTATTGCACTCCAACTTCAGTTAGGATTGGTGAGTCAATTAAGGTTTTTTGTCAAGTGGTTAACTGAGTGGTATTGCATGGCAAAGAGTCAGTTAAGATATGGCTCATGCATGGGAATTGTAACCCTTTATTGTTTATAAAATATACAGAGAGGAAACCTATTCTGGTTCCTGAAAATTTCCAATTCATGAGTAATTGTTAATAATTCTTTGATGAGATTGAATCTTAGTTCCTAGATCATGTGCAAGAATTAATATGGTATCAGAGCTTACGGCGGGACGAAGATCAATCTCTCAAAAACAAGATTTTTGACAGATTTCTCCATGAAATGTGAGCAATAGCTCAATCCGACCTTACGGTGCCTTTTGTTTTGATTTGCAGGTCTTAACAGGTACAAATTTGAATGGACTCATCAATCCCTCTTCTCACCCCATTCACAAGCTATTTGGAATGGAAGCTGAAGATGATTGCATATCTGAAGAGACAAGGTCTCTATGAGGTGTCTATTGGAATTGGAAAAGAGTCTTATGAGAATGAGAATGACTGGTTAAATGACCGT